>WBMV01008402.1:327969-358591 GCA_013396655.1 Campylorhamphus procurvoides | reverse complement strand
CCACCCCGAACCCGCCGCCCCGCAGCCCCGGGCGCACAGGTGGCCGTGCCCCCCGACCGGGCCGCCTGCCCGGCGCTCGGCGGGGCCCAGCACAGGCACCTCCGCCCCGCGCAGCCCCCGAACGGCCTCCCTGGCCCCTGTTCCCTGTGTGCCTTTCTGTAACGTGACATCCCTCTCTGTCATTTCTAAGTCGCCCGACCCGTTGCTTTGCCTGTCGTTCCGCTGCCACCGCCGCTCCTCCATCAGCTCAGGGACGGTGCGGCTGCACGGAATAACGAGGGAAACGTATTTCTTTGAATCCCGGGAGCCTTGGTGCTTGAAAAGTAGTTGAGATACCGTAGCATAAGAAGAGAATCTACTGGGTTGTCTTTTAGGACGCTTAAAATCTCATATAGTGTTGTGAAGATTTAATTCATGCTTGCTTCTGTCTTCTTGTATTATAGTCTTCCTGCTGTTCTTAAAGTGTTGGTTTCCAGTTATGTCACTGCTGTTTTGTGGGATGTCAGAAAAAGAAATAACTTTTGTAGTATAAGTAGGTACAAAATTAAGGCTCAGTTCTAGTTACCATTATTATTTTTTTCCTCTAAGTAACAATTCATATTGTACTTTTAAATAATAATGGTGAAAACTTTTAAGTGATACTTTTGTAATCTAGTTTTAGGCTATTTATAAGTAATTTTACTAATTAAGAGCATTGAAAATAACAGTTTCTTTTGAGTTGTCTAACCATCTACTCTTAAACGCAAAGGGAGAATCTGATAAGATGAAAATGCTCATCTTATCTATCTGCATGCTGAGCTATAGAATTGGCTGTTTTATAGTGTATGTTTCCTGCAAGCATATTTTGAATCTCGCTAGATGCTAATTCTTGTGACCATCTGCTTTGAAACAGTGATAAAGTCCAAGAAATAATTTGGTTATTATAATGTTAAAGGACTTAGTTTAATATTCTCAGTGCCTTTATAAACACTTTGGATAGCAAAAGAAAGAAGGAAAATGTCATGGTGGTTGTCCATGGGAGCTGTAAATTGTGAAGAAGGAAAGAGGAGCCTGAGGGCCTTTGTGTAAAGCAGTAGGGAAATTGCAGTTACCAGGACAGCAGGACATGTGCCAGTTATTTAGGTGAGAAATAACCTCAGACTAGGCTACCAAGGGCATTGCTTTACTGTATAGACAACTACATACTTGGAGATACAGAATATGTATGCAAAACAAGTCCGATATGAGTAAATATTTATTAAAATGACTCAGTGTGACAGCAAGTCAAGAGAGTTCAATAGGGGAGTATCCTTTAAGGAGAAGTCATTGCCTTTGAGCACAAACTGTACAATTTGACTTTGAAATTTAGTGTTGCTCCATCAGGTAATTGGTTCCCTGCAGGTTGCATAAAAATATTTTTTTCTTAGGCCAGCAGTAGATTTTTAGGTTCAGTGGTAATTTAGAAAATCAGAGTTGGCTTCTTTTTAAGGAAACAACCAAACCTGAGCCTAATGGGCAAGGCAGTTCTCCCCCAGCCACAGCTTCTGTGTTGGCTTGGGTCAAACCACGGCTCTTAGTCAACCGGGCTGGTATGTCCTCAGGATTAGCAAGGGACTGGAGTGAACCCTCAGTTTCTTTTTGCCAGAGTAGCTCTGCACATTGAAGACTTGCATAGGAAAGGTGTTATTTTGCCATGGCATTATTGCCTTTAAATTGCCATATAGTGTAAAAGTGGTGACATAAATATAACTGATACTACTGGGCTTGTTGGGTTTTTATTGCTAAATTTTTCCAGCTATCAAGATATATAGATGGGTATGCTATGTGTATTAAACCTAATTTTCTCTTTTGTATGCTTTTTTTTTTCTTATGTGGCATTACACAGAAAATAGTACTATGATGATTAAATACTGAAATTAATAAATGCAGTCTCTTTATTTGGTGGATTTTAATCTTTTCCTTGTTAGGAAGGAACACACTGCTCTATGAAGAGATTGTGTAGTGTATTATTACTGTAACATACTAGCACACCAACTTTTTAGTAGAGAATGTGTAAAATTGCAAACCAAAAAGATTCCATTTAAAAAAAATTCAGGACTTCTGAATTATTCCTACAAATATTATATGAAACGTCATGGTAACTTTTCTGTAACAAAACCAGTCTCTTTTTTTGGCAGTGACTTTACTAATTCACTACCTGCACTGGTTATCAAATGTTAAAAACACATGGAAGCCATTGTGAAACTTCACATTTAGAAATAGTTCAGAGATTTGATGTGCTTCTTGTGATCTTCTTTGCAGGTAAATATTGAATGTTTTTCTTTTAGGGTCATATAAGAGAAAAGAATTTTATTGTAAACTTGTGACAAAAAGGCCTAGTTGAATGCCTTTTTCGCAACATTTTTATGTAACCATGTAACCTTCAAGTGGAAAGAAAACAAGAATTAAAAATAGAAAAAAAATAGGATTGTGAAGATGTACATTAGATAGCACTTTTGTAATTTAGTGAGAATTTTAAATGTATTCATAAAATATGGTTTTCCATAGCTTAAAATTACCATGTTACGTGGTTGTTGAATAGGGGAAGTTGTTTGGGGGACTAATGAAAAGGATTTCCTGTTTGCTTATAGGCATTAGACAAAATACTTATTCTAGATCAGTAGATACAATCTTAATAGCAGCTGGCTGAAAAGTAACTTATATAATGTAACTCTTGTGTCCACTATGATAGATTGTGTTGTATAAATGTTTGTTCCTTAAAGAAAGGTGATATTAAAAAGATTTTGCAATGCTATGTTATTTGATCTAGAAAATGCTTACATTGTCAGCTCAGAATTGCATGGCCTCATGAACATTCTACCTTTTAAAAAGTGTCACTTAGTATCAAATAGTTGAACAGTTTGGGGTGTGGGGAGGGCAGTCGGGAAGTTTCATATGCTCTGTAATTACTGAAAGGATTTTTCAAAAAAGAAGTTAAAATGACCTTTCCCATGCAGGTGTGCTGTTTTCTGGCTCTTCTAAGAAGATAATTTCTAAATTTTACAGTTTTGAGCTACTTGAGGTACATTGTAGCACCTGAATTTTTGTTTTCGTATCTCTAAATTAATTAGAGATAGTATCTGCAGAGAAATTGTTACTTGTATAAATTTTACAGCACTCTAAGACAACATAACACCAGAATTACATTAAATTTAAGAAATCTTACTAAATAAGAATATGTCTGTACTAACTTGTGTTGAGATTAATAAAATACCTGTTTATGTCAATGCAAGCACTACTGGCTTTGTTTTTGACCACGATAGTGACTGATTACATGATGCTTTACAGCATAAAGATTTGTCTGAAGAACCTTTTAGAAAATTCAGTAGACTTTTTAAAGTTGATTTCTGGATACAATTGTAACCATAAAAGAAAACTATCTCACACCCAACTCTTAAAAAAAGTCTTTAAAGTTATATGAAACAATATTTACTTGAAGATGGTTGCCTCCTATATATTAATAGAAATGAAAGGGCAACTCTCTGTGCCCTCTGGTATGAATTTGCTTTCCAGTTAGTACTTCTGATCAAACTTTGATTGGAATAAGAACTGATGAAGAAAAATACGCTAGTTTTCCCTGCAGTCTAGGAGCCCCTTCCAGTGTTCATTCTGGATAAGGATATTTCAAATGGCTGATGTAGTTGATACCATGTGTGCTTTTCGTGTGCATGTCCTGATTAAGCTAATTCCTTAGAGAAACAATAGCAACTATGAATCTCTGACCAGATCTTGTAATGATTTTTTTAAATTGGTTATTTCATTGTGGCTTTGATCTACCCCTGTGTTGTGTTAGTGAAAGAAGTTAAAGACCTGGCAAAGCTTATGATAATATAATGGTTATTGTACATTCAAATATATGTTCAGTGTAATTGTGTTTCCTTAAGAACTTCTCTTATATAGACTAGAATGAAACTATTTTAGTATTACTGTTGCATCGGGAATATTAAATGAACTCTACGTTTCTCAGCACATTATATTAACACTTGAGACTTTTCTCCCCCAGGTTTGCATTCATCGTGTTAGATCATGCAGCAGCATTCGCTTTATAAAATCAAAATATGTGTGCGTGTTTGACAAATCTGCCCTCAAGTTTAGTCATCAACAGCGATTATTCAGAACATCTGCTGGTAATCTTTTTCATAATAAAATAATTTATTTTATTTGCTATTTTATGAGTGTTATGCTAGCAGTTTGTATATGGCTGGTATATAAGCTTTCTGATGCATTCAGATTTTTCTGTCAGATATCTTGTATTTAATATTAAACATGTATTTTCTTATTGTCTGTTTTAAGTTTCCTGTGGCCAAATTGTCCAGTTTAAGCTTTCTGACATTGGAGAAGGGATTACAGAGGTGACTGTGAAAGAATGGTAAGCTCTGCTTTCTTAGAAATATACTAAGAAATTGGGAGGTAGCTGTATTATCAATTAGTTATCAGAGAATGTTTTCTGGGTTACTAGTGAAGTTTTTCAAGTTTCAGTTTCCACATGTTAAAACCTTGTACATACTGAGCTTTGCAATTTTTTAATTTGCAGTCCAGTTTATTTGTGAGTGGAAAAGGTCAAAGAAATGGGATGCCCTAAATGTGCCTGTATATAGGCTTTCCTTCAGTGATTAATGTTTTTAGTGTTCAGGAGGTCTGTCTTTTATTATGCTTACTTAGGCTGAGCTTTAGAAACAAATTCATAGTCCAGATAATCCACATAATTTTATTTTATACCCCTTCTCTGTTGATTTTAGTAAAAGATTTGAACTTTTAAATTGTTCCTAAAAAGCCAATGATGAATGGATTAAACAAAATCAAAGTGTACAGTGAAGAAAGGCAGTGCTGAAATGCCTCATTCTTTTACACATACCCCTTTGTGTAGAAGATCATATAGCGATCCTGACAATTAGAAAGTAAGAACATCATTAGGTTTAGACTAAGCTGGGCTTATTCTTATTTTTAGATGATTTATGATCTGACAAGAAAACTCTGATTTACCGAAGTAAATGTAATATGTGATTGATGAAATTCTAAATCATTGTGTCATTTCACACAGCAAAGGGTTCTGCAGCAGCCAGGTAAAATGCATATAGCAAATGTATCCAGTATGTAGAATTTGTCTTCTTGAATGGAATGTGTTTTCCTGTTGTGAGGATGTACATAACTGAACATAACAAGAGAATTCCCAGCACAGATTTTTACACTTCCTGTGTTTTACACTAGCCTATGTCTTTCCTCTTAGGTATATAAAAGAAGGTGACAGTGTGTCTCAGTTTGACAGCATTTGTGAAGTCCAAAGTGATAAAGCTTCTGTTACAATTACCAGTCGTTATGATGGCATCATTAGAAAGCTCCATTACAGTATAGATGATATTGCTTTTGTTGGAAAACCATTAGTAGACATTGAAATTGATGCTTCAAAAGGTATTGTAAGACATTTTTTTCACTTGTGTATTTTATGTTTATTGTCATAAAAACATCAGTGACAGAGAAGTTGACTTTTTCCTCTTGAAAATCTTAACAATTAATATTTTTTCCCTTTATAAAGTCAAGAAAATTGAGTAGAGAAAGTTTGTGATATTTTATTAGAATTTAAAATTTCAAAAGCCAAACATATCCTATTGAATATTTAGCAAGCTGTGTTTGCATCCACAATAAGTCAAAGTACATGTCAAAAACTTTAGCTATCACAGAATGGTTGAGGCTGGAATTTAACAAATGCTTATACTGTAGTAAAGTCAAATTTTTTCTTCTTGTTTGCAGGTGTTGCCTCAGAAGAAGATGTTGTTGAAACCCCTCCTATGTCTCATGACGAGCACACTCACCAAGAGATAAAAGGTCACAAAACATTAGCAACCCCTGCAGTCCGTCGCCTGGCCATGGAGAACAATGTAGGTTTGCTGAATAAGGTCCTGTTGCATTTTATCCAGCTTTTATATGGCATTTTGACTGACTATAAGAACACTGATCTAAAGGAAAGACTTGTTTCCAAATACATTTTGAATGTGTGAAAGCTGTTGTGAAATGAAGGGAATTGTGCTTTCTGATGATTATAGTGGGTAGAAAACTGGACTTAAAACGCAGCTTTGATGCTTTAGGCTGAAGATTAAGAAATCCCTGGACAGAAGGAGGAGGAGGGAAAAATAAAATCTCAGGTTTAGCTACCTAGTTTTCTTTTTCAGATTTGTATTAGAGCAGAGATTATACTAAGTGATCTTTTTTATGTGCCTTTTTAATGCCTTTTTTTTCCCTATGAATGTATGAATATTCCATTAGTTTTGAAAGTTTGTGATGCACTTTCTGGAGAAAAACAAAACAATAAGTAGAGAAAATTAAGTGACAAATAGCATTACTCAAATTCATATTTCACTATTGATCCTGTGAAATAATTAAGAGGTAAGTAGTATTCATAGTTCCTCCTTAAAATATGCAACTAAACAGTGGGACTTTTGGATGATTTGAAGAATTAGGTTGAGTACCTAACAAATTATAGAAAGGGAGAGAAAACTGTAGGTATGTTGGATTGGCAATGGGAATAATTTTTAACCGTATTTCACAATATAGGCGCTCTTTATATTGCTGTAAAAATAAAGTCTCACACCTTGCTATGTACTTTTCAGATTAAATTGAGTGAAGTTGTTGGAACAGGGAAAGATAACAGAATCCTTAAAGAAGACATACTCAATTACTTGGCCAAACAAACAGGAGCTATTTTGCCTCCATCACCGAAGGCTGAAATTATCCCTCCTTTGCCAAAATCAGAGACTGTGCCAGCTGCTCCAAAGGACAAAGCACGCAAAATTCCAATACCTGTTTCCAGACCCATTGTGTTTTCAGGAAAGGATAAGACTGAACCTGTAACAGGTAAATCATGAAATATAAAATCTTGAGATCATGTTCACAGTAGACTACCAGCAAATGTTGCTCTGTGAAAAGCTGGTTCCTTTTGATGGGAGTGTGTTTCATGTTATTATTATGCCAGTGAGCAGTTAGGAAAACATGCTCTGTAAGAAATGCCTCTGAAATAATTTTATAAAATATTTGTTCATGTTTTGGTTGGATGGAATTGGGCTGCAAATTGAACTTGTTTATTCTTCAAATATATGCTGAAAAAGAGAGGAATTCTGAAACATGGATTCGTCACAGTAGGAATCATTATGCAATTAGTGGTGAAGTGCAGTGGATTTAAGGGTGTATCAGTGCTTAATAACATCATACTTCAGCATTCACCCTTGTTCAGGAGAAGAATACCATAAAAGACTCTAAGGTAAAAAAAAAAAGCACATTAAAAGGTGAAGATAAAAGTTTTTTGCTTGTCTTTCAAGCAATGTGTATTTGGAGAGGCTGGAAAGAGTAATGGCAGATTATCATATTATGATTTCAAATTCCTACATACATAGGAGAGAGATGCAGTAATATAATCTGAGGTGCTACAGTTGTAAAAATTGGGTTGCATGAACTGAGTAACTGTTGTATGTACCGAATAAGTGCTCTTTACTCTGTTGTTTTTTTGTTGTGGTTTGGCTTTGGTTTGGTTTGTTTTTTGTAAGTTGTGTAATTTGTTTAATGAAAACAAATAATTAAATTTCACCATAACTTCACAGAAGCTCATTTTGTTGGTTTAAGAAGGCAGTAAATATTTTCCAGGTTTTCAGAAGGCGATGGTAAAGACTATGAGTGCAGCCCTGAAGATACCTCATTTTGGTTATTGTGATGAAATTGATTTGACTCAGCTTGTTCAGTTGCGAGAAGAGCTGAAACCTGTGGCTGAAATCCGTGGAGTTAAGCTTTCCTTTATGCCTTTCTTCATAAAGGTGAGACATGCCCCAGAGCACTGTATGCAATATTTGGACAACTTTTGCCAAAATCTTTTCAATGATTATTTGGAGCACCTTTCTATCATCTAAATTACAACAGATCACAAGCAAAGTCTCAGCTTTTCTTGTTTATTGAACCGCTTATCAGTTTGCAGGTGGAATTGCACTTAGAGTTGTATAATATCATTGAAATCTTTGAAATATTAATGAGGAAGGATACAGCAGCTTGTGTCATTCAGCATGGCAATAAACATTACTAGGCATTGGATTTGCACAAAACAAATTTTGGAAACTGTCAGTAATTTTTTGAGCTCTTTTAAAACGAACCTCACATGGAATGCATCATTGTTGTTGTTATTAATATTATTACAGTATTTGTATTGAATAATTTGAATTGAATAATGAGTGTCTTAGGTGAATCAGTATGTCCCTTCTATTGTTCAGAACACCAGGCACTTGTGCTCATTTAGCTGCTGTGGTTCCATTTCCCGCTGTTGGCATCACTGAAGGCTGATGCTCTGACTAATCTGTGCATTGAATGCAGAGCTTAGCCTGAACCTCTGGTAATGCTATTGCAGTTAGAGTGCTATGTAAGCACTCATCCTGCTTACTGTCTTTAGGGGCAATTAATATTACTTCCTTGAAAAAGTGCCATCTAATTATCAGCATCATTGCAGCTGAATATCAGAACTTGTGGGATATTTGAATTCTGGAACAGAAATGACAAATGCAAATTCAACTTCAATTATACTGGGGAAAGGGATTATCACTTTTTATATGTCTGTCTGATGCACATTTGGTTTTTCTAAGTTGTTCTTTGTTTTTTTTTTTCTGTCCTAATAATGACAAAGCATCAACAGACATGTAACCGAGACTTTAAGCCAGATTTGATTGCACTGAGGAAATCCATATTGTTATCAATCTAAATTATCTCCTACTATTACTTCTTTTCATGGAGTTTTCTCATTATAAAATATAAAAATCTATCAGTTTTGTTATGTTTCTTTAACAGGCAGCCTCTCTGGGATTATTGCAGTATCCCATTCTTAATGCTTCTTTGGATGAAAACTGTCAAAATGTCACATATAAGGTTTGTAAACTACTGATAAAAGGTGTGAGTAGGAAACCTAAAGTACCATCTAACAAGGGCTTTTCAGAATGTCTGAGTTAATTTTAAGACCCAAAACTGTGGTGTTGTTTTGGAAAATAATTTGTGTGTCCAGATTCTACAGTTTGGATTTGATTTATTGTTGTCCTTACTTCAGTACTTTGTTAAATGAGGGTCACTTTATTATTCAGGCTTGCCTCAAAAACACATATTAATATAGTGATTTCCTATTTTTAGCTTAATAGGGAGCAAGCATTTAAAATGAGAATATTTAAAATCAAATTCAACAATTTTTTAATAATGGCGCGACAGTTCTATTGTTCCAATACATGTAATGAAGTTATATTTTAAACTCAGTTTTGATAAAAATTATTTAATTTTCTTACAAGCTGCTGGATTGATACTCCTGGGAAGGGAGTGTCTATTTTCTTAAGTGACGTACATGTGCTCCTAGCAGTACAAACTCCTTTTGAGTTCTTTTATCAAAATCTCTCAGAATTGTTATATTCCTTCTAGCAAATGAAAGGCAACTCAGTTTCCTTTTTTTTTAATTTTAGTGTTCTCTTTAAAATCTGCTATTTATTTTGTTAGACTTACAATCATTCTAATGTTTAATGCTTTCAGTATGAAATTAATTCCTGGATTTTGTGTTCCCTGGGTGTGAAATTGCCAACGATTTGCAGATGTGGAAAGCTAATATTTAAAAATTTACCTCCTTTTCTTCACTCAAAGTTATATAGAGGAGTTGCTTACTACAGACAATGTTTTCTAGGTTAAAAAGATAAATAAGGAAGATGTGATTGAAGTGTCTTTTTATGTAAAATACATTTTATGTTGACAGTTTATAATAATGTCCGGTTAATGAAACTTGTTGCAGGCTTCACACAACATTGGAGTTGCAATGGACACAGGGCAAGGTTTAATTGTCCCAAATGTGAAGAATGTCCAAGTCTGTAGTGTGTTTGACATTGCTTCTGAACTGAATCGCCTGCAGTCCTTGGGTTCTGCAGGCCAGCTGGGAACAAGTGACCTCACTGGGGGGACATTCACCCTTTCAAATATTGGCACAGTAAGTACAGGAAACATGGGAATTACATCTGAAAACTGCTTTTGCAATGGACACTTTACTGAAGTTTAACATACAATGAACAAAACCTGTAGCAATTAATTCAAGAGGCAGTCTGCTCTAAAAATCCCAAACTATTTTGTAAATAATATCCCCAGCTTTTTCTTTTCTAGATTGGTGGCACATATGCCAAACCAGTGATACTACCTCCTGAAGTAGCTATTGGAGCACTTGGAAAGATACAGGTATATTAACTTTATTTCATTTATATGGGAGTTTAACTCTATATTTCATTTTCATTACAGTTGACCTAGAGTCTCCTTTTGTGTTTGGTTTTTTTTCATATACACATTTCTCTATATTAGAGAAACTGCATAGCTTGTGATTGCAAAGTTTTGTGCTGTTTTTAGATGACTGTGCCAGCACAAAATGTTTAACTAGAGATCTTTTACACCAAAGGTTCAGATGTGTTTTCCAGAATCCTGTTATATTTCACTCACATCTATGTTTAGCCGTGTAGTTATCAGGAAACAACATAAATGTATTTTTACAAGTTTTACAACATGGCAATAGCATTTTTGCTATCATCAAGGAGAAAACTTGAGAAGTACTCTGATAATGAGGTTTAATTTCATGAGCCAGATAGCTGAATCCTTACGGAAATTTGTATGGTAAAGGCAGTTTTATGTTTTCTAAATTTCAGGCATTAATTCTTTAATACAGACATTTGAGATAAATGCTGGGAATGAAATTAGTATTAAATTACTTCTTGTATGTTATTCCTGTGAGCACTTTTGTTTAGAGGATGCTTTGAGGAAACCATCACTTTGAGAACTAACAGTGCAATAACCTATTCAGGAAGAAACTTTTGAATCAAGAAAGCTTTTCAATACTTCAGTATTTCCATGATGGTGGAAACAGGATATGACTGTTTATTGTATTGGCTTGCAATATATTCTAATCTGCTGCAGAAATAATAATGGGAAGATCTTGCTCTAATTTAGCAAAATGTTTAAATTCAGGTCAACAAATCAACAACAAAAATACAGATTTGCTAATGGAAGTATTTAATATTTCTATTTTTTTCCCCTTCTTCTGGTTTTTAGGTTCTTCCTCGGTTTAATGGGAAAGGTGAAGTATATAAAGCACAAATAATGAATGTGAGTTGGTCAGCTGATCACCGCATCATTGATGGAGCTACAATGGCCCGCTTCTCCAACTTGTGGAAATCTTACTTGGAGAACCCTGCTTCGATGCTGCTGGACCTTAAATAAAGGAAACCATGGCTAGAACATGCCTATAAACCTTTTGGATTAGACTGAATAGTTATGAAAGCTGTCTCTGCTAACATGTGCCCTTTGCTACGTGCATTATATGATAATGTTATGTGGTTAAAAAGTTCTCAACAGCTGATATCAGTCTATCAATTACTTGTTACTTCTTTTAATTAACAGTGCTGTAATTTCTTCTACAGCAGAGTGTCAAACTGAATAGGTCATGGCTTCTGAATATGGTGGTGGAATGTCTTTATTGTGCCTTTTATAATAAGAATAATTTTCAGGCTGGTGTGCCTGAGTGATGCTGCTCTACACCTGCAGTATTTATAATGTGATTAACCTGTTCTGAAGCGGAATACTCATAGTTCTTCCGCATTGGAAACGTAAATTTATTTTAACAAACAATATTCAAATTCCCAAAAGGAGTTACAAAAAAATCATAAACAAATAAAATGCCTTTAATGCTTCTGCTGTAACATGTCCAGAAGGCTTTTTGTTCTTTAACTGAGTAAACCTCTTAAGTCTTTTGCTGGTCCACTTTTTCCTGGCCATTACTTGCACAGTACTCTGTATCAAACTATAAATAAAGAGGCCATATATATTCAAATGCTTACTGATAACACTTATTCAGACCTATCAGGGCCTTAATAGTCTCTAGAATATCCTGTATTTTTATAGACTGGAAGTAGCTTCAGTCCTTAATGCTTTCCAGTTCTTTTTGTTTCTTATAGAAAGCATCTGTCTATTAAAACCAAGCAAGAAACAAAGAAAGAGAAAACAAAGAAAAAAAGAAGGATCTTGTTTTGTTATTCTGACATTAGGTAAGCCTGACAATAAGCTGAGTGTGTTCCAAAAGCTTGCCTTGTGTTATTAACTTTCAGATACTAGAATTTAACAGATTAATCAGTTTCAATAAATAATGGACATTAAAAAGTACTACGTAAGATAAGGACTTCTTAAACTCAGATACAAGGCACATAAAGAATAGGTTCAAGTTAACGCCTTCAGAACATGAAACAGTTCTATGGCTTTAAGTTGAACTAAACACATTATGAGGATTGCACTGGTGATTTAATGGGAGATAGAGAGAAAACCATTGGCTATAAATACCTTCTAGAATTATAAATTGCAAACAGACACAAGAAAAGACAGTTACATGGCCTTAAAATTAATTTTTGATGCACAAAATGGACATTTTCTCCTTTCTTTAGATATATCAAAAACAGGAACATTCTCCAAAATTGTAGCCCAAAGTTGTCTATTGCATTTAGCTGTGAAGATGTGAGACAGGCTACCGGAGTAGAATCCCTGCTATCCTTGATGCTGAGACTGAGGAAAGCTGGTAATGTAGTAGGGGGAGCATGGAGCATCCACGTAAGGTGCTATTTATATTTCTATTGTGGTATAAGGGTCTTTTATATAAAGGTCATTTCTTGCACAGTTTGACTAATATATCATGTTTATCACCTAATTCCCTTTTATCAGATTTATTTATTCCTAATAAAAAATAAAGCCACAAAGAATTGTAATATTGTTTTTATTTGTGAATTTTATATAGGCAATCCTGTACAGGTGATTCAAACTATTTGTTCTTATCTTGAACATACTGTTCTCAAGGCTACCAAAAGAGCACAGCCCAATGGCTGCTTTCCTACAAGTACATTGTCATAAGGGCTTTGAATAGTATATTTTTTAACCTGATGATCACTGAGAAAATACATTGAGGAAACATGAGTGCATGAAAGGAAGCAAAAAAGTGATTTTGAAATATTTGAGGTAAAATAATTTTACTTGCACAAGGAGCCTGAAATTTCTGTCTCTCAAAACTTCAATAAATTGGAGGGTTGTGGATTTTTTTTCCCCCCTAACTAATTATCTGTCTCTTTTAAGGACAAGAAAATGAGGTTAGGTTTTTAGTTATGACTGGCTTAGATTAAGGGATTGAATCTACACCAAAACTGAAAGATGAAATATATATAACAATATTTTGGATAATTTTTGCTTTTGCATAATGTTGTGGGTTTTTTTAAAAACGTATAGATGATTGAAAGGATTGAAAGCTAAAGTACTTAGTGTCTTTTTAAATAAGTATTGGTGTTCAGGTATTTAGTTGGTTATGGACTGGAGAGGGTGGTTTTGGTTTTTTATTATAAAGTTCTGTGTGGTAGGTTTATAACCAAATCAATGATATTTTAAAAATTTTATCTTCACATTTTATACTCCAGTGCACTTGGTTAGAGTTATCCAGTTTTATGGCTTCTGCCTCAAATAATGACCTGTGATTATTGTTGTCTCTTTTTCCATTTGCTTGAAGAAAAAGATTCAGAGAGAGTTGTTCTCCTTTTATCTTCTCCAAGGGCTATTTGAAGAAATAATAATGTTAAAAATGTTTCCTGATTGGAAACATGAAAAGGGGTGAGTAACAACCCCTCTGCACATCTTGATAAAGATTACTTTTCTGTCTGTGCTTTGATAATTTGCACTAAAATTCTTCAAAAAGAGAATTTTTCAGCATGGGCAAAATACATGAGTAAAACATTTACTGATGCAATACATCTTCTAGTCTATTCAGTCAGTATTGCTGTTTATTAGCTCTTTGAAGCTCAGTTATCTTGCAGAGAAACATAGCTAGAGTAAGTAAGTAGTTGTTCTTTTTAATTCAGAACTAGCCTTTTTTATCTTTGTCATTTTTAATTCAAAACTAGCTCGTTGAGGAGCATAACAAGTATTCGTTTGTTCTTTTCACAATTTGTAACTTTCATTAATGGGACTCCAGGAGCTGAGGGGAACCCAGTCGTTCTCGGCCAACTGGGAAGACTTTATGGGGTAAATGCTTTGGGGGGAGTTGCAGAAGTGCCTCATGTGATGCCTTCTATTCTCAGCGTAGGTTAAAATTAGAACTAGACTGACATTGCCTTGGAGTCTGAGTGAGAGTTCTAAATGGTTTTGGTAATACAGACAAGATTCATAATTTATCTCCGCTCTTGTCCAGAAAGCAATGAGTCATAGAAAATCCGTGAAAACACCAAATAATTGAGGTAAGTTGAATTCTTTCTGATGCTTGCAGGGGAAGTTGAAGGGAGATCTGATTACATGGGATTAAATTTGCAGTTGTTTTACAGCCATGCTTGGGAATTCAATTCTGAATTGTTGGCTGTGATGGCATGATTATTATGGGGTTTATTTTCTTGAAAAATAAGATCTAAGAACAAGAAACTTTTGATAGGAGTCCTGTTCTATAATAAAATCATCTTGAAAATAAAGTAATATATTTAGTTCCTTTAATATTTTATGGTTCTAAAGCAGTACCTATTGAATGATATGCTTTCCACAGCAAAGAGTATTGCCTAGAGTAAGCTTTATTAAAAATAAGTATTGTTTTGACTGTAGAATATGATACTGGGTTTAGTAGTACAACTATTAACAAATATTCCTTTTCTGCGCAGTTTATATAAAAGAATTTCTAGTTTTCTACCTAAAAAGGCTTGTAGTTCAAAAAATTTCTCTAAACAATAAGAAATTATTAATTAGTTGAATCACTTGATCTCAGTAGAAATTTAATCCTGAAAAAAATCAAGCTGTATAAATTGTAACCACTAACTGGAGCAAAAGACCTCATGTGTAAATAGCATTACTGTTGCATACTGGGGTGAGGACTGGGAAGGGTAATTACTCTGAGAACCACTAAAGAGAGGCTAGTCTAGTCCTTCAGACTAGGAAATGTGATGACAACTACATGGAGGAGGGAAAGAGGATACAGTCCCCTCTTTACAAGAAAAAATTCAATGCTTTAGGAACCCAAATGCCAGACTGCACAGTGCCACACACTGTGGTCGTCATTTGTGTCCCTTGTCAAATCCTGCCATTTTTCCTAAACAAACAGAGAACAGTTAGGAATCCTAAATAACGTATTGGACCAGATTCTTCTCTATTCAAGCACTGTAATTTGATTTTTATGCTGTCATTACAACAGGAAGCAATCCTGACATTTTACATTTTATTTGCCCAGACATTTTTAATTAAATTATTTCAAAATAATCAGGCTTTACAAATAAGTATGTTAGCAAAAGGCATAGTAAACATAGAATGAATAACAGTTTGAACACAAAATATTCACTGAGCGATTGTGGCTTATTCAAGCCACACAAAATTTTAATGAAATAAACATGATAGGAAAGATTAGTTATAAAAGACAAACCTGCAGCAATTACTGTAGGGAAATATATGCAAAAAAAGACCTGAAAATCCACTTTTGTTGTTATCTACCTGCTTGTTTGGGAGCAAGTTATCCTCATTGTTTAATCTGAAGGATATTTTTCTTACTTGCTCCTGCAAGTATTAGTAAAAAGTTAGAACAGGAGCATTCAGATCATCAGTGTTCATTGCTGCTGGCATGAAGTTTAGCTCTGCAAGCTTATCTGAATATCAGTATCTTGGCTCCATTTATTTCCAAAAAAAACCCTTCCCCAAATGACTACAGTAATGGCAATAAGAATGATTTTTAGATGGACACACTGCTTAGGGTGACTGAATATCCTACTTTGCTGCTCTTTGGGAATATATGTATTAATTATCTCACTAAGGGATAAATTACTTCAAAATTTTAGACTGAATTTAATTGTAAATTCAAACAGAAATCAGAGGAATTTTAAAGCCTTTTCTTAAAGGTAAAATTACTAAAATGCATTATAGTGAGTTAAACTATGAAGAAAATGAATGCAAATAAAATATACTAATTTATTTCAAGGAACAGTTTAGTTTTTGTCAATGCAAAACTCATTTAGTTACAAATACTTATATCAGGTAGCAGGATGGAGCTATCAGAATTTAACTGCCTTAAATTGCAGGTAACAGCTTAATTTCTTCCTGGGATGGGAATGAATGCTCAAATCTGCATTTATCAATTATGGCCAGTACTCAGCCTACCATTAGAGAAACTGAGAGAAGCAGTTGTTCACTGAGTAAGAGTGCAGAGATTGCAAGAATACCATTGCTTATTACAAGAAAATTTCACTAGGTGCAGTTATCTATTTTTATAAAGAGAAAGCAGTTGGTAGAATTCTGTCAGTTCTGTACATTAACTAAATTCAATACTATAATGAAGTGGGTATTGCAATATTTTAGTTTTCACATCACTGTCCCCATCTGGTAACTGATACATGAGCTGATGCATTCAGTCAGATTCCTGCGACTGCATCTGTACATGTAAGGATCATGGCTGAAACTGCAGTTTGCCTTGGCACATTCACTGCTGTGAAGACACTTTGGGAAGTGAGAATACACAAGATTAATGAAGAATTACAAAAAGAAAAGGAATTCAGGCAGAGGTCTGCAGGAAGGTAGGTAAATTGTAGATCTTTAAGTATGTGAAAAGCTGGACTATATGTTACATTTCAGAAGACTGTAACTGATCTTTTCAAACTCATCCAGACTAATTCTTTAGCTGTTACTCAAGTGGAATTCCTAGTGCTTAGAATTTCACAATATAGTCAGGTCAAACCAAGAATTGTCTGTGATAAAAGTGTTAGCATATAGACTAAATCCCCTAAATTCAGATACCAAAATAGTTGTGTGGATACTCTAACTAGGGGAGATTTAATTGTTACGTTTTCTTCTCAATAAAGGCATTAATAGGGTCGCTCCATCTCCTGTGTGGCCAGCAATTTAAAGACACTTAGCATTCTGTTTTTCGACCCCTTCCTAATTTATTAGATGTGTCTGAAATGGAATAACAAATTCAGAAGCTACTAACAGAGAATACAAGCAGAAAGAAAGAGAATTAGCCTAATTGTCGTAGTTCTTGTTTCAGTCCTCTTTAGAAATCAACCTAAAGGAATCTGTAGCTGATTGACCTTGTTTGATTGAACTTACATTTGGTGTAATGGAAGGCTTTCTTTTTAAGAGACTGCTTCAAAATTAAGGCTTTGGAACTTAATTCCACATGACTCTGTTGCCCTGCTGCAACATGTTGAGAGTGAATTATGTTCTTCTGATTGTAAATTTGAAGAACCATAAAATAGAATTCCTACATATAGTATTACCTCAGCTGAACATTGTGTTTGTCTTCTCACAAATTGATGGTATATTTAGCATCCAGATATAATTAATGTTGTTTGATATCCAAAAAGGCTACTGTCTCTTTTTCCCCAGAAAATGGATAGAATAGTAATTATTGCCTATATTCATTGTTGCACCACTGACAGATCTTTCCCTTGTAGGTTACTGCTTGTCTGGGAGGAAAGAGCTGCTTTAGCAAAGCTCAAAGAAAGAGTTATTAATGAGGGTGGAAGAGCAATTTTAAGGATAGAGGAAGAAGAATGGAAGGTAGTGTTGATAGGAATGTTGCTTGGGTTGAATGACTGATGCATTAGAAAACTACTATTTACAACTTATACAGTTGTGCTATTTTTGTTCTATTAAGTATTCACTGTGTGCTTTGCTAACAGTGAATTGGGACACACTGTTATGAATGTAAAAGCAAGCTGGGTTTTTTCAATTCTGAATATTAAGCAATGCTCTGCAAAAATATAGCCCAAAAGGCTTTTCTGCGTTAGAAATTATTTACACTGCAGATTGACTTTCATTACGTAAATCCTCATTTAACATTAACACACCAGAACTACTGAAATTTTTTCTATCCCTCAGTATTTCTGCTCTCAGCTACTCAAGTGTTTATCTTAAGGGAATATGAAATAGAATTTAGATCTCCCTTTATGTGCAAAAATCTATTTAGAGCAATTTAATCTTCTGTTATGTTGACTTTGTTAAAAAAAGAAAGAAAGAAACAAACAAAAGCAAGCCTGAAACTTGTCAAGCAACAACAGTAGTGCAGGTATGTAAATCCTGGAAGCAAAAAGTGGGCAGGTTAAATCTGTGATCCCACTGATGCCCCACACTGGTGTTCACTTGGGGATCATGGAATCAGAGAATATCCCGAGTTGGAAGCGTCCCAGAAGGATCATAGATTCCAACTCCTGGCCCTGCACAGGACACCACAAGAATCCCACCATATGTCTGAGAGCATCGTCCAAACACTCCTTGAACTCTGTCAGGCTTGGTTCCATGACCACTTCCCTAACCACCCTCTGGAGGAGAACCTTTTCCTAATATATTGATATAAACCCTTATAAAATATAAACTTTTTCCTAATATATATGATACTGAAATCATATCAGTTATGCTTGCTACTTTTAGCATGTTTTAGAAAACAATTACCAGGATTCATTTTTTAACCTACATGTTAAAGTATAGCTTAAGAATGAAAGACTATTGGTGTTTGAAATAAAACTTCTACCTCAGCCTGTATTCTTCTGGCATACTAAGCTGAATTTCTTCTGATTCCTATTTCTTGGTTTAGACACTACCTTCGTGCTTATTGAAACTAATCCATCTCCAGGAATGGCAGCTTCATAGAACTAGTCTGCAGAAAATACCTCAATTTATTGGAAGATTTCACAGTCTTGTTGTTCTAGATCTATCCCGGAACTCGATTGAAAGTGTACCTAAAGAAATTGGTGAGCTGTGCTTTCTTTCATTTTAAGCTGCTTTTCTAAGAAAATTGGTCTGGCACAAATGTGCCATTTTTGTGCCCTTTGCCCATCTAACAACCCTACTGGGTAGTTAGAAAACAGATGATCTAAACTTGACCATGAGATAGAGATCTCCAAACCACAGATTCCCTATAAATTAAAAAAAAAAGGCTGGAATGAAAAGACACATCTTCATGAAAGCTCCCTGTGGAAAAAAAAAAGCCTATAAGCACAGCAGGGACTAGACATCAGAATTCAGCTAGAAAAGTGATATTGAAAATCAGACTTTGTGTTCTGAGTCCACAGCATGAGTAGCCTATCCATAATTTTTGAGCTTGGGGGTTTTAGAATGCAACTCTGTACTAAAGAGTTCTGAATTACTACTATTTGCATTTTAGTGATTTCTTTTTTTTTTTAAATTGTGAGAACACAAAGTAATTCTCTAACAGTGAAAGGGTAAGACAAAACAAGTAATATTGTACTTCAAATAGAATGAACATGAGCATTTCTTGTGTGTCATTTGTGCTCTCTGCAGGCCAGCTGACCAGCCTCCAAGAGCTGCTTCTCAGTTACAACAGAATAAAGTCTGTTCCTAAGGAAATAAGTAACTGCATCAGTCTGGAAAGATTGGAACTGGCTGTCAACAGGACTATCTGTGATCTTCCTCCTCAGGTTTTGACAGACTGTTTGAATTTGTCTAAGCCCTGTTTTCAGATTTGCTGTGATACTCTGATTTCACAACTAATCCAGAGAAATGCTGATGTGAACAATCTTTCTATGATTAGTCAAACTGAAGCCACATGAGAAGGACATACTTATACCTGAGTAGCTGAAGGAGCCAATCTGTTTTGTCCACATGAATGTCTTGGCAGTGCCTGTAGGAGAGTGATACCCTTCATTTCAATTTGTCTAGGCTGAATGTCTTCACTGATTTACCCCCCTGAGAATCTGATGCCTTGGCACAGAGAAAGTTCCCTTTTATGATTGAGACTACAAATTCAGACCATGTGCCAGGACACAACTGTAAGCATCTTTAGGAGAACAGCTAGCTCTGAAGAGGGTTTGTGTGATTTATACAACGGCCTATGCATGGAGTCAAACAAGTCTTGTCCTCAAATGTTGTAAACAATTATGAGGGAACAAAAACAAATGCTTATCTAGTACTGAGCTGTAGTTTGCACTGACCTAAGTGTGAGAGAAACCAGCAACTCTAACTATTAGACTCTTAGACAGAGATGACATATGTAAACATTTTAATTTATTAAAAGAAACCAAACCAGTAGTGGCAATAGTTGACAGCAATCAGTGCCTTGCAAAATTGAGTTAATCCAGACAGTGATATCCAGCATCAAATCTTCAAATGGAAATATAACACCATTAACCAAAATCCAAAATTTACAAAATCTACATGGATACAGGTTACATGGTGTAATGTAGAATGGTATATTTTAAATTAACAGCTCATAGCAAATCCCCAGTTCTGTCCCATGGAGACTATGGAGATACCAACCCTGAACCTTTGGTTATATGTACTTGAGTGGCATTCAGTGTTTAGACAGTTGAACCAGATCTGCCATAAAACATCTTTGCATCACTTGAACATTGTAAAAGCACCTGAAGGCATGATTCAGCAAAGGACTAAGTGTTGCAATAGCGAATGATGTTATTCTGCATTTTAAGACTGTCTTGCCAGAGTAATAGACTTCACAGCATGGAAGGTGTCACGGTTCACTCTAAAATACAGTCCATGCAATTTGATACATAAAAATCTAAATATCTGACTAATGCAAAATGACATATTGCATGGAGTATGAAATACTAAGGACAGTGCTGTCTTTATTTTTTTCTTGAGGCTTGGGGCATATCTGCATTATAGTCATGGCTTTCAGCTTCTCAGCACTTATGGTACTTGCTACCAGGTGGCAGGTGAAGTTCTTCTGCCTGACCAGTTTCAAACCTATTTCCCTTCCAGGTGAGAACTGTAATTGTTAGGTAATATCAGCCAATGTCACTTAAAAACCATTCTGTGTTAACTAGCTCCAAAATATGTTGTAATGTTTGTTAACATTACTAGAGCACTGCTGTAATGCTGCAACAGGTACACAAACTTGCATTAACTCTCCCCTTCTTTTCAGCTCAGTGATTTAAAGAAGCTTTCACACATAGATTTGTGCATGAATCAGTTTACTACCATCCCTTCAGCTCTTCTCAACATGCCACATCTAGAATGGTTAGATATGGGGGGAAATAAACTCCAGGAACTTCCTGATGCAATTGACAGGTAAATTAAGCTCAAAGCTCACCTTAGTCTCAACTCCATTGCATTGAAATGGTAATTATTAAATGCTACTTCAAAAGATAATTTTTATGTTAACCTAACTGCAAACTTAAGATTTTATAAACCCTAATGTGATGTTTTGGATGAGCTAGAATAATCCATTCAATTAACAATATAAGGTTAAATATTTATTGCCAATTACATTTTCAAACAGAGATTATATGATTATCTTGGATATAGATTTTCCTTTGAGACTTGTTGCATTATGAGAGTTCTTTACGTGGCTGAAAAATTAATTATAGTAATGACTGATAAGATTAATTTTCTAAATCTTGATAGATTGCACAAATAACTATTTTTCAGAATGGAAAATCTCCACACTTTATGGCTCCAAAGGAATGAGATAAACTCTTTGCCAGAAACCATTTGTAATATGAAAAATCTTAGTACTCTTGTTCTTAGCAACAACAAACTTAAGGATATTCCAGCTTGTATGAAGGACATGACAAATTTGAGGTAAGAAATATAAATAGAAATACTAGAAGATGAGTTTTAAAGCTTTCCTTAAGTTGTATATCATAGAATGATACTAAGGAAGAATAAAAGGCATGGTCACAGTAGTACAGATAGACACAATACCATATAAATCAGCATAATTGCACAGATTGACAATAGTTGAGGATCTGGTCAAGCAAAGTTTGTGTAGTGAAACTCATTTGAAGAAGTAAACTATGATAATTACAGTCCCAAATGAAAAAGTAGACTATAATGCATTTTCTCATTTCCAAAAGGTCCAAATGCCCCCCTGCCTCCCTAACTGGCCTTTCATACCACTTTGTAAAGCCAAAAGCTTGCAGAAAAATGTGATAGGCATGAAAATGACAAAAAGTAGACCTTTGCCACTGAGAAATCAAACATTCAGAATTAAACAAAAATGATTAGGTATAAGGACATGGAAGAAAGGATATGAAAAAGTAATGGAAATTCTTAATTGAATATGAAATACTACTTTTTATACCATGACAGAAGCTTTCCAGTTACGTGCATTTTCATTTGGATTACTGGATGCTGGCCATTTTAGAGAAAGAATGCCAGTCCACATAACTCATGTCTAATGCAGTAAGGCAATTACCATTTCTAGCTGTTTTGGAAGCACGTCTTTAACAATTTATACAAGCATAGGCCCAGGGACAGACCAAGAACAAAGAGAGACAGGACTGGCTACTGCCTTGTGAATCTGGGAGGAGACATTTGCACTGTTGTTCTCATCACTCATCTGTTTGTGGAAGTTCAATATGCCTGCCAGTGGGGTGAAAACCTGAACGCAAAATTATGAGGACCACAATGTTTTCTCTCACCACAATCAGCTACTGTTATTATAAAGTGTCTTTTCAGTTTACTTAACTCCTGATAGAGTGGTGAGTTTCGTGTAACAAAAGCCTTATTTCGCTTTTCTCAAAATACTGCTTGAGAAATCTTCAGTTTCCAAAGAATTATTTTTTCTGGACAAAACTTATTGCAAGAGTAACCTTTTCTGATGAATTGTCAGATTTGTCAACTTCAGAGACAACCCACTGGAGCTAGAGGTAACACTCCCTCCGAGTGAGGATACAGAAGAGGAGGAGCAACAGGAATTGTTCGGCATTGACTTCATGCACATGTATATCCAGGAGTCCCTCAAGAAAACAGGTATGGCTTTTTTATTAATTCTGATCTCTCTGCAATACAGTGAGAATGGGAAGGATAAACTGGATAAATAAAATCTAGGATATGTATACAAATGAAATGTGAATAGTCTTCTTAATAAACGAATAGCATCTTCCAAAAAATCTCTAAACAGATTTTTACTAGGGGCAGGGGTGCTTTTATGAGGAGCTGGCCCAGTAGGTCTTCACTTGAACAGCACATATTCTGGCAGGAACAGACAGGAACCATGGAACATTGGAATAAAAGTGCTGAGTTACCTACAACCTGGATAAGAAGCAGCTGATGACTCCCTTTTGTATTTGCAATTAATCAGCTTACATAGTGTGGGTCTTCCAACACTGTTCATCTCACGAAGCTCAACTTTTTCTATTTTTGGCTGTTGTCCAGATGGTACTACCAAAGAAGGATTAAAGGAGAGATGCTTATATTCCCAACATACAACATCTTTTAGCAATGAAGTATCAACACCTGATAAACAGATGTTTCTCACAACTTGCTTTCCCTGACATGAAATCCAGTCAACCTAAACAAAACAGCCCCACGGTTTATTCCCATTTCTAAAACACTATGACAAAAATTTGCTGTTCATAGTCTCCAAGGTAACAGTTTTAATGTTGCAGTAAGAAACCAAAATAAACACTTTTGAACAATGTACTGGTGGCAGCTGTTACTTGCAGAGAACACTTCACTGCAGACGTAAAATGTTCTGATCTTCATTCTGTATTTTGAAGGCTTAAAAAAAGAGATTAAATGCTCTCGATTTAGAACACTAGGCCAGCTTTTTTCTTATTAATATTTTATGGATGAATAATCAAATTAGCAAAAATACATCAAAAAGACAATTTACAAAGTTTTCTTCCTTAATAGATTCCCCTAGCAGCACAGGCTGATGAAAGTACTTAGGCCTTCTTAAATAATTTAAGAGGAAATACAGAGCTATCCTGAACAAAGTGAAAATAAAGTATGCTATTTCTTCTCTTATTTTAACCTGTTGTCTTTCAGGAAATCTGGAAAGTTGTACTTCTGGTCCTCCTCCTGTCATAAATCCTAATGAATAAAGAATGTAACTGTGAATGGAAGAAAATACCAAGTATACTTCTTCCCAGCAAAGAGGTGTATAACGGGTTTCAAATATTCCTAGGGATTTTATTTTTCCCCTGATGAGAACTGGTTTGCATATGTGTAATTCCCAGTGAAACTGGGAAATATAAGACACGAGAAAGAATAGAACAGGGTTTTTTTGTAAACATTTTGTAAACACTGAATTAGCTTTTTAAAAAAATCCAGATAAGTTTTTTAGGGATTTTTCCCTCCTAACAATTCCAAATCTATGTCTTGTTATGTAGTTGGCTGTTTTATCAAAGATGGACTTGGGACAGCTGTCAGCAGGACATTCTCCAAGGATACAGCAGACTCTGTATAATACTGTAGTGCAGCCTTGTATCCTTGTTGTTGTAAATACTTGATCCGTCCATGATCAATCAGCCGTTTACAGAGGCAACCTATCTCCTTTCGCTCTTCAACAGTAAGTATCCTGGTGTCAGAGAAGGAGGAAAAGAATGAACAACATCTGTCAGAAGAATAATTTTGTTAATTAACATTAGCACTTAAGCTTAGAAAAACTATTGGAATCACTGTAAGTTCATTTCAGTCAGGTGTGACTATTGAAATATTTTGAAATGTATATCCATGAAAATTGTATTTTTAAACTAAAGTATTTCCATAAGTTTAGTAATTAAAATGTTTCTGCAAAATGAGTACTTTTGAGGACCCAAACAAAATTTCATGTGCCATTATACATAATGTTGCTTTTCTGCTGGAATCCATTTGCTAGAAAAAAAATTACATACCCCTGTAAAGTATCAGAACCACTCTCTGTCCTGCTGCATGTTCGCTCATGTTCTTCTATGTCATTAGGTTGATCTTCACTTTCTTCATTTGTAAAGGCCTTGTGTGTGGTTTCTCGCATGCCACAAGTGGCCCAGCTACTCATTCTCTGAAAATAATGGAATTCTACTGGTCCCAGTCCTACTGATTTAAAGAACTCTCTGCCTACATAGTGTGTCCAGTCACACTTGTGATGGCAACAGAGCGCAATAACAATCCCAGCTACAGGCTTATAGTCTTCTGTGTTTTTTCCATGATCAGCAGCAGTGTCAGGAGCCACCCCTGTAGTAGCAGTCCTAGAGCGTTTTGCAGCAGGCTCTTCATTTTGTCCATCACAGCAAGGTGTGTAACTTTCAACCAAGCATCTCAGAGCAAGATCTGGGAATGAACAGATGCACCCTCAAGAAAATACCCATAAACACCATGTCATTATTTATATATCCAGGCTGTATCATGGTTGGGAAGGTACTTCCCACAAAGAAAAATAGAGTCATACATCACAAACCAAGCCAAAAAGCAAAGGTTTTGACAGACTGAAATTATAGGCATATTTTGAAAACATGAAAACCCTAAATGCTAAATGAATATTATGAGACCTCTGGAGCTACTAAAAGCTTATCCTCTGGAATATTTGTTCTACACAAATGAATTTGAAACACTTTGGTTAACAAATTGGCATACTGTAGGAGAATCTCCTCCCTGTAAAACATCCAAGTATTTGCTCTAAACATTTGGTATCTAGGACACAATCTATTTAACATACACATGTACTTCTTAAATGCTTAGCTGTGTCATCTTTGTCACAGTACCTTTAAAGGTGTCATATTTGAATGTGTTTCACAATGTAGTAGAGATTTAACATTAGAAAAAGTGTATTTGTTAAAAATTATCAGAACAGAAACACATTCTTATTTGTTTGCTTGGGAGACCTGTTTGGATAGCCAGTACAAATTTAGAAAGAAAAATATTTCAAAGAAAAGGCAACTGTGTTAAAAAAAAGTACTCTCAACAGTTTACAAATACAAGACCCATGCTGCCCTGCACTATTCTTTGTTCTAATCTACAGAGACCAAGAAAGTCTTTACTTCTGCCTGAACTAGCCTTGTATCTATTATCCTTTAACTAACCCACTAGAGTCAACAGATGTTTAGAATATAATTGCTATATTCACCAACACAGGGTTAGAGGGCAAGAAAAGCTTAAAAAGACAGTTTGGAAGATCAGTCCATTCAGAGTGTAAGATGCATCCTAACTTTCTGCAGTTCACACATCTGTAATTCATACCTGTTGCAGCACCACACAGATGCTTCCCAATTCCTACCACTGGTAGTTTTGTCTTCTCCAAAATAGGTACCTTATCTGGAGAGGGGGGAAAAAAAAACAAACAACCAACAAAACCCCCATGCAATCCACAATAACCCCAGCACCTATATTTTTTCTGAATAACATAATTTCAGTACACTTAGAAGTAAATGTTTACCACTACTAAAAGTACAGTGGTTGGTTCAAAGGAAAGTTTCTTTTACTAAAACAAAACAATAGGATGCTGTGGCTGGGAAGCACATTTAACCATTTCAGCCTTTCTATACTGCCTAGGAAAAGTAAATATGACTTAATGCATCTCCTGATGACAGGTGTTCCACAAATTCTATAGCATTGATAGTGCATGACTTGCTTAATTCTGCACACCTAAACCAAACTATGCAAAGATATTTAATCCTTCAAGTGCTAAAAGAACCTTCAAAATGTACTTGTTTTGGTATTTCTCACCTGTAATAACGTCCTACAAAGTTTAAATCTCATTTACAATATAAGAATGTGTGTATATATGTGTATACATTCAGCATTAACCAAGAACATTTGAGCATGCTACAACTGACTTGAACCCCAGTATTCAAAATTTAAGAATAAGCCTTCTATGCAGAGTGACACAAGCTACGAGGGAACTTACTTAAACATAAGTGCTGAATATCAACTTGAAGTCTCTCAAATATAGAATCTCTTCTTTTATGTTTTCCATCTACCTGTTTAAACAGAGCAAGATCATTAAATAGGACTGGCCACTAATAATTATACTTTTGCTTCGGGTATTAATGCCAGACTTTTTCCCTGTAAAGTCACCATCTGTGAATTTCCAACATTAAACACCAGAATTCTTTTTCAAATCAATCTGCTATTGGCAAAGTATGGAATGTAGAACTTTTAAAATTTAAATTCATTGAAAATAAAAAGCAAATACTAACAGCCTGAATGGCAACAGTTTCATAATCATACTCTGCTAATGTGATGATATCCTCTCACCTTGAATCTTGTGGTTGCTCTTTCCACAAGCAAAAACTGAACACTTTCAACATTCTGTAAGGCAACATCAACCCAATGAGAGAGCTTTCCTCGCCCAGCTCCAAATTCAACAAAACATCTTCCTGGACCAAGTAAATGCAATTTTTCCATGTTACCTAAAATAGAAGCCTACAAACATCAAAAGATTATTTGCAAACCAAGCAAATAATATAAAATATATACACTGTGTATTGTATTGCCTTATAGAAAAATGATTACTTCACCAAACTGCAGAAGACTTTTTCAAGCCTCCCTTTCAGTGAGGGATTAGGGAAAAGATCTTGTGTGTACAGAGGAAAGGGATTATACATTCTGGCTAGTCAGCAACACCTTGCCCTTCTTCCCCGGCTTACAGAACTCCGCTCAGAAGTTTATGGAATGGATTTTGTCGTTTAGACACACATTATAATATTCTTCTTGCAGATCCTCAGTAGCCATCCAAAATACAGGAACTGTACTGCATTTTATGTAAAGCATCAGTGCCTGCAGTGCTCTCTCTGCTACAGTTACGTGTTTTGTAATACATTGGAAAGAAAGTAGAGTATAGGAATCACACATTTCTCACTGTTAAATTTTTCTTCCTGAAACTCTCTATTTTACTACACTACACAATCCATCTCCCTTGAAATTTTTGTGTTTAATATACATAAAAAGGGCAGAAGGTAAACGCAGGCTCTCTAAATCTTTTCATGCATCTGTTACACAACCAGGAGACCTACAGTCAGCCCTTACAGAAAGAGTAAAAAATGTTTTACTTCTTAGCAAATATTTAACTTTTTGTAACTCAGTTTTATTATGAGTTAATATAAAATAAGTAATAATTAAGAACACCACACAATTTAAAATTTATTTCAGTATCCTAATAAACTTTTGTTATTCACAGTTAACAAAGCAGCCATTCACAGGTTGTATATATGCTGTTATTTGTAGAGTGTATCAGGTTTCCTCTATAGGAAGCCACTGGCCTTATACACACACAGTCACTCAAACTTACAGCAGCACAATTCCACTTCAAACCCACCTATAGCCATTAGTAAATCAGTGACCACACCTGTTGTTTCAAGTGTTTGAAAGCAGATTCCCCATTCTTTGGGTCATTTAAGGCTTCTTGTAAAGCCTGGTGGGACAGTATTTGTTCCTTAAGATGAAGTTCCAAGCCTGCATGGAAATGCAAAACTTTCAGGTATAGGTTTCCAGTTTCCCAGAGTTCCTGGTTTATAACACGTTACAACAGTGACATAAGCTCAATTTGTTGCACTAACAAAATGGTGTGTTGGGAGCATAAATCGATCATCATATGTTTATAGTAGAGCTGTATTGTTATCTGCAGTAATATTTGAGTGGGCAAAAAACCTGAAGGGAACAAAGGCTCAGTGTTTTATTGTTCTCTCAGTCTAGTTTATTCTTCAAGGTAAAATTTAGCTATTGAAGTCTCCCCAATAATTACTTTAGATGCGTTTAATACCACATCTCATATTTTTACAGTATCTAACAACAAAAATAACAATGAAATATTTAACCAATTTAAAACGTCTTATTTTTAGTATTAAGCTCACCATTACTTGCTTTTTTCAACTTGATAATTAAGTTCTGCAGCTCTTCAATGGATAGAGAAGACAAAGAGACCTTTTAAGGAAAAAAAAAAGCACCACCTATAAGTACAAGACCTTTTAATTTTTCTAGTTCTTTATAGTCACGTGATAAATTGCAACATGCTATGTAAGGACTGAACTTAAAAACATAATTGTACTCACTTGCTTTTCTGGTATTTCTGCCACGTCTTTTAAACCTGCATTAATATCTTGAACATAGTAGACCTTTAAGAAAAAAAATCAAAAGAAAGTAAATCTGATCCTGTTAATTACCAGGAAGCAAATAGCTACATTCCTCAGCATTTTTATAGTAAGATATGTAGCAATAGGTATCCACTGCAAAATAAGGCTTTCCAAATAATTTTTCTTCCTCTAGTCTGATCCTGACTCCCTGGCACAAATGTTGTTCTGACACATTTTACAAGACTGAACATGTTTGTAAGAGTTAAGCAGCCAAGAGTGAGTCCAGAGACCCCTTTAAGGTTCCCCAGGTAATAGTGAAGCTGCAATACTAATAAGGCAGAAAGACAAACAATAAAGAATATATCTTCTCTTTTCTTGGAATAGCTTTTAAACACAAATCTTGTTCCTTCCTTCGGCACTGGCTGCAAGTGTCAGCCAAGACTCACTGCTGGCTTGGGTGAAGCAGGCACTGGGCTGAAAACACGCAGAGCCTCCCTCTGCTAGTTCTGCTTTCCAAAGACAACCTCTCACCCAGCCCCTGAAATGAATGGCGTTGGGAGAGGCTGTTCTCGGAGTGGTTTTCGAGAAAAATGAATTCAGGATTTTTCATTTTTGTAATGAAGAGAACTGAAAAGTTGTCCCAAACTACAGAGTGAGGTGACACAGAACATGAGGAGATGGAACGTGAACTCCATTTCAGGAAGTACTTGTTCAGCTTCCACCCTGTCCTTACTGTAGTGCCTGCTGGAAGTGCTGTCCTCCAGCTCACAGCTGCTGCCAGCACACGAAACTCTGCAGAGCTGTAATGTTTAAGGTCTTAAATCCGACAGGAAGGGAGGAATTTATGCTGCACTTACAGGCTTTGGCTTCTCTCTTGAATTACATTTTTTTAAATGCTTTTGTAGTTGGTCTTCATATACAGTGCTAAAATCCAAATGGAAAGAAAAGTAAGTAATAGCATTTATCATGTGAACTCTTGACAAAGAATAGGAAAAGCATTTACAAATACTCACTGTTTTGGATCGAGAGGGCACGGAATTCTTTTTCTGTCATTTTGTTCCTAGTTAGAAAAGTTTTAGAAACACTTAAGCATGCATTCAATGCCTTGTTTCAAAAAAACCTGTTTAGGGGCATCGGTTTCATAAAACATCTATTCAGAGGTAGGTGGGTTAACCGGAATGGAGAAACTGATAGAAGGATTTAATAACTGACTGGATCCTGGGAGAACCAACAGCAGCGCCGTGCTGACCCGAGCGCCTCAGTGTCCCACCCGCCCCGGGGAAGGGGCCCCGCACCTCCTCCTGCCCGTGCTCTCCGCAGAACCGCCGGCCGGGAGCGGGCACCATCCTGCAGAAGCGCCCCTTCCTCCGCACGAAGTACCCGCATCGCCCCGGCTCTGGCTGCGGCTGTGCCTGTGCCTTTGGCTCTGGCTCTGGCTCTGGCTGTGTCCGTGGCTGTGCCTCTGGCTCTAGCTCTGCCTGTGCCTCTGGCTGTGTCTGTGGCTGTGCCTCTGGCTCTAGCTCTGCCTGTGCCTGTGCCCATGTCCCTGTCTCCGGCCCCGGCGCGGCCATCGCTGGTCCCGGCAGCCCCCGCGGCCCCAGAGGCGGCCCCGCCCCGCGGGCCGGGCGCGACATGGCGGCGGAGCGGATCTTCGAGCGGGCCGTGCCTGTGCGGGTGCAGGGCCGGGGCTGCGAGGAGCGGTGAGCGGGGCAGGGGCAGGGCTGGGGTTGCGAGGAGCGGTGAGCGGGGCAGGGGCACGGCCGGGGTTGCGAGGAGCGGTGAGCGGGGCAGGGGCACGGCCGGGGTTGCGAGGAGCGGTGAGCGGGGCAGGGGCA
>WBMV01008402.1:276429-327527 GCA_013396655.1 Campylorhamphus procurvoides | reverse complement strand
GCTGGGCAGGGCAGGGCAGGGGCTGCGAGCGACAGGCGCTTGTCCTGTGTGGCTGCCCGCGCCGTGAGCGCCGTGCGGGGTGTGCACCTGGGGCTGCCCCGGGCACCGTGCGGGCCGCAGCGGAGGGGCCGGGGTAGCGAGGGCGTGCTGTGGGTGCCTCGGCGGGAGCNTGTGCCTGTGCCCATGTCCCTGTCTCCGGCCCCGGCGCGGCCATCGCTGGTCCCGGCAGCCCCCGCGGCCCCAGAGGCGGCCCCGCCCCGCGGGCCGGGCGCGACATGGCGGCGGAGCGGATCTTCGAGCGGGCCGTGCCTGTGCGGGTGCAGGGCCGGGGCTGCGAGGAGCGGTGAGCGGGGCANCGGGCTGAGGGGCGTGTTGGTGTCCCCGCGGGGTGTGTTTGGCGTGTCCCGGGAAGCCCAGGCATTCCTGAGGGGTCGGTGTGTTCAAAACGCAGTGGGTTTGGGCGCTGCGGGCTCTGCCCGGGTGAGGGGCCTGTGCCCGGCCCTCCTCCGTGCGGAGGCGCGGAAGGCGCTGTCTGTGGGTGCAGTGCTGTAACTTCCCACTCGACAAGGGCAGGATAGCACTGTTTAAATGGTTATAGGAAGTTTCAGCAAGTGTTAATAAACTTCAGCAGGTTATATTTTCTGGACAAAGTCTCAAAAAACCAGCAGTGACTGAGGGGCTGCAATGATAGCTGAGGCTGTCACATCTTAATAGTAGTCATCAGTGGGAACTTTTTGAATGTTTCTGCTGGAATTTTTGTTGTTGAAATGTCATTGATTTCTGTAATGCAGCTGTGAACACATTATTTCAAGAATGTTTTCTTGATTTGTTTGCTTTGTTTGGTTTGGTTTTTTTTTTCCCCACAGGAGATTAAATGTTCGAGTGAATATTGAGCTACTGTCAATTTCTAATCCTGTTCATAAAAAGGTTGGTAGAGGAGTCACATCTGTGTTTTTCATTAGGTATTACCTGAATTCCATTTTATAAAAGGATAAATAGGCAAAGAAAAACAAAACAGGATTTTAGCATTTTTGTTTGACCTTTTTTTATTTTTTATATAATATATTGAGTAATGTAGTTGGTTTGGTATGGTGAGATTTGTTTTTACTTTTCCTCCTAGCCTTTTGAGCCCTCTCTTTTAGTTTGGCTGTATGTGGGTCTTAGTAAACTTGTGGGTCTTAGTAAACTTTACCCTTAGTAAACATACTTAAAAGTATGTTACAAAGTCTCCAGTAGTAATCTCTTTTGGTTTATGTCTAAAATCGCACTTAAACATCCACGCAGCACAATGTTAAGACTGGTCACGAGCTGGTTGTAGTGTTACTGAGTAAAGATTTGTTTGCAAAGGAATACAGCATTTTTTTATAAAATTCTCCTGATGGTGACAATGATAATAGTAATTATTCACACTGTGAAGAAGTAGTTCAGTTGGGACTGTGTCCATGGTGCAGGCTGTGTCAGGAGGAGTCTGGAAATGCAGTTGGATACACCCCTGAGTGGTCAAGTCTGAAAAAACAACTGCTTGATCAGCTAATGGAACATTAGAGGAAGCAGGTGCTTTTCCCCCACCCATCAATGTGCCCTGTTGGCTCGGGGTGCCGTTAGTATCAGTGTAAACTGTCTCCATGTGTAAATCCCTGAGTTTGCTTATCCATTTCCAGCCCAGAGTTTGTTGTGTTACTGGCACCTGAGTTACTGAAACATATACATGTGCTGTGGTCACGCTTCAGTTATGTTAGAAGAGCTATCAGGTTTCTACTTACTTCCTTAGGTCTGCTAGGGAATATTCTTCACACAGGTGTGAGCCTTGTTACAGGGAAGAGGGGCCTGGGCCTCATGTACCAGGTGCTTTGCATAACCCCATCCTTGTAATGCAAGACTGTCAGAGAAGGCAGTTTTCCCAAAACACTGTGTAGACCTCCAGTGAACAAATGAGTCAGTTTAAAAGCTAGGCAGCAGTTTAGTGCTGCAGTTTTCCTATGAACTTGCTGGACTTCAGCTGTATCCATTCTGTATTTGCTTTGTGGAGCTCTGTGTTCAAGCATATAACCTCTTCAGGTGGCGATTTCATAAACTTTTAGGAGTAATATGCTCGGAAAAACTTCCAGTTATGGCAGTGATGTGTTTGTGGTCCATTACAATGGACTGCTTGTGTTGCACTCTATTTCATGATGGGGGCAAAACAGCAAATTGTTTTCTTTCTGGAAAATATTGAATACATTGGAGTTGGAAACCTTCACTGCTCAAAACTGAAGGTTTTTACTTGGTTTATTTATGTGACAAACAGTTTTTCTTGTTTTCCCACTGTAATATTTGAAGTTGTGTTTCATGTTTTACACATTCTGAATTAGTTGCCACAATTCTATTGTATTTTCTGGTTAAACAGTAAAAACATTCAATACTGTTTGCAATTGGTTTAAAGTATTTAAACACTTCTGTGTGGTTTATAGTATTTTAAATCATATTTAAATCTAAATCTTTTCAGGACTTAGCTGTTCGACTGACTGATGATACTGATCCTTTTTTTCTTTATAACCTTGTCATATCTGAGGAAGATTTTCAAAGGTAAGTGAAATAATATTTTTCTCTGTGAAACATTTCTAAATGTCAAAAAGAACGAGGAAATATTTTTAGCTTAGAATGGCCTGTGTTAGAATTTAGGTTTTTACATTTTTCCCCTGTGGAGTTTTGTCAGTATTTTGGCAGTATTGCTTTCAGACCAGTTGGTGACACAGCCATGTGAAGGAAAGTGATTAGTTCGAGATTATAGGGATGAATATTGGGATCCTGATGTAAAGTTCTCTGTATAGATACTGTGCCACAGTTCATCTTGCTGCTTGCACCTCCTGTTTATCATATCTACTTATGGACTGTTCTGTGCGTGGGAACTAGTTCAGGAAATACTTGCGAACGTCTCTTTACATGGAGATGGATTCACAGACCTGGCATACCAGTTGTACTGTTGGGTTTCATTTCCTTGCTTAGAATTTGATCATCAAATTTGGGCACCAGGCATGAACAGTTCAGTTTTCTGCTTTCTTTGGGTGGAAGTGTTTTGGTGTGGTTTTTATAAAAAGACATACGTGGTCAGTGTGCAGATCAAAGTAAAACCTTGTTTGCAAAGGAGATGTGCAGAAGTGTTTTGTTATACAGAGGCCCAGCTTTGTGCATCACTTGGAGGTGTCTGAGTTTACTGTGTCTGTGGCAAAGGGGTGCAGTCGAATAGACAAGCAGGCAGGGAGTCTTCCCTCATTGCCCTTTGCCTCTTCCATGTGCCCTGTCCAGGAACCTCTCTGCTCTGAGCGAGGTGACTGCTCAAAGGAGCACATTTGGTGTGCCACAGCATCTTCTGTTTTTTTTCTTAGTGCAGCCCACTTGAAAGAACTCTTGAAAACAAAAATATCCTCTGCTGACTGTTATTCCCAATGTGGTCACATTTCTATGTTTGAAAATAACATGTCATAGAATTTAATGACATGATCAGAATTTGTCCTTTCTACTAGTGTAAACAAAATAGTTCACAGGAAATAAATTTCACTTCTATATATAGTTATTCTTTTTTTCAATCTGTTATGTAGTTTGAAATCCCAGCAAGGTCTCTTGGTAGACTTCTCTGCTTTCCCACAGAAGTTCATAGATCTGCTTCAGCAATGCATTCAGGAACAGAACAAAGATACCCCAAGGTAGGTCATAAGTGCATACCATGTTACTCTGTGTATCCATGTTGAGTTTTTAAAATACTCATCACTCCCTCAGACTGTGAAGAATCAGTAGAACAAGGATAATTTAACCTGCCCCTAATGCACCCAAATTTGAGTCAGGGGATGTAACGGACTAAACCTAAATCTCAGGAGGACTGAGCAGTGGAATTGATGTCTAGTAACAGTCTCTGCCTCTGAGTGGAGTCTGGCAAGCTTCCCAAGCTGGCAGACGTGCAAGAATGCAGCACTGGCTTTCTTGGGGTTCTGTTTTGGCTTTTTATCTTTTAGTAATTTAATGCTAGAGAGATGATCTGAATATGGTAGAGTGAGGTGTAAATGGTCTTGTTTCATAGAAGGCAAGGTTATTATAAGGCATTCTGACAAGGATTTTTTTTTATTTTCCTTTCAGTGTTCAGCTATTAAAATGTGAGGGGGGAGACCTGAGTTCCAGTCTTCCTTTTAGTGACCTTTTGACATGTTATTTCTATTTGTGTGGGTACCAAGGAAAACCCTGTACCCAGCTCCACTCCAAGGAGTCAGGCCACTTCCTGAAGTATGTACTATGGGCTATGGATTCTACTAGTTTGTAGGATACCTCAAAGTCAGGAGTCTTTTGAATTGGTTACAAAGGCCCTACTTGGTTTTGGATTCCCCAGTATAAGATGGGCTGCTGGAAATGTTACAGATAAACAAACTGATTAGTCTTGTACATTCCTTATTATAGGGTGCAAGGATTTCAGTTGATACTTGTTTATAGTACTAACTGCCACCTAGGGACTGAATTGTATAGTTTCTCAAACAAAAACTTGACGGCCTTTTATTGCACATAAACAAATGTATTTTGTTTGGAAATAGCTTACAGGAAATACAGGTAGTTTCAGAAAAAATATGTTAAAGATTTGATTATTTTGCTTTTTCCCTAGGTTTTTGCTGCAATTAGTTTCTTCAGCACCTGCTCTAGATCACACACCTGTCTCTTTAAATGTAGTGGAGACCAACCCTTTTAAACATCTTACCCATCTTTCTCTGAAATTCCTACCAGGAACTGATGCAGAGATAAAGAAATTCTTAGCCAACTGTTTGAAATGCCTTAAGGTAAAGTGAAGGTTTGTCGTAACTGCAACTAGGCCTTGATAATGTGTGTACTTAAGTATTTTTTCCAGTCTGAATACTTGAGAAGTACGTACCAAACTGTGCTATGGTTCATTTTTCCTGTTAGCCTATATATGTCACTGCTTTCAGCTACTTGGATGCACATTATGTTACTGTCACTCTGGCAATGAAAATATGACCTGTATGTTCAGCCAGGCAGTGTCACTTGAGCTGACACTGAGGTATTTTCCACACGCAGTGCATGTGGTGTGCAAGTGTCGGGTGCCTCTGGATGCCTCAGTGTGTCCTGCTGCACAGCTGGTGCTGATGGACAGAGCAGCTGCAGCAGTAACTTCTGTAACCTTGCAGTCTGGTCTGCAGTTGGATTAGGAAAGCACGGTCTGCGTGTCATTGTAAGGATTTATGGCCTGCAAAGGGTTAGGAGCTATAAATAACAAATCAAAATTGTAATGTTGATGCACTTGGTAGCATGCCAGGTTTGATTTCACGAGCAATTAAAGTTTGACTGTTGTCTGTTTCAGTGTCATAGCCTGGGATTTGTATCTCCTACTGTGCTCTCATGTTTCTAGGCATCTCATGAGCCATTTTAATAACATAAATATACAGTATTTCACGTGATTTCTTGTTCATGCAACACATTTGTAAACAAGTTTTCATGATAAGATACTATTATAAAAATTCAGTAAGAATTTAATTCAGGGTTTTTACATTGTGGGCTAATGCCTTTTCTTTAAAATTTGTTAGTTATATCTTACTCAATATGACGCTTATTAAATAAGGTGATATTTTTCACAAATACAGTGGGTATATGGTTTCTTAGGCAGGCAATGCTAATTAAATGGAAGCTAAATACTACTTGTATTTTGGGAGCTGAGGATTTGATGTGATATCAATTTGTACATAGGAGGACAAATTGATGTTGGAAGAAAAGCTTAGAAAAACTGAAGAGGATCTTACCAGGCAACTGAGCTACACTCAACAGGTAACATAAATTTTTTAACTTTTGTAGGTTGCACTTTTTTGATCTGTGGAAAAATGTACCTTTTTGTAGCCTGGATGATTAGCCACTACCTAGCCAAGATAATGGACTTGAGCATGAGTGAAGAGTCTACTGTAGCTTTTCTAAAGAATGAGTAAAGCCTGCAGCTGAAGAATTAAATTTAGTTCTTGCAGTACTAAAGCAGAATTTTGTACAGTGGTGTGTTTGTGTATACACACACAAATTTAATACTAAATATATGGTAGTTTGAAAATAAATATGCTTTACATATTCCATGAATGATTGGAAATCCTATTTGGAAAAATTCTAAAAACATGGTCAAAGAATTGGCAGTCTTGGACTTCACATTACTTGGCTCCTTTTTGATTTTTGCAGTCAGCACAGTAATTGCTTTACCTTTGTTTTACAAGAGGATGATTTGGGCAAGTTCTGCAGTTATCAAGGTGACTTTTTTGACTATCATGAAAAAGAATACTTCCATTAAAACTCCTAATATGGAGCTCTTTTTGGAATGAAGTATTTGTCTACAATTTGAGTTACTGGAATGTGTTTGCTAAATTGGAATGCAGAATTACATATCAGAAGAGGAACAGATGTGATGAAGAATTATTTTTTTTCCTCCTTCCTAGAGCGCTCCGCGTTACAAGGGTGGGAAGCATCAGCAGGCAGGTTTTTCACTCTTAAAGAGTTGTTGGAAGAAAATACAATTGGAAATTATTTTATCCACAGTGTCAGAAAGGTGCTCTTCAACTTCTCAGTGCCTTACTTTTCCTAGTTACAGAATGAACAGATATTTTGGCATCTGGTGCTGAAATTCAGACTTTTCTTAACAATTCCATGTCCTTTTAGTAAGTAATAGTAAAGAATCATTCAGTATTGACCAGAATTCTTAAATTTTTAAAACTCTATACACCTTGTCAAACTTAACACAGAGCTTGTCAGAGAAGAGCCGAGAACTAGACAAACTGAAAAATGAATGGACCTCATACACTACAGCTCTAACCAACAAACACTCCCAGGAGCTGACAAATGAAAAGGAAAGAGCTCTTCAGGTATGATGGTGGAAAAGAAAGAATTAATCATATTCTTCCATGGGAATAGTCAGATTCATTGAACAATTACTTAATTTCTTTGCTTCCCACAGGCACAAACCCAGTACCAACAACAGTATGAGCAACAGAAAAAGGAATTGGAAAATTTGCATCAGAAAAGTGTTCAACAGTTGCAGAACAGACTCTCCGAACTTGAAGTCATCAATAAAGACCTCACAGAGAGAAGATATAAAGGAGACTCCACAGTCAGAGAACTGAAAGCAAAACTTTCTGGAATAGAAGATGTATGGGCTTCTTAATTTCTAAAATCAAGCTTACTGGTGTTAGAACATTAACAGTCTGCCTGGGCATGTAATAGAAAATATAGCATATTAAGTTTGTTCATCTCTTTGTTCTATTGCTTATTATTTAGATGTATCTGTTTGAATTACTGTTACAGGTTTTCTTAAAAAAGAGAATTAAATTCCTTCCCAACATTCTAGGAATGTCAGAGGGCAAAGCAGGAGGTGCTGTCGCTGCGTCGGGAGAACACGACTCTGGATGCTGAATGCCATGAGAAAGAGAAACTCATTAATCAGCTGCAGACACGGGTTGCTGTTCTGGAACAAGAGATCAAAGACAAAGATCAGCTGGTTACTAGAACAAAAGAAGTACTAGATGCAACACAAGAGCAAAAGGTTCTTCAAGCTTTAAAATAATTTTCTCTAAACTCTCTAGAACCTTCTTAATTGTGGTTTCCACAGAGTAGCAGCCGACCAGTTTTTATGAACACAGCAAGTCAGCTTTCAGATGTAGTTAAGGTTCTAAATTATGGCATCAAAAGTATACTGGAATCAGTTTTAATATTGTGGTACTGGAGTATAGTTAGTGGTATTTTTTGTAAGAAAAAAAAAGGATTAATTGAGATCCTGTGAAATTTGACTGAAAGGCACTGACTGATTTCTTGTAAGGGTAGTTCTCAAAGAATTATGGAGGTTCTACTTGAAATTATAAGTGATGTCTATCACAGCTTTATTATATTTTGTAATATTTTTAAAGGCAATACTGGAAGAGAATACAGAGGAAAAACAAAGGCATATTGAAAAACTAGAAACAACAATCAAGTCACTGTCAGCTGAACTCCTTAAGGTTTGTGCAAATGTGACACTTTCCTTGCAAAACGTCTTCCTTATTTTTAGGTGTTTATTTTGGTAATGTCTTGGTTTTTTTTTAATAGGCTAATGAAATTATCAAGAAGTTGCAAGGAGATTTGAAAACTCTAATGAGTAAATTAAAATTGAAAAATACAGTGACAATTCAACAGGAAAAGCTATTGGGAGAAAAAGAAGAAAGACTTCAGAAAGAGCAGAGGGAATTGCAGGAGATGGGACAATCCCTTCGAATGAAAGAACAGGAGGTACTGTGATAGCTTAACCCTCTGTCCTGTAAGTGCTGTTGTATGTACTGTGTGTTTTTGTGGGTTTTACCTTGTAGTAGGTAAAGTCTCAAATCCTTCTGTGGAACAGAATGTACTCTTAGTTAATGGGTTTATTTAAATATGTAATCAACTTTCAGTTTAAATGTTAGACTGATTTGTAAGATCCATCCATTTGTATGGAAGAAAACTAAAATTGTATTAAGAGTACAAAGCAATGTAATGGATGAATCAGCATCCTTTAGATGACACATTCATTTGGAAGGTGGTGAAGGAAACAAGCACAGGAACAGAGTGAACCTTTTTCTTCCATTAAGTATATACCTGTTTAAAGTCCTGGCATTATTTAATAATAGAAAAATTAAGGTCAGAAAGGATTCTGGCTGTCATTTTGCCAAAATGCTAGCTAAAAGCAGGGCTTACTTTAAAAGAACTCTCACACTGCTTTTGTAAAAAACTGAGTTCAAACTTCTTTAATTTTAGAACAACTTCATACATGTTTTCTTTTTGTTGTTGTTAGCAGTATCTCCTGATGTTGTTGTAATTATTATGGGAATATTACAGGTTTGCAAGCTACAAGAACAGCTAGAAAATACAATGCAAAAACTAGAAGAAAGTAAGCAGTTATTGAAAACCAATGAAAATGGTAGGTTTATACAGTTTCATTTCTCCCTCTATAAAATGACAGTGATCTTGCTGCTCCTGAAAATTAACAGCAGCAGCTTTATTGGGGTTTTGTGAAGAGCTGTAATTGTTGTCATGTATGGAAAACAAACTTCTGGCTGTTGGGAGCATGCAACAGCCTCAAGCTGCAAGTAGAGAAGTCTTCCCTTGAAGCTGGTGCTTGGGGTTGTGGGTGGTGTGCTCAGGCTTGGGATCGGAGGAAGCTTCAACAAATGGCTTTTCATGGGACAAGGGCTCCTAGTGATGCCTCAGATTACAGAGGAAAAATAGGTCATTGAGGTGTCACTTTTTTTGAAGACAGGCTACTTGGCATTTCAGACAGTGTAAGAGGTAGGAAATGAGTGTTTTTTTCCTCTCTGCAGTAATCAGCTGGTTGAACAGACAGCTGAGTGAAGTTCAGATGGCAAAGAGGCTGGACTCTTCTGCCAGCACACATGGTGGTGGCAGGGCTGCTGCTTCACCTCATGGCATGGTAAGGTAGAGCTATAAATAACAGGATTGGGATGTAGTCATTAGTTCTGAAAGTAATGGCCTCTAGAGAGGGGGAAAAAAAAAGGTGCTTTCATCCTCTTGGGGCCTTATAGTTTCGGGTGGGTGTGGTTTTGTTTTGGTTTTTGTAACATAATACCCTGTTGGATGCTACTTGATGTCCCGGGCATTGTAGGTGAGAATTTTCTAAGCTCTCATTTACATAAAATAGACAAACGAGTGCAGCATTAGCTTGGAAAGAGTGAAGTACAGGGTAGGGGCAGGGGGGAAAGGTGTTTTTATGTTGTGAGGTTAAATTACTAATTATCTTTGTACAGATTGAAAAACAAGTGTACTATTTGAATACTCTTATTAATTACTGTGAAAGATGAAAATTTAGCAGTCATTGCTAAATACCACAACCTACTGGTTCTCCCTTGGTGTTGTACAGATCTCTGCTGTCACCTAGATCTCTGCTTGTTATGCACTCAGAAGTCTCTTGATTTGTAGCTGGGTACATCCAATATATGAATCCGCTACAGGGTGTTTTAGCTTTTACTGGCTAAGAGTGCTCATCTAATGTTTTAAAGTTAGGAGTTTTCCTTAAGCATGTGAATCTTGGTTTCTTCCCATCAGGAAGACTCCTAAGTGTTGGCCTTGTAATTGTGGTTAGTTGGTGTTGGGAGTTTTTGGTCTCTACAATTACTTTAAGAACTGTGTTACCCCTTTATGAATGTATTCCATTTCTCTTCCAGCCTGACAGACCATCCTTTCCCATCTCAGGAATCAATCATCCCATTTCTCCTCTGTATGCCTTCCAGAACTTCCTGGATCCTACACACAGCAAAAATGCCAATTCACAATGTCCAGTACCAAAGGCAAGCACTTTGAGTTTTTTGTTTAGTTAAGAATGTGACAGCATAAAATATTGAAGCATAATGTTGTGACTGTTTCTCAAAATGTGTAATTATTTGCTGTATATACTCTTAGGCTGTCTGACTTGAACATTATGCTCTTAGTCATAGCTAATGCTTGTCCTTAGGTGCTTGCAGGCTTTGCTGCAGAGCAGTGCTGTGCGAGGTGTAGGAACAGTAATCCCTGGGCAGTTTGCTCTCTGAGCGCACCCATGAGTGGGGACTGTCAGGTCTGGAGTAGCTCTTTAACCTGCAGCTCTCTGCCTCTGCAGGTTCAGTTTAACACACACCTTTCTAAACTGAATCGATGTTCAGATGCTCAGACAGTGACTGCAACCAGTCATCCAGCAAATAAGGAGAAGTAAGTGTCATCTACTGCATTTCTAGTATTTTTTGCTATTGTTACATTTATAGAGCCCTTTGTCATCCAGTACAAGCTAGTTCAGGGACCTGCCTTTCTCCATCAACATGCTGCTGAATTTTAAGTTGTGCTAGTTTGTTGATAACAAAGGAAGGGCTGTGCTTTCAGGAGTGGATCCCAAGGAACAGAAGTTCAGTATCTCTCCTTGTGACAGATCCAAGCTATCAGGTGATGGGTCACTCAAAAAATTAGTTCTAGGCTGTTCTTAATGTCCTCAGTGATGCTTTAACTTTAAATGGTAAAGTTCATAGAACTTTCAGGTTTTCTGAACCGTTCTGTAGCCGCAGTTGTTGTAAAGCACTGATGGCAAACTGCTTTAAATTTTAATTAGACTTTTTATTTCTAGTGGTGATCATCTTGGGCTGGAATCCAAGTATTTCAAGAAAAAAGATGACAGCATTCCTTTACGAGGGCTTAGTCAGAACACACTTAACTCAGGTATGTATAAAATAATAGAAATAAACCTTATTTGAAATATACTTGAAGGGCAGTAATAGACATGGTTCTATGAAGTGTTGTTTGTGCTATTCCACAGAGTACCTGAGACCGTACGTGCCAGCCAAAGCCCAGCCCTTGCCCAGAGCTGCAGGAACACCGGCCTCAGCTTACTTCCCTGGATAAGAGAGTTCTGACAGGAAAAGTTGTCTTTTACCCATAGGGGGAGCTTGGAATGTCCAGTAATAGTGTGCTAGTAGAGTATTGATATGAACTGACATAATTTTATAAGGCAGTTTTCTATGAGAAAGGTCTCTTGACCAACTTGAATGATGTTTCAGGGTACTGGAAGCCTGGGGAGAGGATAAAGCTCTAAGCAGCATTAGTGGGACCAACACTGACAATAAGTCCTTGGGGCTGTGCAGAGTTCCCTCTTACTATATTGTTGAGCCAGTAATCATCCTAAAATCCCAACAAAGTATTCTGAGTTTTTTAATAACAAGCAAAATGTACATTCCCTGAGTAAGAATATTTATCTGTGAATTTCTATTTTTTGGACTCCTTTCAGAGAAAGGATGAGGCAAATGGAAATCACTGGGCTGTGCTGTCAAGTTTCAGGAGTGGTCAAGCTCTCAATAATCCTCCCATACATTTACTTTTTAAAAACTTCCTTAATTTTTGAACCAACTTATTTGAATTGCATAAAGACTTACAAATAATATTAAAGATGCTAAATTTTTTCACTGAAGGTAGTAAACTAAAACTTAAAAGTTCTCATCCTTGCTTCCCCTAGCTTTTCTGTTCATTTCTCAGAACTACATTCCACTGGCCACCAATATTATGAGGTGAATTATCTAAATAGTTAACTATTGACAAGTATCACAACATCTAAAAGATATTTTTACAAATCATACTTTACAACTGTAAGACCGTACAGAAATTTAAGGTACTGTCTGGGTTCAAATGCCTGAGTCATGTAACAACCCAATCTGTGCCATCTTTTATTTGGTGTCCCCCCTAAAGAACTAGCAGGCATGTACTTTGAACAGGCAAAATACACTAAAATTACTATTTACATAGTTTCGTTAGAGATATTCCATGCCTTTTACTTTAGTTATTTAAGTGCAGCCCAAGGATTGTACATTCAAGTGGTTTGTTTTGCCATGTGAAATGTGTACATTTGTTTATAAATCAGCACCGTGTTAATGTATTATAGTCACTGTGTTAAGTTTCAACAGAAATATTAAATGGTTTTTATCAAAAGCTGTTATTAGTAATGTTTTAAGAGTACTAAACCACCCTCTCCCCTGTACCAAAATTCTGACATGAGGTAAGTGCCAGAACAGCACTCTTTTATTCACCTTTTTTCTGCAGTTTTCTTCCTGGTTTATTCCTCTCCCACCCAATGTGCAATGGCCCCTGGCAGCCACCTACCCTCTGCTTGCACTCCTGAGCATCAGGCGCTGTAAGTTACGGAAGTTGCTGTTTCTCTTGACGTACAGATGAGCTGTTCTAATGGTAGTGTCTTCTCCCAGGCCTCTTCACATCAAATACAACTCAAAAGTATAGCAAGGCAGGGCTGTCTGACACCCTGGCAGCACAGCAAAGGCTGGCTGTGTGTAACTGACCCATTTCTTGGAGCCTGGATCTACAGCCATCCTCTTGCATTCGATCCCCCAGGAGACAAGGAGAGCCAGCTGCAGCCAGCCTGTGCTGCTGGACAGCAGGGACAATTCCAAGGCTGCTTTATCTCACAGATAAACATGCTGTTGGACCTCTACTCAAGATAATGTTGCCCATCTGCTGAAGTATAGCACACATGCACTACAGCTCTTCAATTAAGGTGTTAAGAGACATTAACAATTATTTAAAAATGCATTAAAATATTCAACTTTATTAACAGTATATTTACATATTTTTTCCTGCTCTTAGTCAACCCATGGTGAATGTTCAAAGGTAAAAAAGCATTAAGCAATAACCACAAGATGAAAACATTTTAAACCTATACAATACTTTATACACAAATTTATACAAAGGAACACTTAAATAATACACCTGGACACAAAAATATACACTTTTAGAGAAATTCACATCAGTAATTGTATAAAGCTCTCCTCTGTACTAAGGATCCTGAAAATTTAGGACTAAAACTTTAGCTCTGTAATGCAAAAGGGGTATTGTGACAGTCCTCAAAGGCCACTATATAGCACACGAACAGATTCAAGGCTATCAGCTTATAGTTCAGTCTGTGTATTCAAGTTTTGAGGTCCTTTATGATTTACGCAAACATCAGAAATATAGTGGTATAATAAACGGTATGTAGGAAAGCAGAGTTTTAGAGCCAATATTAAAATCCGTAGGCTCAAAACACCCACTTACTATTTAAACAAGTGTTTGACACTACCGTTTATTCAAAAATAGAAAGAGTAAATGCACTTACATAAAAAATAACTTTTACTGTTTAGCAAGCGTGCTCATGTGATTTTTATAATAGTACAAACTTAAAAAAAAATTGCCATGTGACTTTTTAAAGAAATGATACCAATTCACCTTTTCCTTACTTGAGTACATTTACATTAAGGCTTTGAATCATCTGACCCAAGATTTTAAAATGAATGGGTCCACAGAGATGCCAGTATGTCTCATTGAGACGTAGCATGACAAGAATTAAAGCTCACCACCGTCAGGAAACAGAAGGACACATGCTCATGCCTGGACTCTACTTTTTGTCTCTAAACTAGAATATAAAGTTAAGTTTAGCAGTAACAGTATTTTCATGGCAAGAGACAAGTATGTAACAGTTTATAAAAGCAAGTAAGTTTTTAGTTCAATGGCAACATCTTTGGAGAAAGCTCCCATTTAAATTCCTACAGATTTCATGCAGAAAGATACTTCTTAAGTTTACCTTAAGAAATCTTGATGGAATTGGAATGTGTATCCCAAACTGCTGATGAAAAGACAGAGCCCAAAAGGTCTTCCTAGATTTTTGTCATACATTTGTATCTTGCAGTAATGGTTCTTTAGCTTCGCCAGGAGCTTGTGGGCTGTGGGGATGGCCATGGCTGCCACAGTGCTTCTTCCAGGTGCTGGATCGTACATTTAGGTTTGTGTGTTCAGGAATAAACAAGGCAACAAGTAGTGCCAACAGCACAGAGCATGCTCCAAATAAGAATGGGGGTCCAGGAATTATAGAATTCTGAAAGGATCAACAATAACACCACATCATGTTAATAAGCCTTTTAAACCCACACTGACAGACTACAATTGCTAATTACCCCAGTTTCTAGAGTGGGAAGAGCTGTTTCACGATACACTAGTCAATATAGGGGAAGCTTTTACAAAAAATGTGAAAAGAATGTTACATTCTAAGATTTTGGACAGGGAGCACATGGTTCTTATTAATGCCTCCCAACTTGCTGCTGAGTTTCCTCAAAAAATTAGTATTGATTAGGAACTAAAAAGATAGCTTGGTTAAATGACAACAAAAAAAACCATGCACCACTGGTACCACTGGTATGTCAATCCATCCTTCCCTCAGGATATTCTCCTCACAAGGGTCACACTTGTCTATGACTATAAGCTGTATCTATTTTAAAATTAACCTAACCAATACAATCCAGTTAAACAGATAACAACCCACCCCCCAGAAGAGGTACTTAAGAACCTCTTTTTACACACTTCACTCACAGTTAACATGACAAAATGTAATACAGCATCAAACTCAAGAACTGATGGCCACGTGATCCCTTCCTAACTTCTTTTTGTTGGACGCATCAAGTAAAAGAAACATACCTGTTGTAAATGGTATTGTGCAACCACACTACCCCCTGATGGTGATTCAGGCATGGGGATTTCATTCAACTCAACATGAAATATATAGAATATAAAACCATAAAGTGCTGGTCCCAAACCATTACACAGTCCTCGAATGCCTGTTATCATCCCTTGAACAACACCTGGGAAAAGTAAAATAAGCTGTTTTTATCTATCTGTATTTATGCACGTATAATTAGCTACTTTTAATTCACCTTCAAATTGATGTAAACAGGAAAGCTGTAAATGGTGTTGCACTATGGGTAGCAATAAACACAGTGCACAAAAAGTTTGTCATTATCATACATTCAAGTGGTTTTTCCATCTGCCTCTAGCACAGAGCAGTACTTGCCATGCTGAGCTCATTCAGAGGCCAAGAGACAGACAATATCCCTGCTGTCACTGTGTCACACAGCACAGACAGCAATGCATGCAACAGCCAGGAAAAGGAACAGTGCATTATGTTCGGTGAATATTTTGCTACTGTTGGGACCTGTTGAAGGTTCTGCCTCTGTGCCAGTAGGTGATACACACACACTGCAGCTTCCAAGCACCTGGGTGCAATATTTGATGCCCTGTGCTCAGGCGTCTGGGCTGCCCTACGAGCACTGTGACAAGACCCCAGTTTGTCTGTCTTCACAGTATTCTTTGACTAGAACTCCAAAAGCCAGGACAAAACCTACCCTGCTGGTCGGCATCAGCAGTCCGTGAGACCAGGGCGCTGACAGCTGGGAAGGTAATGCTGGACATGGCTGCCACGGCACCAGCTGCCCACATCATCCTGCAAAACAGACTGGCATCACTGCTCTGCACAAGTGCTGGGTACACCTTCCTCACCCCTGCGTGTCTCCCTTGGATAAAGGGTAAAAGGCAGGCAAATGCCGTACTGTTCAGAGACTAAAATGAAATGTACATACCATGGTTCTGATCCAAAGCCGTACCACGCAAGCTGGAGGATTTGAAATCCTAGGCCCAGTAGGATGGTATTTTTATTTCCAATGGACCGCATAAGTAAACTCAAAACTATTGTCTGACAGAGAGGGAGGGGAAAAGAAAAAAATAAAATCAGAAAAATAACATTTTATTCTAAATGTTAACCACAGATGAGTTGAGGCGTTAATTAATTAAAAAACCAACAAACCCCATGAAAACATTCTCAAATACACACAAATAAATTAAAGTTCTTTAGAAGCAACATTTGCCTCTACACAAAAGATAGCAAGTAATATGACTGAACTATCATCCCTTTGATGGATAAAGGATTTAGTTTTCCCAACACAATACACATCAGATATTAAGGAACCAAACACCAGCTGTCAAGTGCTTTTTTCATCTGAGATGAAGTGTTAATCAATTGTTAGAGATTTATTAAAAAACAGCTACAAAGATGAGTCACATGTATGGAACTACGGTATTTCCGAAGTTACCCACAGTGCTTCCTTCTTTTGAACTTACCAAATCAATGACAGAGCAGTAACTCACCTGTGCAATAATGGAAAGAATCCCAAGGACTGCTATAAATGCTGTAACACTTTCAGATGAAAATCCCATTATCTATATTAAAAAAATGCAATTTGATTATTAATCTTAAACAATGTATCATGATGTCACAAACACAGTGAGGGAACACACAAGGCAGAAGACCTGTATTATTCAGTTCCTCCTTAACTTAGAAAAGCTAAGTTGTGGAGTTCATTTTTTAAAATTAAATAAAGCAAGTATACAGAAAGAAAGGGACATAAAAAACCAAACAGTTCCCTCAAAAAATAAAACCAGCTTTAACATATTGAACCATGAAGTCCAAGACTAATGCAAATAACTACAAAATACAAGAAACTGGTTTATAACTTATTCATCACTCGGCTCTCTTTTTGTATCTCTATAAAGAGAGAAAAACAACAGCAAAAGGACTTAAATCAGCTGCTGGAAGCTTTTAAATTTACTAGTTATCTATATATTCTGTAGTAATTCAGCAATTCCGAAAACTTGGCTAAATCCTGTCAATTTACTTTTGTTCATACCAAAATGTTACATTACCTGTCTGAGGTATAGGAAGAAGCTGGAATATTGCCCTGCCTCTGGGAGGTAGGAAAGAAAGACTGTTATGCAGATTAGCAGCACGATGGAGTCCTGGCCGACTTTCTTCAGTGACTACAGCAAGAGAAAAGTATAAAACAATCTTCATTTTCAAAGAGCATCCCAAGCTGACAAGACCAACAATAAAGCTATTATGTGGCACCACCAAAGCATTCCCTGCATGTTTCGCAAGATTGTTGGCAAAAGTATTAGCAGTGAAGCAAGGTCAAATTTGAAAAAATAAAGGCTTTGTTTTCAAGCCTGAAACACATAAAATTCAGCATCTTCCCTGTCGCCGAAGCTCAATATTTACAAAGAACAAAATATTTCCTTTAAGTAATTTTAAGTAGCTTACTGCAAAAGGGTCAGCCTGTTCCCACGAAATGGGTGCCCCCCAGGATGCTGGCCTCATCTTCTCTGGCAGCGATTCTGGTACAGCAACAAGGATAAAACAAATGTCCAACAAGGCTATTGCTGTAGCCAGGACCACAACCAGGCTGTCTCCGTAGACTCGACCAAGGTAGGCACCGATAGCAGGGCTGGTGACTAAACTTGCTGCAAAAGTTGCTGAAACCTGGAACAAATCACAGCTGGTAAGGTTTTCAGTGACACAAGTCAGCAGTGTTATTACCCATGCTTCCTCATTTTCAGAAGCCTAACCATTGTAATCAGTAAATCAAAAGTAGCCTTTTTACTGTGTCTATGTGGTAGCAGCTCTGTATTTCAATCATAATTTTTCAAGAAAAACTTTCTAATAACTGGACAGCACTGTGAGGTCCCCAGCACTCTTGCATGTACTGACGTAATTAGGCTTAATTAACTCCAGAGTCTGTGATATCTCTGGGAAGCAATGGGCTGTATTTAATTTAGAAGCAGAATATTCCAGACATACAAGACTGGATGACAGGAACAATTAAACAGAAAAACTTGACTCCAAATTAAAATCAACTTGCCACAGAAGAAACAAACATGTGGCTTAGAAAAGCATTACAAACTGAAGAGTTTAATACTGCATACTGCAGGGAAAGAGCCAAAATAATACATACCAAACCATAGGCCATGCTTCTCTCATGTTCTTGGGTTATGTCTGCTACATATGCAAAAACTACAGAAAACGTCACTGCAAAAACTCCAGACACGGAGATAACAGCAAAGTACCACCTAAAACATGATTAAAAAAGAATTGGAACAGCTAAATAGAAACAGAAAGTCTATTCAATCCAAGTGCTATCCAACAGTAAATCACCTTATCCAATTTATCCTGACAATTTATTGAGATAATCTTGGATAAAGCTAATGAGAATGTGTCTTGATAGAGGTGTGTGACTCCTCAGTGCACAAAGAACATGATTTTGTAATATCTACAAAAAGCTGCTGTGATTAAGTACTACTTGGAAATGAGGTGTTCGACTAATAAAGTCAACTGGTCTATGACCCAAAGCATATTGGGAACTCCAGTATTTTGAGAATCTGGTCATTGAAAGGCCTCAGCATTAGCCATATCTTTATGCTACAGGCACTACCACTCAGCATTTGCACCCTTAATCTACATTCAAGAACCATCTCTTTTCAAAGAGGGATGAACAATGCGTGTGATCAGAGAGAAAACAGGAAAGGCTGATGGAGCTACCTGAACAGCTGGAGCTGCGTTGTATCAGAGCCGGTCGTGCTCCTGCTGCCACACCCTCGGTGCAGCACAAGGCTCAGGGCTCTGACTGGTGCCCTACCTGGGGGATGTTCCAGCCAGTTAAGAGGTTACTAACTTGCACACAGCATGAAAGCTGGTGGATTTTAGAACTTGAGAAGCAAAAGTGTAGAAGTGCAGCAGCATTTTATGTTACACATGGTTACTGCATTCCCTGGCATTAGGTGAGGTTTTAAATTCCAGTCAGCCAGTTTGTATTTGAGTACTGTGGCCACAACACAGACCTGCAGTTTACAAGATACCGCTCGCCCAGTGTTTGCACGTGTGCTGGAGCAGGATGTAGGGCTTACAGCACACAGACCAAAACCAGCAGCTATTCAAGTTCTGACCAAGGCATTTGGCCTCAGAGCAGCTGCTTCAGTTGGACTCTGTTCCCCCAACTTTGCACAAAGTAACATAAAAGCCTCAATCTTCTGTGAAGCATAAACATTTATCAACTACGCTACAAAGATAGGCATTAGATGCAGCCTTAACAAGAAGCACCAAATCTACTAACCATGGGCTGATCTTCATTAGTGGTATTGGTGCACAGGTGAAAAATACTGTTAGCAGCAAGAAGGACTTTCGTCCCCACACATCGGACAGGGCACCTATGAGTGGGGCACTGAGAAACGACAATAAGCCCTAAACGAAGAAAACATTTTAAGTTAGAACTAAGTGGTTAGAATTGTGATAGCTGATCACACCACAATCTGAGAGGCTCCATTCTGATTCAGGTCAATGACTACAGTGCAACATATCAAAGGCAATGTGACCAACCATTACTGATCTTCTACCCCATGTCTGGTTACATAAAATTTGAGATCTGTTACCCCAAAACTACACAAAACTCAAAATGCAGATGATCCAGTCATAACAGCAGTTTTACAAACTATGTTTTACAGTCTTATCTATTTAGAATTCATATAAAACTAAGTAATTGAAAATACCCTACTGGAGCAACAAGCTCCAAGTAAAAAATTACCAACTTGTAGCACTGTATGTGTCATCTGGGATTACTCAACTACCTTTTTATTTGCTGAACCCAAACAATAGAAACAGATCAAGCAATACCTTACTAAAAGTGAATTGATGCCTATTTGCCTTTTTAGCAATAATTTACTCCCCTATTTTATTTATACTGTGAAAGTCATACTAAAAAGCCCTTTGAATGTTTATTTCATTTGGCATGAAAGAAACATTTTCATTTTTTCATTCTATATTCCTCCCACCGTTCACTTTAAATTGTACTTTTGATTAACTTCTGTCAGCTTACCTTTACTCCTTGAATTAGACCATTCATTAGAAATGTATGTTTTGGGAAGGTTTCATGCAAAACCTGGAGAAAAAATATGAACACTGCCATTTACACAATATTAAGTACAAATATTGCTCAAGTACATCCAACTTTATAATGCACAGTACTTTTTTATTTTCACAGAATATAGAGGGGAAAAAAAGGCAAACCACAAATAATGTATTTAATAATTATTTTGCGTGTAAGGTACTTTGGGATTTCAGTGTCCGAAATCTAGTTATCTCAGACCAGACTTTCCACATGTTACTGTGTCATCTGTTGGGGACTGTGGAGGAGAGATCACTATACTGGCGTGCCTCCGAGTTCAATGGCTAGAGCCCAGAAATGCAGGTCTCTCAGTCTGAATGGTGTCAGGTAAGAGGGACTCTGTTCAGTAACCAATGTGCAGCTTATACCCAAGACACCATTCATGGTTAACATGCTTTCAGCATGTGTCACTCACAGATTAAATCCAAGTTAAAAGCAACCAACTACATGAGAAAATAATCCAGTGCAAAATTGTTGGTATGACTGCCTCACTAATCACACAGAACCTTTGACTGGTGTAACAGGGTCTGTGCGACGAAGCTTTTTTTTTAAAAAAAAAAAGTCATCAAAGATGTCCCTACATGCTTGCATAATGTTACCATGTTTTAAGTAATTTTGTCCTTACATTTGTAATGTGCCAGCTTTTTGTGGCATCTTGAAAGGAAAGATAATTTCCTTTTTACTCTCTTATTGGTTTTGATGCCTAAAATCAAGTTTCAGTCAGAAAATACTTAGATGGAAGCTTGAGTGTTAGCAGACTTGCACGTAAACAGCTATGCTACACCATTACACTGCTTTAATGAAAGAATTTGAAATTTTTAATACCATCCAAAATTACAGAACTTTTCACTTGCACAGCAAAACAACTCAATGATATATAATTTTCATTTAATTCAGAAAATGCTCAGTGCCTTTGCAGTAATTGCTCTACGCCCCATACAGCAAGAAAACGCTCCAGAGAATCACTTACCACCAAAGTGGGAGCTGTCAGCAGACCCCAAGCAAAAAACTCCAAGAAGATCACAATAACAGCGTGGTAGACACTAGGTGAGCCTATTCCTTGAGGCTAAAAGAAGAGAAAAGACAGGTGATTAGAACACCTAACCATCTATCAGTCATGAGAAATATATTTGAACACTATAAATAGAATGATTAACAATTAAACAGGACTCAAAAATTGGGAATACAGTTATGCAAGCTCACTGGTGAAACTGCATTTTTAACCCTTTGGGGCTAACATCCTGAAGTGTCTTAATCTTTCTCTGCAGAATCCTTCACTGCCATCTCTAAATATAAACCACTTTATACTGCCCGACTGGGAAACTATGATGCTACAGGGAAAATAGACTCTTCTTCAGAGAATTAGTTTCTTTTCCTTGAGAAAATTGCTTAAGTCTACACAATGCCACATGGAATCAAGTTTTCATGATTCCAAAAACAGTAGTTCACACTCAGCTATCCCAAAATCTAATTACCTGGTCCATCAAACAGCCCTACAGCACTGCTGTTACTAAAAGGCACCACTGCTACACACAAAACTTTGATAGCCCTAAATCAGGAAGAAAACTGAAATAACGAACACCAGACACAAATCTCAGGAACCTCCTGAGTACAGGCCTGTTTGCTACAGGACGCTCCAAATGCAGGAAGAGATACAGATGAAAGATTTGTCAGAAGGAATTTCAAATTCTTTGGTGACTTAGAATCAGAAGCAGCTTTTGAGGAGAACAAAAAGAGCTGGGTGGGACAACCGGCTCATCTTGTAGACTCTGTTAATGCTGTCAAACAACATGCCACAGTGCAACATTTGCAAATTAAGGATATGGTTCACTAATTATTTGCATCTGAAGGCACTATGAATAACTCACCAGAAATCTCATATGCATTCTTTAAACTCTGAAGTGCTGCTTTAACATCTACTTCCCCCACTTTGTGCAGAAGTGAGTTCCTAACAGAGTGGCACTGATGTGATCAGATGTGGCATTTACACTGAGCACACACAGTCTAAGGACCTCAGCTGCTTCCCTAGAAGGCTCACGGGGATCTTATCAATGTGTATAAGTAGCTGATGGGAAGGAGCAAAGACAAGAGCCAGACTCTCCTCCTAGGTATCAGTGACAGGACGGGAGGCACACACTGAAATACAAGAAATTCTACTTGAACAAAGACCATCTGAAACAGGTTGCTAGGTGAAGTGTGGAGTCTCCATCCCTCCAACCTCAGTAAACAGCCCTGAGCAAACTGCTCCAGCTGACCTGTCTGGTGTAAGAGAGTGGGGTAGCTGGATTAGAGATGTTTGGAGGTGCCTTCCAGCCTCAAATACTACACAATTCTAAGCTGCAGTTCTATAATACAAGAGTCTTTATTATGAGATTTATGCAAGCCACACTTAACTTTTCTTTCCAGATTCCAATATTTCCAATATAGAAAAAAAAAAAGCTTATTGAACAAATGTCAGAAATAAATACAGAAAACCTCACTGGCTACTCATCCCTATTGCTAGAAAAGATCATAATTTTCAAAAGTAACCATATCAATATGTAAAAGGTCAGTTACAGAAGTACCTCAGCATTGTGCTATTTTAATTTCCCAAGCCCTCTTCATTAAATACAGACATACCGTACAGATATTTCTGCTATTTTTTCAGCCTACACTCCTAAGGAGGTAAATTAACAGCCTTTATAGGTACAGAAAGCAGCTATAATTATCTTCTCTTCCCACAATTCCTTTCCCTTTCCACCCACAATCCTTATTTTAGCTTTAGGTTAAAAATTTATCCAGCTCTCCACAACCTGTAAGTATCAATGTTAGCAGTTTGGCTCAGTGTCAAAATCAGAAATTCAGGTTCATTCTTATAGCCCCTGGATTCCTGTCATGTTACTGGCTCATGGCCTCCAAGGTATGACAGATGGTGGGTGTCATGAACCGTCCCTGTCCCTACAAGCACGGGGGTCAGGGGCACCTCCATTCACAGCAAACACCAGCTCAGCGGCCATCTGTCCTCATCCTGCCTTGTCCAGTTCTGGGCAGCTCCTCAAAGACCACACACACAAACCAAAACAGCAGAACGAAACCAGTGGTTGTTCTGCACAGCTGAACTGCTGGTGAATTCAGAGCTGCACAGGCAGGTGACTGCTGCCCTCTGCCATGTCATCCAGCTGTAAGCAACAGCAGATGTTTCCAACACACTGGCAGAAACAAACAGAAGTGACATTTAGATCACTAGAGTTAAACTTCCTTGCTTTCTTGTTGCTAGTGTTCACTTATCACAGGTACTGTTATTTGTTCTTGTCTATAAAAAATGTTATTCAATCACATTAGATCATCATCTCTTGCAGCCATTTTTAAAGGTGGTTTCAACTATAAAATAGCAAAAATACTCCTGAGGTGAAAGATAAAAGGAAGGAGACTAATAAATAGTTTAAATGCAGTTCATTAAGATACATTATGTGCATTCGGTCCACAAGATTTCAGCACTAGTCTGATGCATCCTCCTACCCTAACATGTAGTGTAGGTGCTGGTAGTTCAGCCTGCCCTACTCCACAAACCTGACCCTTGTGCTTTACAAACAGAGTAATGCAGTGTAGTGTAATGTAATGATCTAAGTGCAACCAAATCAGAAAACCTTACACCTGGAGAGAAAACATATGGAGTCCTTGTAAGAATCAGCTGGAACTGGGATGTTCCAATCAGAATAACAGCAACCCTTCTCTCCAAACAGGTAGCCAGAATAGTGCATATCTACATCTGGCTAAATCTGTGGCACAGAACAGTGCTCTAAGCATGCCCTTTTCTCTGGTTAGAGAGAAGATGCCTTTAATCAAACACTTTGTACTGCCAGCCATGTCAGTGACAAAAAGTGTACATGCCAAGCAAGCCTGAGAACACATATCTGACAACAACAGAATAACTATCAAAGCAACAAAGACATCAGGTGTTAGGTCACAGCTGTTGCTCCTCTGCTGGAAAAGGCACCAAATAAAGTACACAAAGCCATTTCAGGACTGCTTCAAAAATGCACTGTCTTACATAAGACGAATACTAGCTGGTCATAAAGGAAGACAAAATTAAAATTACTGGGGAAAAAAAAGTGTTGAAACAGAAGTTGTAGATGCCCTGTCCCTGGAAGTGTTTACAGCCAAGTTGGACGGGAATTTGAGCAATCTGATGTAGTGGAAAGTGTCCCTGTTCATGGCAGGAGGGTTGGAACAAGATGACCTTTAAAGTTGCTTCCAACCCAAGCCATTTATGATTCTATGAAACCACTTCACTGGTGTCACTGCCTCTCCTTTGGTGAAATCTAACAACACACACTTGAGTGCACACACCATTACACATTTCTTTTGTGATACAGCTACTAAAACTGCAAAGAGAAAAACCCAAAAATACTACCGTGGATGAACCCAGCCTCCTGCACCACCCACTGCCTTATCAAGGGGACCCAGCACAAACTGTGGTGGGAGGAGGTTTTGCAGAAACAATGAGTGGGTTTCCTTTTTGCTTGGGGTTTTTTTTTTAGCTTTCCACATCAGAAACAGTGACAATTACCGTCCATTTGACTGAAGTTCCCCATCAGAAACTCTTTTTGCCTATGCCACTGCCTCATTAACCAGCTATATACTCTTGCTAGCTCACACAGTCTTCTTTGATGTCAAGTAGTTCCAAAATAAGGCAATCAGGCTGGAAACCATAAATGAACACTTTTGATTAATTATTGGCTTGCCAGTGGGAGACGTTCAAGACATAGGGGCCATTTTCATGTACCTGTGACCCACACAACATGCTGGGTAATGAAGCAGCTGTGAACACTAAGCACTGAAGGCTAACTAAATGTTTCAGCAAACATTGAAAAAAAATAATCCATGCATAAAGTTTTTGCTGTCATTATGAAGAAAACTCTACTATACCAGACTTCTTAATGTTAAAAATTTATTTGAAACAAATAAACACCAAAATATTTATTTGAAGGCAGAAAGTACCACAAAGCTGAAATTTGCTACCTAACAACAATCCACATACTTTCACCTGATGTTTAAGGCCTGTGTTTCTACTGTTTTAAAAAACTGAAAATCGTACAGAACTCATGCAAGTTTGCATTCTGCTTTTTAAATTGATGGAAGGCACTGAATGCTGCACTACAAGTATCACTGAGTGCAGTTAATTGTAAAATCCTTTCTCCTCTCTTAGCAAAAGAAAGTTAAAGTTGAGAGGTAAAGAACACTGGGATAAATACTGTATCTTAACCAGTGACTATTCCAGAGAGAAATTACCCAGCACCATATTCCCTGAGTAAGAGCATTTCCTCTGCTACTTCTCGTTTTAAAATACTTGCATTTAATATTAGTACAAGGTAATCTAATACATGTCCGTCTTTACAAAGAATGGGAAAACATGTCCTGGAAAACATCAACAGCCATCATCAGAATTAGCTTTGCTTCTTAACACTGAAGTAATCCAGGTAGTTGGCCACCATTTCGATGAACATGTATAGTGACTCTGACACCTCCCTTTTCTCCATTATTGTTCCAAAAAGACAAACGGAAGGGCTATGAGCAATTTAGTCTGCCAAGATGTCTCTTTATTTGAAATAAAGACACTGTATTTAGAAGAGGTTACATCGAAGTTACACAGGGTTACACAGTGGAAAAAATCCAGGGGCAATGATACACTGGAGGTAACGGCACTCACCGGTTTATTAAAAAACCCCAAACTCAAATAAACCCCAAGCTCCAGCAGCCAAAACACTTAACAACTTCCTTTCTTTTTAAAATTCGTGTTTTCAAGAGGAAGCAAGACAGCGGTGGAAACCGCAAGCCCCTTCTTCCAGGCGCCCTTTGAGGCTGCAGTGTGCCCCCCTCGCTGTCCGGCTCCGCCTGGGCCCGGGGCACGGCGGGCACCGCGGAGTCTGCGGCGGCCGGGGTCACCCCGCCGGCAGCCCCGGTACTGCCGGCACCCCCTCACCGCCGGCAGCCCCTCACCGCCGGCAGCCCCTCNCCGCGCATCACGCGATCGCGCCATTGGCCGCGCGCCGGTCACGTGTGCGGAGGGGCGGGGCCGGGCCGGATTTGGAATGGACTGGATTGGGAATGGGCCGGATTTGGAATGGATTGGATTGGGAATGGGCCGGAGCGGGCTAGCGGACCGCGGCCCCCGCCCGGCCCCCCGGGACACGCCCCGGCCCGTCCGCCCTCCCGGAGGGGCCCCGGGAGAAGGAGCAGTGGGGCGCAGTTCGTACTGGATGTACCTGGCATTCCCACAGCCAAAGTCCACAGCCACAGATACAATTCATCCTAAAAATCCAGCTTACGCGGAAACATTCTGTTTTCTTACTATCGAGATTTAAACTTAGTTCATGGAAGCTACGGCACCTTCAAACGGGCAGGTCATTCCAGGATCTGATTTGCCACACCGCCCGCAGATAATAGGATAACGGGGATCGGCTTCCCCACCGCAGCATGCCCATTAGTGGAGAGCATCTTTTAGAAACCTGTACGAGCATTATCAGGGTTTATGCGGCTTATAAAAGCCTTCACTGCTGGTGTCTGGCAGCACTGAACAGAGCAACAACTGTCCACGTCCTGTATTATTGCATTAACAATACCAGACACAGCTCTCCATGGCAGTGGTTTCTCTATGTTCCCTCCACCTTTCAGCCTTCTTGCTGCTTATCTCCTGCGACATCCCTGTTTTCCCCAAAACCTCAGCCACAAATGAGCATCTTCCCTGCCCCTACCAAAGGCGGAACCTCACCCCTAAGGAACAGACTGCAGGACCCACCGTGTTAACAAAGGGTGTAAATCACTCACCGCTTAAGATCGTGTGGCCTTAAGTTAAACTCTTAGCCTTAAGAGAAAGCACTCTCTTGTCTCATCATAATGCACTTTTAAAGGAATTTAGAACTTCCTGAGGCACAGCCCGACTAAAGCCAATGGATCTACTAACGATGACAAAGGCAAATAGACTCCATCTCGAGACAGTGCGGGTCTAGTGGGTCTCGGATGTTTGCAATCATTGCTGTTACCAATCATTTGGTATAAATCTTAATGTGTCACACCAAGTATGGGACAATCTTGTCCCGGGGTTTCTCACTCATTCTACTTGAAAACGAAAGCAGTCCTAAAATGTTGGCATCATTTCAAGTCTACCCCTCAGTGCTGTGAGACGCTGGTGGGAAAGTCACACACAGACATGTATGTGATATGTAAGGGACTCGTGTAAAAAAAAGTCAACACCACCACACAATGCCAGCAAAGTCATTTAGGAATTAGGATGACAACTGTTTTTCTCTCCACACCTTCACATTAGACCACCCCTTGTTACTTATGTCTTTATCTCAAAATAAATTCAGTATCAAGCTTTTGAGTATCAAGTTTGCTCATGTAGACAGAGCAGCTGATTCAAATAATGAAAACGCAGAATAAACTCTAGATAAATTACTTGGTTTTGCTGTCATGATTTTCAGCGAGCTACATGTTTTCAAATACTAACCAAAACACAAATTCCTGAAAAACATTGAAACTCCTGGAGAAACAAAACTGCCCATTATATCTAAACACCTGTAGTGTCTGACTCTCTGTACTAAGCAAATGCATAATACTACCTGCTAGCTACAGAGGACATCACCATCCTTTTGGAAGCAGGATGAAAACAGACACGAAAACAGGGGGAATCCCTGATTCTAAAGCACAGGCAAAATATGGTTCAATGCTTTCAGTTGAGACTCCTCTGGAGCGTTTTTAGGCTGAACCTGAAGAACAGTGTCCTCTGCATCCCAGTACACTGTACCTGCTATGCTCCTCCATTTAGCTGATGAATAATTAATTTCTGTTATCTAATGCCCCAAAAAATTCAGTTTAAATCATACTGTGTGAAAACAATAAGACCAGAGCAAAATTGACAAAAGGAACTGACAGAAATTAACTGCCCTGTAAATTGCTGGTGAAATGACCCAGTTTTATTACATATATCTCTGGAAAGGAGAGAGAAACATGTTATCCATCATCTACAGTAATGTGCTTATGAACTCTGTTCAGGTCTTTGATATATTGTAAATTACAGCTATACATAGTTCCTTCTAGAAAGGATTACAGTGCTTTACAATCACAACCCATACTACAACTTGATATTGATGCTCAGGTGCTCCCTCCCACCCCCAAGTCAGGACAAGGAGAGCTGTTTTCAGACCAGAAGAGCACAAAGAATCACAACAACACTGCTTGAATGGGATTCACAAAAAGTCATGACACAGTGGTAAAAAAGCAGAATGTCTCAGTCAAAATTAAATTGCTGGCAAAATTCTGTAAGCTGTATGCTAAAAAATATCATTAACAAACATCTTACAATAGCCTTCTGGAGTTTATGGAAAATTTTGTTAAAAATTATGTTCTGAAATAATAGATGTTAATTAAAACATTATTTTATTTCTGCTAAAATATGCATAAGGCAAACCTCTCCTTTTACAATGCTCTCAAACAGTTTTTTATCATATTCCTAATAAAGCCAGTGCTTAATTTTAACTAGTTTATTACTACTGTGGCTCTATCTACACATACAGGAGAAAAATATACAGTATTTTACCTCAATATGGATTAAAAAAAGACTGTGTTAGGTCATGTAAGATGCATTCCATTGTTCAGCAGTGTTATACAAAAAAAATAACCTGTTTCCAAATGGCCTGGAAACACCATATATTAGAACTGTGTTCAGTGTAATCACACACAAATATCAACATCAACATATAAAAACCTAAGACTACCTTAAAAACTTTGCTACAATATTTGAATATATGATCTGTATTTGGGCTTATATATTGACAATAAAGACAAAGTTTAAAAAATCTAAAAAAGTGATATCATGGTAGCATATACAAATGTATGCTTAGCATATAAGCAATTCTTACTGAGCTACAAATTGCTACTGAAATGAATATGGCTAATTACAGTCAGAATGACAATGGAAGGTTAAAGACGAGTTAAATTGTCATGTCTACTCTTGGATGCAAACACGCAGCAGACATTCAAGAAAAAACACTGAATGGCACCTCAGGACAGATTATTTTTTCTTCTAGAAAAAGTTATAAATTCAGCAACTGAGACATAATTAGAAAAAGTTAAGAATTCAACTGAACAGAAATTTGGACAGCAACTGAAGCAGAAGATACAATCTTATTAATTCCATGTATTTTGTTGCATTTTCCCCTGCATTTTTTTTTCCAGTAAAAATGTCTTAATTCTAGACACCTAAAAACATATAAGCTTACCTGGAAAGAGTAGAACTTTCTAGTCACTTCCTCTGGGAAATAATCAGCATTAAAAATGAAAAGAACAATTAAAACAAAGGCCAGGAAACACTACTTGGACTTTCTTTCAGTAATACACCGCCCTGGGTTATAACACACTACCGCATATATGGTATCATACCATGTTACAGATAAACATTACCTTCTAATACACAAAAAATCCTCCCTGTTTTTTATTATCTAATTTTAACAAAATACAGATTTCAGATAAGAAAATAATGAACAATCCTGGTCAACACACTATCCAGTAAGAACCATTGTCATCAGGAAGAAAATGAGTAACAACTTCAAATATGGAAAATGATGACTTTAAATACAACAGAACATGCACAGCTTATCAGGAAATATGAAAGTTACTGACAACAAAACCCAGAAGAAATGCAATGTTTCATTTATCAATTTAAAACCAGTTTAACTGAATCTATGACAGTATCTTGAATTACAGACATAAAAATAAATTAAGAACACAAAACAATTATGTACTACTAAAAGTCTGTGAGAACACTGCAGAGCAAATGAAATGCAAGCACAAGCTACCAAAATGAAATTATTTTTTTTGAGGAAAAATAAAACAATAGTTGCTAAAAAGTTGCAGTAAAAAAACAAAGGTTATCTTTTAGAAGCTGAATCTAGAACATTAATCTACCTTTTACTAAAGCAAACAAAAAATAAGGTTTTATTATAGTTTGTCTAAAACAATGAACTATACAATTATCTGCATTCTTTGAGAAAAAAGATTATTGGGCACTTGTGGACAGCTTAGAAATACAACATTAAAAAACCCCTTCTTTATTAGACTTTATTAGTTTTTCACCACTGAACTGATTTATTTTGCTTTGAAGATAGTTCTAAGTTTATTTGACCATTTATCATGTAGCCCAGAGATTCCCAAATAAAACTACCAAATATCCAAGTATTCAATAAATACTAGTATTCCCATTATGCAAGTCTTAAAAGAAATCATATAATTCAAGTTATTGCAAATAAATACCTAGCTATAATTTCATAAATATTTAAATAATTTTTTTCTAAGTATAGGTTAGCCTCCTAGATATACAACTAAACTAAAAAAATCATTATCTAAAAGTCAGAAAAGAAGTTCAGAAAGACAAGTTTATTTTTGGAAAGTTAAGACTCCTACAGATTGCTTTCACAACAAACTCAAAACGCACCATCAGCTACTTTCGAATGCTCTGTCCTAGCTATGCCTCTTTGGTTAGTTCATGAATTACAGACTTAAAACTGATTTAAAAAAAATAAATTTCAAATACAAAAGTATCTCAGTGAGAAAATGTGCATATGTTCTCAGATTGCACAGGTTACAGGAATCAGTAAACCCTCCTCAAATCCTTTTTGTTCTCACCCTGTCAAAGGGTAAGGAAATACAGTTAGAAATGCAAATTCATTTCTCCTTTATAGCAACAAGTGTATGAAGAGATCTGTCCTTATACTGGAAAACTTAATAGGACTGTCAACTGCAAGCCTGGAAACAGGATTTACTGTTTCTTAGTAGAGCAGATACATTGTTTTCCAAAGCTGCATGACATCCTATTCCGAAGCAAAGAGCACATACTCCTTTTCTTTCCTTTAAACTGATCCTTACTGACAAATATTGAAGGCGCATCTGAAATATTACAACTGGGTTACAAATAGAAGAGCTCCACCAATGTGGTGATTATTTGGCCTGTTTGGTCCCTTCCCCTACAACTGGCTTTAAACTGTTTTTGACCTGCTTACGGTTTTTTGGAGACAATCCATAAGAAAAGCAACCAATTGTATCACCTGAACACTTCCACTACTGCGATCCATGAAACTAAAAATATTATGGTGTAGGCCAAACTCCAATTCACACATGACTACAAACACTTCCCATTCAGCCCCGGGCACCGCTGTGAGCCACAGTTCTACACACCCCCCTCACCTCCTGTGCACTGCAGTGGGGAAATGACCACATGGAATTCTTCAAAGATTTTGCCACATTGACTATTAGAGGCAGAACAATTAATGTTAACACAGGATGCCAATTTAGGGTACTACAAGATTGGTTTGACTGCCAAGTGGCAAAGCTCCCTCAATTACAACATGCAGGGACAGATTCACAGTTCATAAAGCCTAGATAACTCTAGATAATTCTTTAATGTTTTGCTCTGATACGAAAAATAAAACAGTGATAACACGCATACTTGCCAACAGAAGAAAAACACTATTTTTACTTGATTGACATAAGTGGAATTCTTCCTTCTGCATTTACAACACTTCGTTATAAAATCTCTGAGCACTCCTCCAGAATCTCCTAGTGAATTAGGTGAGGGACTTCAGTAAACATTTGAAAATACCTTTCTCTTTAACGCGTTTTCTTTAGCACAAGATAGAAGTGACAGTGAGCATGAGGTGGGGGGAAACAAGGGAAGTAAGACGTTTTTACCACTTGCCACTCTACTGGTAAGGGACTCCTGATATATTTCTGTATAAATGCACACCATTACAGGTGTAACGTGGGTAAGAGTCATTCCATTAATATCCATTGTGAATAGTCTCCTGAAAAACCAGTGATTTTTAAGACCAGTGATTTTGTTGATTAGTTCCAGATTTTTTTGGTGTTTCTGACTATATGCAAATACTTCAAGTGAAGTGTTTGTAACAGTCTAATTGATGCATCAAGGTTTCTTTGTGAAGTTTTGTTTGTTTGTTTAAAACAGAACAACAACATGTTTTTATATTTAGCTATTGCACAATTAATTACTTTTTAATTAGGTTTCCTACTAAAGTAATTCCACTACTAGACTGAATAGCTCCAGAGAAACCATTTTGGTCTGTTGGATCAAGGACTCCTAGAACGAAATAATAATTAAAAAAAAAACCCACCAAAACTCTAATTAAGCCATTACATAGAAGTGTACAGAAAAAGCATTGGAGAGTTCATGAGAAGACAACACTTGTTTGAAAAACTCCTCTGTAATAAAGTACAGTACAGTATACAGATGCCATACCTTAATAGCTCCAGATGGAGCTGTTACAGACAACAGTAACACCTTTAAAATGTTTATTATGGTCTATTTTTTTAAATTGTTGTTTAAAGAAAATCTTCAGAGGCTACTTAAAGCATAAAAACTACTTTTAAGGTTCTACCAAAAAGTTGATTTATAATCAATAAAAATAACAAGAATGAACATTACATCTGAGCAAGCACCCATCATAACCCTACTCTCACTACCAGATTAGTGCAGTAACCTCCAGCGGGTGTTCCAGAGTTATTCCATCTGTTGGAACACTACAGGCTGGTGAAGACTGGAGTATCAACAAGGATTTCCAGCTTTCACTGCGAATTTCTCCCTTTGTGTATTTTGGTGAGAATGTCAACATTCTTACTATAGTTTTATATAAGCAACAGAATTATAATATTATCATTTAATAACAGAGTTCTGTTATTAAATCAGCTTCCTAAAAATATAAAAATATTTGATATTGTGAAAGTGTCTTTCAACCATACTTCAATTTTCACAGTTTTAATAAGGAATATCTAATTAGAACCATCACTTTAGAACTATGATGTTCAGCTCATTACATGTAAATAGACAAACAGTTAAAACCATTTACTAAGATTAAATATAATCAAATCGCAAAAACATACAATCTGACAACGTTGTCATGTGCTCTTTCAAAGAGTGCATAGGACATTTTTCTGCAGCAGTCAATACAGTAAATTCTGTTGATGCAATCTCTGTCAAAGCTGTAAACATTCCTAATTGTAGTTTCTTGGAAACTTTTGGTTCAAGTTTTTATTAACAAGTTGCACTGGGCATTCCCCTGCCATTTCCCCCCATCAGTTACCGATCAGTATCACCGTCCACCTGTAAGCCCTCTGGCTGTTCAGAACTACTCATCAGCATTTCTTCAATACATTCAGGGCAGTAATCCTTCCCTTGCAGTGCACAATGACACTTTCCACATGCCATTGCTAGCAAGGCCCACAGTGCATGATCTTGAGAAGCAGGCTGATGAGGAAGTCTGCTATGCCTTAATGGGATTTCCTGCAGGTTTGGGATCATAACCATATAGGAAAGTAGCTGCTATTACGAGGATGGCTCCCAAGAAAAAGACACTGAATAGAATAGGGATGGAAAAAAAAGTTTGGTTTAGTTGATGCAAATTTCTTTATATCATACAATCAAAAGAAAGGACATTTTCTATGAGGAAAATAGAAAGATAAATTATTTTTGTCCAATTTATAAAGAACAAAATAATTTGCATATATTTATTTTGGAAGGATGCAGGAAGCTGTTGAAACAAGAAATTTATAACTACAAATTAATGTAGCCTTATACTGACATATTCTAAAAATTAAAACTACTTTCATGAAACAATTGTCAAAAGCAATTAGGCCAATCTTTATTTTGTTTTTTTAAATCTTTTACGTAAAGTTCTGTGCACAATACGAGGAGCAGCTGAAGTGCAACTACTGTGGTTACCCAGCTCATTTTAACATCTTACATACTCCATATTGTTGGAGCTGTGTTTGCTTTGAAATCCAAAGCTTATGTCAAAACAAATAACTGTGGTCCATGAACCAGTCTGCAAGTCAGTATAATCTAATTTTTGGCAGATATATAAAGATTTATGTCAGGAAAAGATAATAAAGGCATCTTTTGCATTGTGACATACGGGCTGTTCAAGTCCTATGATAGTTAAAAGTCTGAAACAAAATATCCACAGGCAGTAGACAATCAGTACACATTTTGGAAATAAACCTTCTCATAAAGACATGACAATGTCGAAAATTTGATCTTCTGAACCAAATGCTAAGAAAACTGTAGCACACAACACAATCATCCTTTAGAGAACACAGTTTTCCTGTTTCTGGGCACAGTCCATTGCAACATATTCAAGCATTTAAGTACTTTACATCTATTACCCCAATCAAAAGTGTTTGTTGACATGACAAAAACAATTATACAGTTTCAGTTCAAATATATTCAGTTCGCATAAGCAACGTACTAAAGATTAAGTTTGATTAACTCAAGTTGATCAAGTTTTATTAAATGGGATGGCTTCAAGTTCCAATGCTGCTAGTTGGTTCTATTTCATGTAATTATTTACCACTGTTTCCATTTTAACATGTTTGCTGAAGCTGTTAAGTTACTTATTAAGTTTCCATTTGAGCACATAGAAATTCTGAAACCACTTTGTACAATAATTTTAATAGGCTACTTATAATTTAAGTTCAATGTCTTCCACTTTTTAAGCCTAAACAGTTGCTCTACTTTCTTTTTGAAATGTTTAAGCAAAGCCTTGATAATGTTACAGGATCAGAGAATGGGTAAGGTTAGAACAGACCACATACATACTTTTAGATAAAAATATGGGAAACATGGTTCTTTGTACCAGATACAAAATCTGGAAATAATATTAAAAATATTTTTCTGCTATGAGTATGTGTAACATATGGAAGGAGTGTCAGTCAATTATAAACAAAATCCTATTAATATATCTAGAAGTGGGATTATTGCTTCTACATTTCATATATTAACATGCACTGCCAATACATGCACTACTCTTAACCTGCCCATGCAGGAAACCTGAGGTGCACAGAGCCACTACAGTCTCATTCACAAAACCTCAGGACACGGTATGCTGGGCCTAGGAGCACATAGCAAGAACCTTCTATCTTGGCTGACTGTTTTCACTACTAAATATATTTAGCAGCGTTTAGAAAAGGCTCTGCCTCTGGGTTTCTGGGTGCCCTTGGGCAACTCAGTGCCGCAGTGTGATATCCACAGGTGCGTGACTGCAGTTACCTGTCAGAGACACTGGTGAGATGGCCGACAGGCGGTGTAGGAGGTGTGTCCCTGGCGCTGTCCCTGCCCGGCCCGCGGGGACACGCCGAGCAGCGATCCCCCCTGGGCTCGGTTCGCCGCCAGGGGCTGCTGGAGACGCGCCCGACCGGCCGGGCGGGGTGCGGGAAAGGAAAGGGACCGACCGGGAACTGCCCGCAGGGAGCGGGGCCACCGCCGGGATCCGGGAGTCAGGGGCTGCTGACCCCCTGGAAACGGCACCGGGGCAACCAGGCGGAAAAATCTAACTATTGGGTACGTATAAAACTAAACTTTGATGTGCAAGTTGTACCTAAACATTCTGAAAGCGGGCCTTGGACTGGTTTGGATTATTTTTCCAGCATACATGGAAAATAATTCTTACCTTGTAGGGACAAAATCTTGTAGCCAGAAATAGGAGATCAATGTTGATAGTATAATAGAGAGAGAAGTTGCAAATCCTTTTAAAATGTTGTCTGCGTATTTTATAACAGCGGCAATCACCAGCCCTCCAAGTGCCTGAAAAAATTGTGAGGTTTGGATTCACAAACAGATAATTTGACAGAGAGCATCTATTTTAACACCATGCAGTTACTTTAGGAAAACTTTTGTTTATGCTTAGCTGCAATACATTTATTTTATATTATGGATATGCACTGTTGAAAATAAATATCGGAGGAGTAGTTCTTTCCCCTTTAAAGGAATTGTTGATCATATTACCACCATTAAATGAGTGGAAATGCTTGTACTATACATTTTTAGCCACAGGAGAAAGGACATATATATTTACTTTTTTTAAACATCAAAAAATAAGTAATGCTTACATGCTTTTAAGTTGCAAAATACTTAATCATATACTTGCTATATAGTTTCCAGGTTTTCATTTAGCAGTTTATTCTAATAGTGATAGATCAGACTTTTGACTATAGAACTCTCAGTAGCTTCAATGACACCCATTAGTTTTCCCAGCCATTTATAGAAGAGTAAATCCCAAGTGCCTTCACTGAAACACGATACAAGGTATCTCACCTGTAGAACAACAACTACCCAAGTGAGTTTATTGTATCCTTGGAAGAATCCATTCTTTGACAGTTGTTCTCCATCATAAATGTATACACCCATCAGTCCAAATATGCTACCAAAAAACCCTGAAAGTACAAGATTGATTAAAAGCTTCAGGTGAAAAATGTGCAAACAGGCTCCCTGTCCTCAAGGGCTGCTCATGTATTTCTGATTTTCAAATTGGACTGCCGCTTGCAAAAGCATCACATCCAAACGCAATCAGTCTGCTATTCTCTTTTAAAAGCTGTTCTCCATAATAATAATGTGTTGATTGTTTCCATTAGGATATCTTTATATACTTATCTCCATTGCTTTCTACTGGAATGGTGTGATTTTTGTTTATGTATATAGCAAAATTCACTTAACACAATTCCAATTTCTCTGAAACTAGTCATGACTGAAGGCTGAAGTCACACTATAACCTGAAGAGAAAAACGTTCAGTGGAGAAGAGGGTCTCTGACACAGCAAGAGCAGCAATTGCCCATTCAGACAAGGATCTTCACAGTGGGATTCTCCTGAACCAGTCTCAAAAGTGGTCAGTGTTTACTAGTTGAGACAATGTCAAAAGAAGAAAATGAGATTAGATTAGAAAGTTTGTCATTTGGTGAGTATAGTGTTCGTCTATCAAATGGGAAAGTTTTCCTAATCCCCTTAGGCATGAACTAATGCAAGCAGCTCTTCTGTGACTGATACAGGCTCTAGTCCTGAGCAGGAAAGGGGGAACATTTTTTCCCATTCCTTCTCTGTGAAAAGCTGATTTTCATCACATTTCTTTGCTTCTGAAAAAGGCAGCATTGTTTGGAACAAAATAAAACCTTCAGTTTGACAAGAAATAATTTTTTTGGAAGGCAGAATTAAAAATTTAGGTTTCATTCAGATTAAAAAAATGAATTCTATTTTCCAACTGATCTGCTAAAATAAAGAAATAAAACCAACTATTAATGAAATTCATACATCCCTGTTATGATACTGGTATGCATTTAAAATGTATTTTTGAACAATTAAGTCAAATATATTTTCCATTTTTTCTAGTTTTAATAATTCTCTATGAATATGAAAATGAAAACTGGTTGGATATATGTTTTTTGTTGTCTGTGTTTTAAGAAAAGCTCTATTTCAAAGCTCTTGCCTATGACTGACTTGCTCCTGAATAATCCAATGTCTGAAGTGGGCAACTATCTTGCATTTGTAGAAAAACACTAATGTAGTTTTGAGATTGTGATTTCACGTTTTAAATATTTTCTAAAAGCTGTATCAGAAAACTTTCTATGAAATATGACAACATTAATTTTATTTTTAACTGAAAACAACTTCAATAGTAAACATATTCTAGTGAACTTCACATTTCAAACCCTATAAACTGGACAACATTGCTCTGAGGTGAGGAAAAACTCATTCAGGAACACAGATCAGTTCTGTTGTCATTAATATCTTGGGTCTAGAAGACCCAGAACTACTTTGGAAATGGAAGGTATTCTCATAGTGACAGGTGCACAATAGGTAACAGCATTAAAATAGTTAAGATGAGCTGTCTTTTGCATATACCAGTGATTATACAGACAACTAAAGCAAATTAACCTGTGTACTGAAATAATAATAAAAATACATTACTACAACTTTATTCATAAACAAAGCAGATATGTTTTGTTTGGAAAAATTATTACCATCTATGTTTATCAGACCTTCTGAATAAGTGAAGGCAATATTTTTAAACACAGCGAATACACAGAATCCTGCGTGTAATAATATTTAGAAAATTTTAAAACACAAATTCAATGGACAGATTCTGTACAAACTTACAGTTAATTTATTAACAAATTAAATCAAGAACTAGTTTGAGATCAGAAAGTAACTGCTAGAATTCTGTCTAGCAGAGTTTTATATTTTTTGTTCTAAAATAATTATACAGCATATTAAAATGTGTTCTTATTTATACATATATTTTGCGTATTTATCTTAATTCTTCAAATCCAGTATCTTTAACAGATGATTAAAATTAAACTTACCAAGCTGAATGTTTCTGATCCACACAGACTGCTTAGTTTCCTTTAAAATCTTCTCAAAATAAACCCCAGCAAATCCACTAGAAAAGCAGGCTACAAGCACTGCAATCAGTCCCACAAACTGTGACCCTGCTGAATGCTCCTTAGCAGGTGCTGCTTGAGAGTCTGAAGGCCACTGGATGTAAAAACAGTTAGGCAAAATTCACTGATGAAATCAAGTCATGAGCATCTATAAAATGCAAACTTGTTTTCTAGCAACAGTAGCAGTTACTTAGTACAGACAACCACATGCTTGTAAAGTTTTACATATTGCACCATAAATACTTTTAAAGGACTGCAAAGCTACAATTTTTCTTTCTACATGCTTGTAAGGAGCAAAATTGTGCCTGAAGTGGGGGAATACTCAACAATTTAAACAGGTGCAGGATTTATGTTTTATAAACCAGAATTGTTTCTGAATCCCAGTGTGACTTATCATGGTCATTCACAGCCACCAACTTATGCCACCCAGCAGTTGGTTACAAATACAAGCACTGTTAGAAAACTTACTGAAGAGTCTGTTAAATACTGTCAGAATGTTTTGTTCTCATTTTTAATCATCATATCTTCTTTCAAATCCTTACATTTAAACCCCAGAACTTGTAGGATATGCTAAAATCTGCTAAAAGTTCTTAGACTAGCCTCTTATCCTATGATACTGCCCTCTGAAAACTACAGATTCTGGTACCTAAACTCTTTAGACCTGAACCAATTCTGCCTTTTGAAACAGTTCAAGTAAATTTGCCAACCGTATGACAAAGTGAGCCTGGTCTGTACTGGCAGAGAAGACCTGTGAATTCCTCATTTCTGAAGAAATGTGCTAATAAATATTGCTATTGTTATTACTTGCAGGTTGCTCCAGAGGCCCTGTCACATTCTACAGCAGAGCATTGGGTTGAAAAGAGGTGTTATCTTCTGCCTTTGAATCATTTCTGGTGTCCTCCAGACCTGGCCAGTTGTGATTTGTAGCTCCTGACTACACTCTGGTGCTCGTGTGCAGCTGGTAGAATCAGAAAGCTGTATAATCAGTATAGAAATCCAGGTACCTTGAACAAACACAGTGAAAAGGCACAAACCACTTGCTAACATTTACCTGTACAAATGCCACTCCTGTCATCAATATTACTAGTGACAGCCACTGGTACACACCCAATTTCTTGCTCAACATGGACACAGAAAACAACGCTGTGGTGAGAATTTTCAGTTGATATGTAACCTAGAAGAACCAAAACAGTTACTACTGCATAATTCATGGGGATTTTTTTCAAACTTACAGAGAATTCCAAATATATAATACCTGGTATGTGGCTGCATCTAGGTTTGACAATGCTACATACAGCAAATTGTTCTGAAGAGTGTAAATTCCTGAAGGAATAGCAAGTTTAAGAGTTTCCATGGGTTTATTAAGGATTTCATCATGCAGCACTCTGTTCAGAGTCCGTAAATTGCACTCTACCCGAAGAAACAATAAAAGAAACAAACATTCATTAAAAGGAGAAAAAATAGCATTGCTCTGTTCTTAAAATGTTCTTATATCACTATATCAAGACCTCAAAATACTATCTATGTTTGGTTGACTTTCATGAGTCTTGCATATGTAAGGAAAAATTCTGGAATAGCAGAACAGAAATCATTACTTAAAATACTTTGAATACAACTTACTGAAACCATATCAATATTTGAAGATAATACCTCAAAGGGTATCACCTAAGAAGTACCTATCTAGAATCCTAGAGTGTCATCAATATTTATGCATTCATAATGATATTTTTAAGCTGCTGAAAATCAAATATATGTGCCCAAGAACTAGACAAATTCAGCTTAAAATGTACAAAATTAAAGAGTAAATCTGAATATATATATATATATTTCTACCTTAAAACTGCAAGTCTTCCTGTAAAAAAATGAAATTGTTTCCTCCCTCCTGCATCTGCTGTTTGTTACAGGCTTCCAAATTATCATTCATGCTTTGGACACACTTAAAGCTTTTCATTCTTTCCTACTTGTACATGTGGATTTCTTTAAAAGCCTGAGCAAACACTAACTTCAAATTGTTAGCGGAAAATTTATTCTTGCACTCCTGACTCCCCACATTCTTTAAAAACAACTTTCTTCAGCAAATATACAGTATGATTAATGTCTTTCTGAGACTATTTCTTACACAAGGAGAAGGGAAATGCTTTGTTCTATGCCTGTACTCACATGGCTGCTTTGCAGTTGCCACTACAATAAAGCATATTGATTAGGAAAATTACTTGGTGCAAAATTTGACACATACTGCTGTCTTTGTAGACCAATAGAACACAGGCCAAAATCTTCAGAAGTTCAGCAATAACTACTGCAGTAGAAGACAAGTATCGAGGTCCTTCTTCTTTCAGTGTCCGAGAATAACGCATGGTCAAGACTAAACTTGTGGTCTGAAAAACCAGGATACCCAAGGAGAGGTACTTTAAATTGGTAGACATTTCTTGACTTTTTTCTTTCTGAAAGAGAATTAAAAAAACAAATCCAAAGATAATATTGTAGATATTGGGAATTTGCATATTGCAAAAAGTTATCCAGGGTGCTCAGTCAAAGGAAAACACAAATCTGATATTTAAAAAGCAAAAGAAGATTATCACTTTAATAATGTTTTTCAACTACATGAGTACAAATGAGGACACATACCAGAATACTAGAGTGTTAACTAACAGAGAAATGAAATTAAGTATTTCTTATCTGCAATAATAATAATAATGTAAAATAAGAACTATTAATTGATAATTATCTTTCCACTAACTGGTTTCACTCCCAAGTTTCATGGATCCAAATCATGCATTTCTTCATGTAGGTGAAGGCTCAGGAGGTATTGTCAAGATGAAAAAGGCCCACACTGTGGTACAGCAGAGTGTACTCCTGCTTTATATGCAGGACCCCTGCTGCAATGAGCCGTTCCCAGACTGAAGAAAGGGATCTTCTCATTCTACCACTGCTCCAACTTCTGACAGGTTGCAGTCCCTGCTTGGCCAGATGGCACTGTGACAGCACAACAGGGTGAGGGTTGGGCTGCTTTACATGTAAATGAGAGGTATGTCTGATGAGGAAAGGAAGAAGGAGTTGTGGGAAAGCAGGGTTGGAGAGGAAGATGTGGAATGGAGGAGCTGCAGGGGAGACAGCACTAAACGTGCCCTGCTGATTATCCTGCTCAGAAAAAAAGTCAGTCGAATATAGATGACTACATGACTGCATCTACTTTCTCATACTGCACTGACTACCACAAATCTTACCTCAGTAAAGAGATATCATCCTCATGTCTACCATGAACTTCCACCAAGCTGATTCAGTTTTCTTTGCAATTTGTCACCAATTAAAGCATTAACTTAGTGCAGGAGACTAATAGAGACAGTAATGCTCATTTTGCAAGCACAATATGCTAAAAGGAAACTTAAAAAAAGCTCGCTGCTACTCAGAATATCATATAATTTCTGCTATTCTTCATATTATGAAGAATTTCCATATGCACAGAAACATGCTTTCTATAAAAAATAACTGTTCTATAAAAAAAATCAACTCCTTCTGCAGCTTCTGCCTTCACTGCCCACTTATTCAAAACCAGAGTTTTTTACAATGCCAAAGTAAAATAAAATCAGTAATTAGGAGTTAACAAATATGTTTCAAGCAAAAAGAAAAACAGTAACAAGTCAAGACAATGAATGTGGGTCTCAGTTCTAGACGCCTAGAGATGGAACATTTATTGGATGCACATGCCAGAGCTGCCCCTGTGCATGTCCTGCACCTACAGACACACAACTCCTGACTCATTAACTATCTAGCTTTGTACACACTGCTGAAGGATGTGCCTGTACCTCTAAATATCTGCAGCTGGAATTGAAGCTGTTTCTTGCTGACTGCATTTCTCTAGCTCAGAATGCATTTCATTGTTATTTTTGCAGACATTTGGAGAGGTCTACTTTTCACATAGTTCTGACTTGCTTTTGCCTTGTCCCTAAGTATTTAAAGATTTTCTCCAGTCAAGTATTCAAAGTCACGTTATTACCTCTATGACATGGACAATTAAGAGACACTGCAGTTACCTGCAAACAGGTGTGACTTGCCAAAAGCCACAAAGATATGAAGTACGTACTTGTATCCTACACAATAAAATTGTGTATCTCAAGAATCATGTGGCTCTAAAAATAAGTGTAAAAGCATACTGGCAAAGAAGGAAGAAAAATATGTCAGAATTCAGAAATTGAGGAAGAAATACACAAGGTTCCTTTATAGAATTTTACCAGGAGATACTTTTCTATGAATGATGATCTCATTTAACTCATTAAGAAACAAACACTAAAGACACAACTCCACTGAGCAATACAAATCAGACAGAAATACAAAGTATCAAGCAGAAGAAAGCTGCAGACAATATTCAAGATTTGCTGATGTTTTGCACTGGTTCTGGTGGAATAATCCTTTACATGAGGATGTTAACTGTGGAATTAATTCCCAACAATGAAACAGAGATTATTTGTTAGTTGAAGAACAACTTTGAAGAATGCATTTGCTAGAGCTGAGAACAACGAGGAGAAACAGAAGAACAATTCCTATAAGGGGACGAAGGGGGGACATACAAAGTCAGAGATCATACTCTAGAGAAATACCAGCAACATAGAGAAGATAGAGAGGGGAAAAGGGAAAGAAAAGAAAAATCTACAGAGAGAAAATACAGAAATGAATTTCACCAAAAGGCCTGGCTATGATCCTAGAGAAAACTGACATTTATGTGAGCCAACTTGAACAAAGACCTTCACCTTTGCCAGTTATCTTATTTTTTTAGTATTGAGACCTGGCAAACAGGGAGCACAAAGAGCAATATACTGTTAAGATGAACAACACTAAATTCCATGAAAGCACACTTACAGATAAATAAGTTTTTAAACTTTTTTGTTTTCATTTTTCAAAATGCTTCTGAACAAAATACAGATAATGGGAACACACATCTCTCCCGACCTGGACCCAAATTTCTGCATTCTGTGAGCCTGTGAAGTGACAAAGGGTTTTACAAACATTCAAAATTATCAGGTATCAATTCCTTAACCTTCAAAGCAGGTCACAGTATTAAAAATAATGTTCACAATAATTTCTTGCTGAAATACAACCATCTATTTATGAAGCAGCTTAAAATGTAATTTTAGTAAGTAAATCACCAGTAGGCTGTTTATGAGCAAGTACCAAAGCAATCAGCATGAAAACATACCAGCAAGCACAACACTTTGATAAGTCCATCAGCAAAGTCATACAGAATACATACCACAATATTATCTTGAACTACTGCCTTGTCTTCCTTAGTAATCATGATAAAAAAGAGAACTTTCCCCAGACAATGTGTCTCAAAAAGGTGCCAGTAATGGGAAGCATTTCTTTACCGCAACTCACTAAAGCAGTTTCAGAGTTTCAAAAATTCACACAAAATGGATTCTCAGTGTCCAGTGTGATAGCTGAAATATGGATAATTTGTTAAAAGTCAGTGGTCAAAAAGAAAGGCTTGTAGAGAACATGGGTGTGAAGTTTCCCACTGTACTTACAAGCTGGTAAGAGCAGGAACTAGAGTCCTGATACTTATGTATGCCAATGATAAAACCACCCTCTACTAAGCACACATAACATCTTATCAGCTTTCCTGCTCCTTTTTCCTTTCCTTTAAAAGACCTGCATACCAATTCATAGAACTCTGTGCAAACTGGGAACTGGAGCCAGAATATGAGCCACGTATTGAACTTCAACCAGTTGAACTGTCTACAACTGCAGTTTCACAGCATCTTTAGATTTACTGGTTACTACCCGAGGTGTAATCGCTCACTTGTAGCCATGAGCTCCTGCCACTCTCGCAGCAACAGCCTGTGCAGTCACTGGATAAATGAACTATTGTCTTAGTAACGACCCACACTTGGATTGTCTTAAGCCAATAATGAAATTAAAGTTCCCAGCGCATTTCCTTACAGAGCTACAACCTAGATTTCTTACTGGACCTTGGACGCACTACTCAGTACTCTGCAGGGTGCATCTGTTATAAAATTCAGATTTAGGTTTGCTAATTCACATACTGGAAGTTGAGGGGTCACATTAACTCAGTGTATTTTGAACTGTACCTTCCTGTGATATGTGCTAAGGACCTGCAGCTCACTGACTATAATGTAGCCTAACACATCTGTTACCTCAAGGACAAGGCTCATTACTCTTTTCTTCTATTAGTCTAGGTGAAAAAAACCATCAGCTGCGTCTGCATTGTTTGTTCAGTGTACCATGCAGACACACCCTACAGCCACAGGAAGGCAGCCTATACAGGAGTCAATATGCACTAAGTAAAGATGGGATTTACAGCCACACAAAGTTCAACTTCAGAACACAGAGGTGTATAAAATACAGATGGATACTATGTGAAGAGTGTCCTCCTTAAAAGTACAAACAAAAAGAACCCTGGAAAGGTTTTATAGACAAAGAAAAGAAAAAAAAGAGGAGAAGAGAAGGGAGAGGAGGGGAGGAGAAAAAGAACCTATACAGAAGTAATACCTTCAGCTCAAAGTACCATACTATGCAAAGTCTGAAAAATATCCCATCAAAGGAAGCAGATTTCTTTAAAGTGGAAACCCACATATTTTCATCTCATAATATTCATTTAGACAAAATGAGTAAAGTTTTGACTTGCAGAGTCTCATCTCCCTTTGTAGTATCTCCAACACAGGCTAAAATGTAATATTTTACATTGCATTTTTATATAATCTCTACATTTTCCCTCCTAAAATACTGGTAAATTCTAATGTTTGCAGATGAACCTAGGCCAAAAGGAACATAATCAATTTGACTTAATGAACAGCAAACATACCATATGTTTTTATTTTCCTCAATCTATTCAACAATACTCGCTGATATAATCAGGGTTTACTAAAGAGCAACAAGATTACAAGATTTTTCTTAAGATTTTTGTCTTTTAAACTTCTGAGTTTCTCAACTGCTAAATATCTACCATTACAAAATCCTGTGCAAAATTAAAGATTAGTCTATGAATTGATCCTACTCTTAAGTTAATAGGAGGACTCAAAATCTGACAATGACTTTAGTTTGAGGTATCTAAAACACTAGAAAAGAGAAGTCTTAATTTACGTGAAATTCTCTTTAATTAAACTGAGAGACTAGAGACTGTCTTGAGGCATTTTCCAAAGGTGGTAGAAGTTGCACTGCATATTATGAAGATCCTTCCAGCAAGCATGGTCTAACACCATCCGCAAGAGAGCAGGGGTAACTCCCCACATCCAGACACTCCCAGAATTGCACACCATGCTGATAGAAACATACTCAGATAAAGTGAGCACAGAAGTGTTAAGACTGAAGCTTGCCTAACATCAAGTATCTAGCTGATTAGCATGTTTTAGACTCATTGAAATTTTAAGGTTGGGATGTATATTTTCATATATGATTTTATAAATAAAAAGGGTGATACTTCATGCACAAATAATCCAAATTTCATTTATTTGACTGTGCATTTCTCGTGCACCAATTACACTGACAGTTCTTTCATGATCCCAGACTATCCAGTATTCTGCATTACATTTAGTCAATTTAGTCTGAATTACTGAGGAAGTTTTTTTACAGTCACTGCAGCTGGCTCACTTTTTGTTATATTCATTAAATTTATTTTTCCTTAAATTTCTGAAACTTCAAGAGAGAATGAGAGAAAGCCTGAAAAAGACCAGCATCCAGAAAACGTCATGCACCCAATATTATCTCAAGAAGTAGACTATAGAACAAAAAAAACCCAACAAAAAAAGCAATTAACAATGAATTTCAGTAAGGCACCTAACAAACAAAACAGGTTAAATTCACCAAAAGATTTGACACAAAAATAACCTCTACTCACAACTATTCCTTTTCTCCTTCCAAGTCTGTCACAAGGAAAGTTAGAGTTAAAAAAGGAAAATATACTAGCTACTATTATACTTTCAATCTTCATAGTAATGGCATTATGTGAATTAAATTCCTTCCAGCCTTGCTATGAAACATTTTCACTGCTGACAGTCTTTTAGAACAAACAGCCAAGTTACAGGAGTTATTACTCCTAGCTCTTATTCCATTTTATGATCAGTTTAACATTGCTTAACTCAGACAAAAGGTATTTGTACATTATTTAAAAAACAGAGCCAAACAGAAGCAGACAAACAGCCTCTTAAAACTGTCAAAGGCAAAGTGTAAGTTTTGTGTGCCAGTACACCAAATTCTATATATGGGATCTGCCAGAAAATATACACTGCTTGAGTTTGCCTTACAGAAGAAAAACCAGAGTGCAGAGTAAAGTACACTATTTCATTCCAGTGGAACAGCTATGGACACACTTCCTGGCCATCTGCTTTGAAACCAGGATAACAGATTAAAGAAACAGGATTGTGTTCTCATATTGCTCCAACGAAATATGAAGCCAGTGCTGATGCTACACCTAGACAAATACAATAAGCTGTCAACAAAGGAAAAGCACAATGGGAAGGTGGAGTAAGAGCTAACTTCAGAACCTGAAAAACTTAGTTTTATAAGACTTCTCCACTTTTGCATGCATTCTCCTATTCCCTGCATAACATACAAGTAACATGCCACTCTCTGTAACACAACTACAGTCCTCAGACTAAACTTCTATTTCATAAAGATCCTTTCCATTGAAATAATACAATCGTCTCTTTACCAAAAGTAGTACCTAATACTAAAAATATGGAAATAAATGGATGGAAGGAACCTCATGAAGTTCAGCAAAGCCAAGTGCAAGTCCTGAACATAGCAGTTCCTGGGGTAGTCTATGAACAGGTTGCCCAGAGAACTGTACCAACTCCACCATTTTAAGTTCCTTCCAACCCAAACCATTCTACAATTCCATGATAAATGTCTCAGATGGTACTGAGGGTGCACAGACCATACATATGAATACTTTAACTGCCATAATTAGTCTGCTATTATTCAAGAATGCATTTCTTTCTCCCCTAATCCCCACAAGATATAATCTGCCATGTCTGTGCAATCTTAATAAACCATATTATAAATATTTCTAATAATATTAAACCTTGTATTTCTCACTTTAAAATGTTCGCCATTATGTTTTCTATTTTCCTCATACTGGAGACAGTTTCTTCTTTGTTCCCTCCCATAAGCTATCTATAATTGTCACCTGTTCCTCCCCAAATACATGGCACTTTTCAACTGAATCACTGCAAATCACTTTATTATTTTAAAACTTACCTTGCTCTTTCTTTTGTTTTCCAGTTTGTTACCCACTCTTCTTGCTGGATACATTATAAAGTGTATTAAGTACACAATGAAAAAATAAAGCTATGCTTCTCTTAGAGCTACTTCAGAAGCACTGTTAAAATCAAATCCAAGTTTTTTCCTTACTCTTCTAGCAGAAACTGAGGAGCAAGGACTTTTTCACAAGAAGGTTTCCTTCAGGCAGTATTTCCAATTTCTTCATTTATATGAAAAAAAATTCTTAACTTGTGAAAACAAATTAAAATCATAACTCCAAATAATTTTTGCCACAAGGATATCAAGTACTACACAGTAGATGGTTGGTGGACCTTGCTCCTGCAACGTCATCCATCTCACCACAACCCTATCTGGGTGTGCTGGTTTTGGCTAGGGTAGAGTTCATTTTCCTCACAGTAGCTGGAATGGGGCTATGTTTGGGAATTGTGCTGAAAAGTGTTGGTAACACAAGGATGTTTTTGCTACTGCTGAGCAGTGCTTACACTTTTCTGCTTCCCACCACACCACCAAGGAGGCCGGGAGTGCACAAGGAGCCAGGGAGGGGACACAGGGGGGGCAACTTCCCCCAACTGCCCCAAGGGATATCCCACACCACATGGAGTCACACTCAGCATATGATGCTGGGGCAAGAAGAAGGAAGGAGGGGATGTTTGCAGTGATGGCGTTTGTCTTCTTGAGTCACTGTCACAGATGATGGAGCCCAGCTTTCCTGGAGGTGGCTGGACACCTGCCTGCCCATGGGATGAGGTGAATGAATTCTTTCGTTTGCTTTGCTTGCATGTCTGGCTTTTACTCTACCTGCTAAACTGGCTTTGTCTCAACCCACACGTTTTCTCACTTTTACCCTTTTGATTGTCTTCCCCATCCCACTGCGGGGAGTGAGCAAGTGGCTGTGCGGTGCTTAATTGTCAGCTGGGTTAGACCACAATGCTTGGCTATTTTAAAATCACGCAGATGCTTTTTAAAACTGGGAAGTGTAATTAAATACAGAGTAGTTACACATTAAATGGCAACTCAATCAATGATTTCTTTTAAACTTTGCTCCAAAACCTCAGCTTTTGCCAAAGATAGGAGGCTGTATCAGCGATTCACTGGCCTATCACTGAACCAGGAAATTCCACCATTGCCAAGTCTAACATAGGGAATGCAATTACTTATTAACTATTAACTAAAATCCAATTTCAGAGAATGCTATAAATTGCTTGGGAATCAGGTAAGGTTTTCTTACAGGTTGACAGAAAACCTAGCAGAATGGGAACATCACTGAGTTTTTTTAGGATCTTAAAAGGTGTTCTGCTTTTTTCTTTCTTTCACCTTTCTAATCTATGTATCAGACAGGAAGAGTTGGGATTTGTGAATCTTAAATGTGAGATTTGTGGCTAAGGCCTCTTTAAGCCCACTCCTTTATACCAAACCTAAGTACCCAGAGATCAGAATTTTTTTACTGCTAAGAATTTGGTTTGATGAATATTATACAAATCACTCAGCATTCAGGAAATCTAGGCCCTCACTGAGCTAAATGTTAACACCAGCATTTCTTGTAAGATGAAGCCTTCAACTCCACACAGTAGTGCAATAGTTTTATACTGACATAACAGTCATTAAGCCAAACTGCCAGCCAGCACAGAAATTTGATACAAGCTGTCTGAACTGCCTCTCACTCATTCACACAGTCCATACACTGTGTTCATTGTATAGATCACAGTATAGAATCAAGGCAGTGAAGGAGCTTGATATAAGAAGCTGGAAGACAATACTGAATCAAGCTGGAGTTCAGCTACAACTGACAATTGTGCTGCTTATGAACTACAAATCAAGTCTGGGTGCTCCAGGCAACACAGGTACTCTCAGTCAAGGTGACCTACTTGGAGCAGAGTAACACAAATGAGGTACTACAGTGCAAATAAATCTGTAGCCACTCCAGAAAGCTAGTAATTACAAACAAAATTAGATAGCTGAACATTGTATTGAAAGGGTATAAATATAAAACATAAGATTAAAAAAAAACCCAGTCGTAAAATCCTGAACTCCTAACCCTCTGAAATTATTATGCTAGATCCCAAGAAGTACAAATCTTAATCTCCTCTCCCCTCTAGAGACACCCTCCACTGAAGTGATCAAGCTGTGTAGCCTCCTGAGTTACAAGGAAGGCATGGAGCCTGCACAAGCCACAGGCATTTGGTATGAATTGAAGTAACTGGGGAAGAATGAGCCCAGATGTCAAGCAATTCAAGAATAATATGGGAGGAAAAACTGTGTCTAGCATAGCTGTAAGGGAAGCAAATTTATACTTATCACAACCTTAGATTATGGTCTTTCTCATAACCATTCTTTTTGCTACACATGCTACTTCTACAAATGAGAACATCACACATCCCGAACCAATGGATCCTCAGCTCCCAGAACTGTGATTTTCAATCACAACTTCTCACAATGCCTAACAATGCACAAGCAAATAATGAGCTTCAGTTCCTAAAGGAAGAGGTTCCTGTGAATCACTCCCTCCACAACTGTCACCTCCCTCAAACTCACCCTGCAGCCGCTAAGCTCAGCTCTGTGCACACACAGAGTTCAGGTGAGTCAAGTGCAGTGCCCACGGAGAAAGGCAACCCCACGGATTTTGGGAGGACCAGTCCATCACTTAATGTTCATTCTAAGACCCATTTTGTCATTCTGCACGTGTTCTTTGAAAAACAAAGGTTGTCTTAGATCTCAGTCCTTCTGTGTAGAGGCCACTGTGACAAACTTCTCACTGTAGTGCTCACTAAGTTTTAGAAAGGTTTGTTGTGTATGTCCTTTATGTCCCAAATAACACAGCCTTCCATTGCCAAAAGCTGTTTTAGTCTTCTCCATTCAATCATTCCTTTAAAATGTTTTCTCTGGAATCCAAGTCTTTCTTACTCTGGTTTAAAACACAGTTTTACAGGATTCAATACAATGAAACAACTTGGCATACCTTCTGGCATTTATATTTTACCTTCCAGTTTATTCTATAATATGCATTATTACGTTCATTATCTCTGCATCCTCTGGGTTTCTGACTTAATCCACAAGCGCTGTACTGCTAGAGCGTTTCTCACTTCAAGAACCTGGTATGAAACCGTGACACCACGCAAATAATTGGGAAGTGTGCATTTCTGTCAACTTTACACGCCCTGTGCCATCCTGAGCACCTCCTGAGCAGCGCCCCGTGAGCCCCCCGGGCCGGCACTGACACAGCGCGGCCGGCCTGCACACACGGCCGCCTGCCTGCCCTCCGCGCCTCCACGTCCCTCCCTGTCCCCCGGCCCGCTCCGTGCCCACACACTTCTCTCAGCGCCCCTCCAGTCCCACCCTCGCCCTCCCCAGCCTGCTCGCTCAGACCCGCTCCCACCGCAGGGCCTGCCCCGGCTCCGCCAGCCCCCGGGGCTCTGCTCCCCCCGGGCTCTGCTCCCACCTGCGCGCCCCGCCGGGCCCCGCTCCGCCCTCGCCGCCCGCCCGGCCGGGCC
>WBMV01008402.1:251164-276324 GCA_013396655.1 Campylorhamphus procurvoides | reverse complement strand
TGGCCCCTCTGGGGTGGAAACCTGTCCCACCAGCCGTGGGACACAAGCACAGAGCTGCTGAAGGGAGTGGTAGGAATAGGTACGTGCTCAAGGGGAGATTCATTGGAAGTGTGCTTTGGGAGAACGCAGTTTGCTAACACCGAACAGAAGGTGGCTCTGGCAGCCGCAGAAGAGTTTGCTGCAAGGTCTGGAACGGCTCCTGAACTCAAAAATGGGCCATGGTCTTTCATGGACCATGCTGACTGCACCTGCTTGCAGATGTCAGCATCATTCATGAAATTAAACTGTCAGATATATCAGATACCACAGGATAGACTAAATACTTGAAAAAAGGATCCAAGGTATTTTCATTTTTGTGAATTTAATTAATTTTCCATTCCTTCCCAAGGGAAAAGGCCTTGTTTTTCAGCAGCTTTTAGATTGTCAGTCTAATCTGGGGTATATTTGCCTCATATACCTCTCTACGGAACTCTTAGTACTCAAAACTGGTTGGAACAGAGTTCAGCATTTCTTTGCTCTGAGCTGTTTTGCTTTTTTAATTAATAAAATTTAATTAACCCAAAAAAATTTCAGTCCCATGGACTATTTTTTTGTCTTCACAATTCTTCATATTGAACTTGCATCTGATTACAATAGACTGAAACCAATACTCTGATACTGTTTTAGCATCTTTTGTTCTGTCCCACGGAGAACAGCTTCTCAGATGTTTACATCAGCCTTATTTTATGTGATGATGACCAGGCACAGTGCTCAGTTTGCATGGACAACAATTTATTTGACCTTGTCCACTTTGGTTGATAACCAAATATTTTCTAAGTGTTTATTTGTCACACCAGTCATTTCAGGTAGGTGTTCATTGCATTCCCTATCAGAAATAAATCATATAGGTAGGGTACAATATTCTCTCTTAAAATGATGCCTAAAATGCTGACAAAACTAATGATTCTACTAATGACTAAAACCAGAGGTAAACTAATGAGAGGTATGACATACCAGCTAGACATGCAACATAACAGCCAAGTAGCATCTGCCAATCTGACTTAAGGTTGCTGGTTTGTTTTTTTTTTTCTTATATTAAGTAATTTATCTAATAATGCAGAATATGATCCGTGTTTAGGTTGTCAAGCAGCTCTTCAGAAGTTCATATAGACCATTTTGCTGTAGCAGCAGAGAGAACAAAGGCACTCAAAACACTGAATAACATCAGGAGTCGGGGAGTGGAGTGTTTTCCAGCAGAGCTCTATAAAAAAGAAGAGAAATTTGATGAACCCATTTCAAAATAGTTCTATTTATCACTATTATAAAAGCACAGAAAGTTTCAGAGAAATCTTTTCCTATTAGCCCCTTCTTGTATAGACACTTCTGTTTTGAGAAGATCATGTGTCACATCCATACTGCCTGTAAATTAACAGGTGTCCAGTTTTCAAGTAATAGGTGCTTTATGCACTTTCATACCCTGCCTATGTGGTCCCACTTCTCTTCATTTTTGTTGATACTATTCTCATTTATTATGTTGCACATGCGTTCTCAAACTTTTATTCAGATACAGGAAATTTGACCAATACCTCACAGTATAAACAACACTTCCAATTTTCTATGGTACGTATTGGAAGAAAGCAGTAGAAGTTCCAAAGAGAAAAAGTGCTTACCACTTGACTGCCTCCAGAGGAAGGTGACTGTTGAAAACAAACAAACAAATAAATCTACAACTGTTCCCACTCAATGGTTTTGATCACAGTTTTTGTCAGTGATCAACAAGATTTTAATAGCTTAACCTACAGAATGGTTTTAAATTGTTCAAGGGGAAAATTGCTTTGCATTGATAAAACAAATAGTTTTAGTTACATACTCTGTCTCATGTTACATCTGAAAATTTCAGCTACACTGGATGGAAGGGCAAAAGTCTATTTTTCTCTCATTCTATTATCATATTGATACAGAGTTCTCCATCCCATATTTGAAAGATATTAAATAATTGATGAGTACTGAAAAAAAAAGAAGTACAAAACTAGGTAACCTGCCAGTGAAAATCTCAACAATGTACCTTATTAAAAAAAAAAAAAAGAGTGAAAGATTCACTGAGCACAGCCTATAAAATCTACAGAGAACAGATATTGAAAAAACAGAGGACAGAAAAATGTAACAAGGCCCCCTAACTGAAATATGAAACACAACATGCTCAGATTTAAAATATAAGTGATCCTGAATTGCTTTCCCAGGCTGAGGCTGGTTTTTCCCCATGGTTTCTTTAAATATGCTCTAATACAAATGGAACTAATACAGAATGTTCTCTGCAGACCAAATCATCCCAAAATTGCTCTACCTATCACCTGGCTTCTTTGTTTACTAAGAAAAGAAAATGAAAATGCTGTTATGAAAGTATTCTTACCTGTTTTCCAGAATAAGTGCTTCCTGAACTAGAGCCACCCTGTAGAATAATTAGGAACAACTTAATTTTGTAGTATGAGGCTCTTAAGGGCACACAGCAGTGTTGGAAATGCCCTGGATGTTAGTAGTTTTGATACTGACTTTGATTTTACCATTTTTATTATACTTTCCCCCCTATTTAAACTGAGTAGCCTCAAGTAAGCACAGCTATGTCCTCCTTATTCCATGACCAGTTTCAGGGGAATATGCCAAAACAGTGTGTCATTGACTGAAGTACAGAGTTTGAAACTTAAACAGTTACCCTGATATTTAAATACATCATTCTTATTAGAATGATCCAATCATTCCTGTGAGTAACAAAGTATACCAAAACTTGCTATTGGAGGAATAAATGCTGCCTCATCCTAGGGTTCAAGTTTGAGCAAAATATTCCAATTTTTTTTGTAATTTTCTTCAGACATTTACTACTGTAATATAATTTTAAATTTTACCCTCGTTATTGCGACCAATTTTAAAAACCAATATCCATATTTCTAACTTGCTTGTGGAATACTGAAAAAAGAATGTCCTTACTGGCTTTCCTTGATGACTGCCTCCTGAGGAAGATGAACCCTGAAAAAAGATACCCATTTTTGACTCTATTGGCACTCAAATATTCTTACTATATGGAAAAAGGGACCCCAGGAGAATGAACACTGTCTTGTGTCCAGTCACACAAAAATCCCAGGGAAAACCTCGTCTGAAATACAAATATTTAACATCTTGTTGTTACTAATATTCTTTCAGATGATGTGTTAGAAATTTTGATACAATGTTCTCAAGAAAAAAAGAGCTGTTTTACAGTTGTGATGTGTTTGGAATGGAAAAAATAATGTCTAATTAAACATTAATTCACCTAGCGTCAGTCTATGGTTACATAGGGAAAAAAAAGACACCACTGACAAAAAATGCCAGAGTTAGAGTCCTTCAGTCTACAGCTCCTACTTGAAGAAAGCTCTAATAAGAAAGGTAACAGAAAAAAAAAGTGGATACAGAAAAATTGAATGTTTGAAAGCATCTCATTCAGTTTTCTGTGAAAGTGGCTCTGCTCATTTGAATGGCATTGACAACAGGAAATGTTACAAGCACTCAGTCTTTAATGCCATCTTTTGTACCATCAAATACGGCACAAAAAATGGCTCACCTTTATGACTAATTAGAAAATGTATCATTTATGTTACATTAAATTAACTTTTTAATAACAGGTACATCTTTTCTATAAGAGATAAGCTAAAACATTGTGTGTGCTTATTTGTATGTCCTGCCACTGAATGGCAAGAGCGAGGTCCAAATTACATTGTAAAAACAATAGCAGGGAGAAGTTGGAAATATACATAGTTAAATGGCATGTACTATTTCATTCAAGAACAAAAAGTGTTTCTTCAATGCAAGCCAGAAATACTCAAGACAAATACATATAAAATAAATGAAAAACTGAGCCCTGAGGACAAAACGTATGCTATTATGAATTTAAACAGAAATAACTATACAGAAGTTCCTTAAACAAACAAAAAACAAATTAAAAATAAAATCCTGTGATCTCATTCTGTGATTACTAGAAGTTCAGTTACATAGTAAAATGCTATCTCAAAGCAATGGAACTGTGTGAAAATAAATATTGTGTTTGCATTTGTTGAGACTATCCAGATAAGTAAATCACATGACACTCCTTGCATATTAAAGTTATTCTCAGAAAACTGTCTGGTCCATAACTAACCAGATGCAGGGTTTTTGAAAGGTGTACAAGATAGAAGAAAGGTAACTGAATTTTTTTTACTTACTGGTTTACCGTGCTGTCTGCCTCCAGAAGGATAAAAGCCCTATAAGAAGTCAATGAAACATCTATTAATTGAATGAAAAAACTTCATCACTGTCTTGCTACAATTTGTGTTGTACTTGGGACCAACTTATCTGGATGTTGTTTGAACAAAAACAGTAAGTGTGGTACCTAAAACTTACACCCTGTACTGCACACCAAAGCAGTGGCAATTTGAACCAAGAAGGTAGTGTTATGAAATACAGTCTGGTGATTAGAGTACATTCAAAGGAATATTTTACAGAGAGCAGTAATTCATAGTAACCAAATCTTTTATTCACCTTGCTGAAACTACTTCCATTGGTATTACCTCATCTATTTAAGCTTGATAAAATGGCCAAATTAATGTATCTTCCAGCATTAAGTAACTCATCTGATCCAGAAAGTATGTTAGGAAAGACTTAGGAGTGATGGAATGGAAAGAGAATATACTCACCTGCCCACCACCATACTGGCTGCTTCCTGAGGGATAAGATCCCTATGAGAAAGAATAAGGGGAAATTAACAGCAGTTACTCTTTTTTATTATTTTTTTTATTATTATTTCTGTGCAGAATGAAACATCACAGAAAGACTTTTAACAGGAGTTCTCAGTAACAATCTGGAAAGTATATTAATATAAAAATATGGAGTGAAAGACTTCTGACTTAATGCCTCTAAGTTCCTTAACAGCTGAAAGTAGCAAATTGGACAGTGACAAAACACCTGCTAAGACTTCTGTTGCATAGATAAATGGATCTAAAGTGTCTGACATATGGCTTTCAAGAGAAAAAAAAAAATCTACTTTATTTGTGATTTTCTGCTACATCAAATGTGTTCAGGGAGCATCATGTGTATTACTGTAAAAGTATTCTTATTATTCCAAATAGGTAATTTGGGAAAAAAATTGATTTGCAGCTGCTAAAAATCCTCTCCATACAACAAGAGATTGTCTTCTTAATAGAGTGATACTGAACTCAAATGCTCACCAACTGAGTAAAAAGAAATTAACTTATTTTACTACAGCAGAGTGAAACATTGCAAACACAATAATACTAATGAAAAGCAAGGTCCATTTTGTTAGGCTGCCATCCATTACATCTGCCAGCTATTTGCACCAGTAGGATTTCTGAATGAGTGATAAACTAGTAAGGCGAGAGAAGGCACTCAGGGAGCTGATTACAGTAAGATACTTGAATTGCAACTGAAGATGAGGAAAGTGATATTATTCGGTGCAACACACCAGAATTTATATTTTCAAAGCAATATGTATTAGTATATTTTGTGCCAAATTTTTCCAAACATTTAATCTAAACAAATAATAAAAATCATTTTAATAGAATTGAAAAATAACATAGAAAACATACTTTGAACTGGTGTCAGAGCAATGAGAAATAAAGAAAAATGGTTAATGAAAATTATCACTTGAGATAAGAGGCATTCTGAGGTAAAACAACTAGAATTATGATTTCTGGAATTTCCTTAAATTGAAGTTTTTTTGTGCTCCATTCAACTCGATTTCAGTAACTCCATTTCAGTTACTGAGAGAGGGTCCCTGTTTTCAAATATTTATTAAGAGTAAAATGACTGAAAAACTGGCAGTATACACTGCATCATATTTTTCATTCAATAAGTAGCAAGTAGAAAGAAGATCCTGAAAACAAAGAAAAGTTGCTTGCCTGTCCACCATACTGATTGCTGCCAGAATATGATGAACCCTGTAAAAAGAGTGTGTAATTTTTATAAATAACTTTTTTTAAGAGCACCTGGCATCAAAAAGTCCTGAATCTAATATGAACAATATTCATGACTGATTATCTGGAAGAACTTCAGACAGTTACTAATGCAGTGATGAATGACTAATTATCCACACATCATATTGGTGGTTTATGTAGCAAAATGAACCCTGTGAATGATTCTTCAGTAAATTTTCAAGGTAAGAAAGCTTCTATAACTACAAAGTAAAATCTTGGCTCTAGTTCATAGAAAGATATAACTGAAATGTCAAGAGTGATTCAGTAAGAGCCCAATGCACTCTCTGGAATTATTATCCCTGTCTCTGTGACTAAACTGAACTCAGTATTTAATGGCTTCTGGGCAAATATGGCAAGTGAACCGTGTTTATTCCTGAGGAACTAATCAGTGTAAATGTTAAAGACAAATTGCTTACCTGTCCACCCTGGTAGTTGGTTCCTCCAAAAGAGCCCTGTGTTCAACAAAAATAGAAATGTTTACTCTATGAAATTCAGTGTCACACAGAGAAAAACAAGAGAATGTATTAACCTATTGCAATGATCAAGTTATTTAGTGTGATTACTACTGTACTTTTGATTAAACAAGTAGGAACGTAGTTTTGAGTCCTGCTGATTTATATGTCAATAATATGTTTTATATATATAAAATGTATATATAGGTGACATTATTATATAGTAATATAATTTCTATTTATCTCAATTCTAATGTATAGGTTGTTTTCAGCACTTTTGATTCTCAGTAGTGGCATGTATGCCATGAGTTGTATACTTGAGCATGTGGTTTTTCTTGATTATGGAATCCAAGAAGGAGAAGTAGTCATCTAAGGAATTTTGAGAAACCAGGTAACTGAACCCTCCCTTGGAAGTAAATTATCTTGATTTCAGCAAAACAGTGGTTTGGTGTTGTTTGGGTTTTTTAAAGGATTTACAAAGCTATAAGGAATATACTAATTACACAGAAAAATGGAAATAGCTTTAAGTTTTTAAATGCATTGCTCTGCTCCAATCTGAAAGCATTTGGGGCCATGATTTTAGATCTAAGTTTCACTATTTCAATCATACTGTTAGTAACCGTCAGAAGATCAGCACTGTTACACACACATGTCCAAAACCCAATGAGATATTTGAGACACACATTCTTAGAAAAGTCCCAGGCCTCCCTCGCAAACTGAGTAGCTAGTTTTGAATAAAATACTGCAGTTATTGTACAGTTGTGCACTTAATATTTTTGTCTTTAGCAGGTTCAAAATTGCTCATTTTAGCATAATATGAAAAAAGCTTTCAACATACATAGAATTTCACAGACAGAATTATTTCAAGAATTGTAGCTCCTTGGAAATTTTCCAGTATATGTACATACTATGAGAAATTATATAAAGACAAAGAATACTTACTGGACCTCCACCGGGGCACACACACCCACCCTGTACAAAACACAACCAAACTTACTTTCCTGGGTCTATTACTGGAATAGGTCTCTGCATTCATAAATCAGACTTGCATTCTGCTAACTGCAGGCAAATGGACTATAAAATCCTGCTCATAGACTCACTAAGCTCCATCTTTCTCCCTCCACTGCCCTTTTCAGGCTAGCTGTGCACTTATGGATCAATTTTATAAATATAATTTTCTAATTTCTCATTTAAAAGTTACAGTAAAAACCTACTCACTAAAATGATGAGTAAAAAATTCTGAATAGTAATACAGATTTTATTTTTCCCCCTGCGTATTCCAGAGCACCTAGAATTTCCTCAGATCACAAGCCAAGCCTGTCTGAGTTCAAGAACTGTTTGAGAAATTCCCTCAGGCACATGATGTGATTCTTGGGGTGTCCTGCACATGAACAGTGGTTAGACTGAAAGATCCCAATGGGTCCCTCCAACTCAGCATATTCTGATTCTGTGAATACACACAATACTCTTTCATGCTACAGATTTTACAGAAAACACTAAAGATGACTTCCAGTGGAGGTTTATTAGATAATTTCTACTCTGATAAAACTAAGTCAGAGGTGGCCAAGGGTTCATTATTCAGTGTTTCTCTTTCCACATTCAGCCTGGATGAAATGTGTGAAGGGAAACAGTTCTCATGAAGGAAAGCCACACAAAGCAATTTGTGAGTGCCTGATGCTAGGAGAACTGAACAGTGCTGAGAAAGAAAAACATACCTGTCCACCAGACTGCCTGACTCCTGAAGAAAAGCCCTGGAAAAAATGAGTAACTAATTATTTCTGTGTTATCAAGTAACATTCTCACTTGTTCTCTGTGATCCTCAGTCTTTCCATTTGCTTCTGCTTAAACATAACAACAAAAAATGGGCTTCTTGAACCATGATCTGTTACAGAGGTATTTCCATGCTGTCACACAGGCTCCTGTATCATTTTCTCCTTTTGTGATCTGACACACCAGTCAGACCCATGCTTTGCAGTCCTCACTCAACCTGGCTTAAAGATATTCTTTTTCAGAATGTTGCAAAAAATACAGGTCTGTTTTCCTAATGCCCTATGTACCTGAACTGCAGATACTGTGAAAGTAGAGATTTTACCTGTCCACTGTACTGGCTGCTTCCTGAAGAAGCCATGCCCTAAAGAAATGAGAAAGCATTTATATTTTTTGCACATTATTTAACTTATGACCAGTCACAGAAAAACACACTTTTATTTGTCTTCCATTAATTTGTCACAGGAACGTGAACACTTACTTTATAACCCTACTGAAAACTACTGGCCTTTACAGTGGCTGCTATTTAAACAGAATAATGAAGTTTGAATTAAAGTCAGCTTCAGGCAGGTGTGAGTAGTGCCACTGCCTTGCATTGTGTGCTCACAGCAGCCTCCTATGTTTCACTTATGTAAAGTAGGTGGACAGACACAGCAGAAAGTTGTATATTCATCTTTCCTGCCTAAACACTGTTTTGCTATAAGCTACTCCTTTACAAAATATTCTATTTTTCACAAAATAAAGAAAAAGTGAGCAACGGAAAAACAAACCCAGAAACAGAAAAACAATTCTCACCTGTCCTCCATAATGGCTGCCCCCTGGGAAATATGGACCCTGAAGCAAAGGTGCCAATTATTTCTCAAATCAAAAAGCTTCTCTAAAAGCTTTTTAAAGAAAGACTATTTTCCTTCTGTGTTGCACAATGGAAAAGTACAGGAAGATAAACGCTCAACCTATTGCTTTATGTGTTCTATGCCAATTAGGGAAGGTTCTCAACATATGAATCTTCCATAATATTGATCATGAGCTATTAGGATACATATGTAGTTTTGTGAGATTATACTTGGACTGAAAAAGTCTTTGTCCTCTAATCCCCTGTCCAATAAATATGACAACAAATGTTTTCAAAGGCCAAGGATGTCTGTTGGGGATGTCACTCCATATTAGAGGCTATACCACGAGGCAGCACTAGGAACCCTGTCCATCATCTCTCTTTTCACAAGGGCATGGAACACCTCTTAGCAACTCCTGACCTTCTGCCCTGTTCCTCTTCTGAGACATACTGCTTCTCTAACATCATCTCTGACATGGCATTTTGCTGAAGGAAGTGAGGTAGAGGAGGAATGCAGTCTGCTTCCAGCCATTCCTTACTGCTAGAGCTAAGAAACCCTGACAGCAGCAGGGCAGGTTGGAGGGTAGAACAGGGCTAGAACTGTGTTTATTCTGATAGAACAGAAGCACCAGATCTACATAGTTTTTGTATTGTTTCATACACATCTTTAGATACCTGATCATCTATTATCAGATTGACAGAATTCACTCAAAATATTTTTTTCAGTCAATATAAAAGTATTGTTTTGATGTTGGAACTGTGTGTTGGAATAAGAACTACAAAGGAAGAGATCCTCACCTGTCCTCCATACTGGCTGCCTCCTGAAGAAGGTGAACCCTGAACAAAAGAAGAATTAAATTATCTGTCATTCTACTCCTTTGAACAATACTCCATATGAAGGAGAAATGCCCAATTTCTTTCACTGCAGAATTGTGAGTGGACTGAACCAGACTGTGCAAAAATGGATGACTCATCTGCATTTACCAAAAATACTTCCGTGACTTTGTATCACATATATTTATAACTACTATATTCCTACAACAAATTAGATAAAACATGGGGGAAAAAAAAAAAACCAAACAAAACCCAATCTCCTTAAAATGTTCTTTTACACAGAGAACTATCAATGAAGTAGTAAATATTACAAGGGAAGAATTTTCACCTGTCCACCATATTGGCTGCTTGCTGAGGAAGGTGAACCCTGAAAATAAACAAAAAAGGAAACAAAGTTTTTTTACACCTATTTCATAGACTCATAGAATCATTTAATGATGTTCTAAAAATTTTTGGTTAGCTTCATGAAATACTTATTTATTTCAGAAGTACATGACCCTTAGTCCTGCAAATTTCAGGAGTCAACTGAGTCAACCATGTATTCCACATTCTATTTTTTTCTGAGTCTTAAATAATAATCTTCATCTGAACTTGTTTTGTTCTTTCACAGTGGCACCAGAACACAACAGAGAAAGATTTACTGAGACATTTTTAGATTAAATTAAAGCTAAGATAGACAGCCAGGTAGACAACAAATAAACTACAACTTTGCATATGTCAAAACTACAAGAACGGGGACTATTAATGCTTACTTGTCCACCATATTGGCTGCCTCCATAAGAAGATGGCCCCTGGAAAAACATTGAAAATTAGTTATTTCTGAATATTTAAATTGTGGAGCTGAGTGGCAAAGAGATCTATATTTTGTTATTTGACTGTTTGTGTGCAATTACCCCAGAATAAACTCTGTATTTTTGTCTTCTTTGAATTCACAATATTACTACAGAGGATAGACCACTGTCAATTTTCTTGAAATATTTAAATTGAGATCTTCTACTTAGGATGAGTCAAATGCTTATAAAAATATAAAATATTAAAATTAAAGCTTACCTGTCCTCCATACTGACTAGCTCCAGAGGAATATGAGTCCTGTAAAGAATACCAAATGAGTAAATTACCTGCAGTAGGGTTTCCTTAAAACAAAACATGACTGTCACAGGACAACAGGAGCAAGAGAGCAAGGTAAGAGTGAAGACAGGTGAGCAGGACTTTCATTATACTTTAATAACTCAAGAACTTGTAGAGCTCAAGCTGTACAGGGTAAGTGGGAGAAATACCTGAGTTCCTAAGCAAGGGTGGGAGGCAAAGACATATGGCTTTGTTTGTGTGACTTATTGGGAAGGTTAAAGTGGAATTGTTTCCAGTTTTTAGTCTGTTCATTTTTGGAGAATGGCAATGCTTTATTTGGAAAGCTGACTCCTGCGTCAAAGGTAGCGCTAAAATACTGGCTGGGCCTCTGAAAGACAAACTTAGCAAGTTTACTGAAAACTCATACAAGAGGTCTCTTTAAAGAGAAGAGACTGGTTTTGTTTTTCTTTATGATGGAATTGGGTCCACTAGGAAGAAAAATGCTACCTTTTGATTCATTCTTTCACCACACCTATCTTCTTTTTATGAGCTTCATTATGCAAGTTTCAGAAAAGCAAGGGCATTATTTGCTAAAAAACCCATTTGTGTGTAATTTTTAGGACATATCAAACTTGATGAATTTCATTTATTGAGCTTTTGCTCTTTATACAAAGTTCCTATATAAAACCTGAATTTAAGTGAATGAATAACCATCATTTTCAGAAGTGACAAAGTGGCTCTCCTTTTGGGAGAGAGTGCTTACTTGGCTACTGTACTGACTGCCTCCAGAAGAAGAGTCCTGGGATAAAAAAACAAATGCCAAAGCAACCAGTTATTTTTTTCTAAAAGAGCTATTCCAAAGAAAAACTTATTTGAGGATAGCAGTATGTAAATTTATATTTTAAACTTTTTTGCTTGGGTTTAAAATACACTCAAAATGTAAAAAATAATGCTCCCTACTCTGTTAATACACCTAAAATTTCCTGTGTACTCGTACACCAGAATGACTGCCTCCAGAGCCCTTTCAGAAAGGAAATACTAGTTTCACTTCAAAGGATTTGACTGAAGGATAGGCAGTTTGCTTCAGTTTAAATCACTGCACTGAAGAGCACCATCCTTACATAAAGTTTTAATATTAATTCTTGCAGAGTACTACAGATCTTTAGAGTACTCTGAGCTTCCTCAAGGTCTGCTAAGCTGATGTTTTGTGTTTGGTACATAATGTGAAACATGCACCAGAAATGTGTCCTTCATCACGAATCTGAACGGTGTAAAATTGTCCTGTAAAGAAGATATTAAAATGATGGTCTGAGGTAAACTGCAACATGTACCTGGGGGAGAACTAAGACCCACATACAGTATGCAGGAGCTGCTCTGCCATGGTGAGGTACTGGGTGTACCTATGCATTAAAGAACCGATCATGTGTGCCCCTTGGAGACAAAAGCCTGGACAGTTCCCACTCACTGTAGTTTGTTTTTCCATCATGGGGTGGTCTCAGAGTGAATTAACTGGACACCTTTCAGACTGAACTAAAATGTAGAATGTGCTCTAGGGGCACACTTAATGGATTCAGATAGTAAATGAACTTTTGGTCCATGGGACCAGAACAGAGCAGACCATTCCTGAAATGTGTGCAGTCTGGACATCAGTTCATGATCACTGATGCAGTTTGCAGCAGTCATTGATGTAGGCACTACCACTATGTTCCCTCAGTCTTCATGCACAGACCTCAATTCCGAACTGCTGTGCCAAGTCCGTAAAACACCAAAAAGAATCAGTCCCAATTGGAAGTTTCAAAGCAAACAAATACTGAAAACAATAATATGAATAATGTAGAACACAGGTGGTTAAGAGTATTTTCTTGAGTGTAGATATATAGATTTTCCTCCTTCCTACACGGGAGCACAAGACCAGTCCTATCTATCTAATAATAATAATGTTTGCATAGTACATTTCTGTAGCAGTGTCTAAGGCAGTTTTGTATCACCTAGCACACTGGTAACAGTGCCACAGAGTTCTGTGCTAGATGAGAAAGACCCAAAAGTCTTTCTTCCCTTTAGTGCAGCACATACAGAGCACCCATGATATATGTGACTTTTCAACACACAATGAACAGAACTGATCTTGGGAATGCTGTAAACAGATCTCTCCTGCAAAAAGTTCTTATTTTTATGAGAAGAGTAGCAACATCAAATGACTGATCTATGAATACTAACCTTTTTTTTTGCAGTAAATTATCTAAGAGGAATACAAGCACATAAATCCATGTACTTGGGGCATGTATTTACAGAATTCCAAAAAGCCAGTGGAACTGACTCCCAAATAAATATTTATACTGTTATGTACCTGCATTTCTGATAAACATTTTTCATTGAAAGACTTCTTTTCGCATAAAAACTATTTCAAATGGAATGAGAAAGTGAGTGTTGCATGAATGTTCTGTGTGTATTTTTGATGTAACTAAGGTAGATTATTTTCACAAGTGTATGACTTCTATTAGGCACTGACTCTTTTGTCCTCTCCAGCCATTATATCAACAAAGCAAACAGAGGGCACACTTAAAAGCTGATGAACATTGCTTACATTTGCAGAGGAATCACTTCTGACTAAGGTAGGGGATCCACCCTATAAGGGTGAAAAAATAAAGAAAGAAAAATTAGCTCTTGTCTTTGACCATAAACTGGAAATGAAACAAAACCTTAAAATGCCTGTTCTATGGCATTTCAAATGAAGAGTGACAGTCGGAATTAATTGCACTTACACTTCACTTACTTTTAGCAATTGTCTAGAAAATCAGAACATCACCCAAGAAGTCCTTTACATGCTACATGGGGATTGACCACATATGATTTGCTTTGGAAAGCAGGTATTACCCTATTTCACAGTCTTTAAATAATTTCATATGGACTTAAAAACACAAGTGAGAAGTTGCTCAGTTTTTGGTTTTGTTTTACATTTGGTAAACATTGATTTTTTTTAATACAAATTTTTATGATTGGAAATTTTGTAGACTTCACATTATTTTAGCTTCCTTTCATGATAGATCTTTTGTCAATTAATTCTGCTATTTAATGCAATATATATGTGTATTTTTATTTTTGGGGGGTGAAGATATACACACCTCTGTAAATACTCTATTGTACCTGACAGCCACTGCTCAGAGAATATAACTTGCTGCCAGCTCTGAGGCTTCCTGGCTTTTATCAGAAATAATGTGGCCAGCAGCACTAGGGAAGTGATCATCCCCCTGAACTCAGGGGTGATTGCTGAGCCTGCCACCTCAAATCCTGTGTTCAGTTTTGGGCCCTGCACTACATGAAGGACATTGAGGTGCTGGGGCACACCCAAAAATGGGAATGAAGCTGATGAGGGGTCTAAAGCACAAGCTTTAAGCAGATGAGCTGGGAGAGCTGGGGCACTTTAGCCTGGAGGAAAGGAGGCTTGGGGGCACCTTACTGTCCTCTACAACTACTTAGAAGGAGGTTATAGTGAACAAGCAATAGCACAAGAGGCAATAGCCTCAAGTTGCTCTGGGGAAGGTTTAGATTGGATATTAGGAAACAAATTCTTCACTGAAACGATTACCAAGCAGTGGAACAGGCTGCTCAGGGGAGGTGCTGAGTCATCACACCTGAAGATATTTAGATGTGTGCATGTGGCACTTAGTGACATGGTTTAGTGGTGGCATTGGCATTGCTGAGTTAATGGTTGGACTTGAGGTATTTTCCAACCTAAATGACTCAATGATTCTATAACGCTGAATTCTTCATCTTGGTATAATGAGCAATAACTCCTATCCTATCAGAAACATCTAACTCACCAAAGAAATAATCAATATAAAATTAAGAGTACATTCAAGTAACTAAGTTGAAAATAAATAGGATTGCAGATAATTTTCCAGTTAAATAGTTTAGCAAAAGAAAATGTATAATGAATAAGTAGCACTTACAGAATTTTCCCCAGAACAATCACATCCACCCTGTAAAGAATGCAGAAGGTATTTAAGATCTCAAGAGCAGAGGACTGAAATGGACTCCAGATACAACTCAAATTATTTCTACTATTCCATGTAAGCAAACCATAAAGATGTATTCTTAACTGCCTAACTTCTAAAAATGAGTCTATTTCATCCTAGGCAACTACTTTTCTGCACTTACTGCTCTGATGGAGTAATGAAACACTAGTTTTGTTATCTTTGAATTTTGTTATATACGTTCTTTACGCTAAAAACCTTACTCACTAAATGGATGAGTAAAAAGCTCCAAGAAGTACTATAGAAAGCATTTTTTTTTCCCTAGAGGCCAGAGCACCTGAAGTACATGCAGTACTATGTTGTGTTACAGGTGATACAGAAAACAGGATTTCTACTCTGATAAAACTCACTGAGAGGTGGTCAGGAGTTCACCATTCAGTGTCTCCCTTTCCACATTCAGTCTGCATGAAATGTGTAAGCAAATATGTTTAGCACCAAAGCAGGTACACAAGCTCAGGGACAGCTGCCAAGCAGTTCCTACTGGCTGCTCTGGCTTGCAGGGTGTCCAAATGACATGGTGAAAGAAAATGATGCGTTGTTGAGGCTTTGGGGAAAAAGGACAGTGGGGAAGGAAAACAGTTCTGGTGAAGGAAAAGAGATGAAAGGTAAACTGGAGTGACTGACACTGGCACAACTCAAAACTGTGGAGAAAGAGAATCATACCTGTCCACCGGACTGGCTGCCTCCTGAAGATGATGAACCCTGTAAATGTTATATTCTCATTTTAAAATTTTTTCCTTAAATTTTGACATATGCATTTGATTACAATGTCTTGTCTTTTACTCATTTAAATATGTCTGAAAATATCTATCTGGTTAAGAACCAAATTTTATCTATAGAAAGGTTAATGATGATAAAATAAACCACACAGTAGTCTGGAAACTTAGTATCAATCTGGCAGGATTTTCTGGAAATATGTACACTGGGGAGAAAAAATTCCTCACAATAACCACAATGAAGAAAAATTTCCCACCTGCCCTCCATACTGGCTGCTTCCAGATGACGATGAATCCTGAAAAAAAATTAAAATCACATTTTATTTAAAAAATACAAATTACTATCAAATATTTATTACTTTTATTTTTCCAGATGTTAGAACATCAGTTGGCACGTGATTTGTATTTTGAATACTCTGCTTACACTTGGACTTATACATAGAGACATATAATGAAGAATTAATCTTGTTCACAGATAAAAAATTGCTCAAACATTTGCATAGCTGATAATTCAGGTCAAAAATACAAAGATTTAGTATTCACCTGTCCACTGGAGTAGCCACCACTTTGAGAAGATGATCCCTACAAAAAGCAGACCAAATTTATTTTTATTTAAATATATTTTCTGGAAAACAAGATTGTTGTTGAGGACACACAATTTTTTTTTTTCCCAAAGAGTTTGTTTTCGCAAGACATGATGCCAGATGTCATGAGAAATTCTAGGAAATAAATGGCTTGGTACAATTTACTCATTGGGATAATTTTAAAACAGTACAGCCATTTTGGAAGGGAACTGCAAATAATAAATAAAATAGATGCTTACATGTCCACCTGACTGGCTGCCTCCTGGGGAATAAAAATCCTAGAAAAATGTATTGAAATTACATGAAAAAAATCCAAAAACCAAAACCTGGAAAGATCAGGGTGGAAGGTAAACATTCCCTGCTTCTCCACTTTCCTTAATTTTCTGTTATGGATTGTTCAAGAGCAACAACAAAAAAATCTGTCTTTTGTATAAAATAGCACATGCCCCTTCCTGACTATTGATAATTTTTCTTTTGGTGAAAGACACTCTTTAGAATACCACAGTTAAAGAATTATTATATCTCCAACAAATTAATTTCTCAGTCTGTGTCATTTAATTATTGTTACATTAAATAAAATGGCTTCCATGTAAAAATGACAGAAAAATGGAAGTCCTCAAAAGCAGATCATACAGCACAACAAAGCAAAGGTTGCACTTAGAATAAATGCTGGGAAAATGATGGTATTGAAGCCCTTTGCAGTCAAACAATCGTTAAAAAACCACAGGAACCTGAACAAGTAAACTGTGGTATCACGTTTGAGATGTGAGTTTGAGACTCAAGAGCACACCTCAGCACCAGTTGGGATTTCTAGTGGTACTTTAACTCTGTAGCCATATCCTCATTCCCTCTGTGCTCAGGCACTTTTTCTCCCACACCAGTTTCCCCCCGGGGCTGAGGTGGCTTGCCAAGCACTGGGGCAGACCCCCTGGCAACACATAAAGAAGGAGTGCTTACCCGTTCAGTCTGCCGGCTACCAGACGGTGAGGAGGAGCCCTAAAAAATATTAGGATCTAGTTATTGCAATGGCAAATATTACTATATTTTTCTAAGCAAGGATGGAAGGCAAAGAAAAATACCGCTCGTTGGGAAGATTAAAGATGTAGGCTGTAGGATAAGCAACCTACAAATTCTTTCTCTGCTCAGTTCTGGGGAATGGCATTTCTTTACTTTGAAAGCTGAATCCTAGCATGGTGAAATAAAGGAATGAGATCATATCTCAATCTATTTTATTTCCTCCAGAATGTTACAGGGGAAAACATCATCATTCTAAAGCTTGTCCTGGTTCTTGTAAGAGCTCAGTGGTATACACCGATGTTGTTATACTTTGCTTCTTTTCATCCCTCTCTTTCAGAGGGCTTTTTAGGCCTGAATTTTAGCTTTCTGGAATATCCATAAGAAGATTTTGATACAGAAACTGCATTGGAACGAATGACACACTATACCTGTGGTTGAAATGCACAGCTGAATTTATAATTATTTGCAGAGAATATTTTCTTACTAACCAGGACCATGGAAAACAGACTTGCTGGAAATCCAGTTAAAGTACAATCAATTACTTAAGGCAGAGAAAATGAGACTTTAGACTTGGAAAGTTTTATAAACAGCTTCAACAGAACTAATAGGAAATATACTTTAGTTGTGAAAAAAAGCATCTTCTTTCTGTTTACAGGAAAGCAGGCAGTTTTCACCACACTATACAAAACCAGACCATTCCTATGCAATATACAGATGAAGGAACCCTAATCTTTTATGTTTGGCATTGGAAAAACACAAATGAAGTGTAGTGTGAATTTGGGATGGAGAGCAAGGGAAGTAGTCATATACTAATACTGCGTTTTGATGGAAATTGTGAAATAAAAAGAGTGTCCTTTTTACTGCTACCTCTAATAACCAATTAAAAATGTATGACTGTTACAAGTCAGAACTGGTGTAACTGCAATTTTAATTTTCAAAGCCCTTATTACACATAGCACAATAATGTGACATAATTTAAATCTACATTTTACTTTATCTATAGAAAAAAATTAATTTCAAAGAAGTTACTGTAGAAAATTACTAAACAACACAGATGTTTAAAATGTAATATGAAGGAGCTCTCGGACATAAGAGGACAAGATAGGTAAATGTCCATGTAAGCACCTAGATACTTTAAAAGGTAGTGAATTATGATATTGATACAGTTGAGAAGAAATGCTTACACTATCATCAGTTTCACTGCCTCCCATGGAAGGTGAATCCTGTAAAATAATGAAAAAAATATTTACTTTCATATAAAATGGACTCTCACATGTTCTTAATTGTGGAGAATATAAAAGAATAAAAATAACAAACCATTTAGAATTTCCAATTTTACCTAAACCAGCAAATATGCAAGAAAAGAAAAAATATGTAACTTTACCTGTTGCTTAGGCAGAAGAGGCTGGAAAAACCCCCTCCTTGCAAACATGCATTTTTATAAGAAAAGCTTTTAGAAAAAGTTCACTTGCAAAGTTAATAATTCTTTATATTCAAAAATCCCATTATCTTTACTTTCAGCAGCTTCTGAATCAATAAAATGTGTACAGTAAACACACAATATTTTCCTTTTGAATGAGCTAACACATAAACAATAAAGTAGTTAAAGCACTGAGTATCACAGGGCACAGTTAGCAGGGCAGGTATATAGTGCATCATCTTCCCTCCATTATGGAAACATTCTGAGATGTAAAGCAGTAAGTAAAAGTAAAGAGAAACAAAAGATAAAATGCCATTTCCATGGTCATGGTCACTTGAAAAATAACTGAAATGTAGAACTCAGTGCACATAAGAACCAACACAGCAAACTTGAGCTTTTGGTGTAGGAGCAAAACATTTACCTGGCCATAAGACTCAGCACCACTATATGCGGAAGATCCACCCTATTCAGAGAAGAGAAATAATTTTCATATTGTAAAGAGCCTTTTTTTTTTTTGACACTTACTGTGGGAATCTCCTGGGAAGATTTAAAAAATATTAATATTTACTTAGTTATCAGAATGATTTTTGAGCAGCTCATAGTTATGTCTCTATAAAACACTAATTTAACATATTTTTAAACTCAAATTCTAATTCTAAACAAAAATTAGAATTTTTGAAGAGACCTTCATCTTGCAGGAAATTCAAAGCTAGCACTGTTGATAAGAAGCCTTAAAAGTTGGAGGCACCTCACTTCTTACTCCACTATAAACTTTTAATGAAGTGTCCTGAAAGTATATGCAAATTCATTCATTCCTTAAAGAAATAGGCCACTTTAATTAAAATACAGCAGCAGCCAAAATAGAGAATATAGCTGTATATTTGACCCAAGGTATTTGCCCTCAGTACTGTTTATACAAAGTAAAAAAAGAGTATTTACCTGACCATAGGATTCACTGCTGCCATCATAAACAGAAGACCCACCCTGTCAAGACAACAAAAAAAGATAATTAATTTGGTTCCTCCAAGAAAGTGTTTTCCATCTTTCAAAGACAAAATAGGAATGGAAATAATTCTGTTTTCTCTGCAAACAAGAAAGAACACCTACCTGTCCGTAAGATCCACCAGGATAGAAGGAAGGCCCTCCCTGCACAGAAAACAGAGAAATTTAGAGGTTTGCAGTTGAATTGCTCTCTCAAGGAACACTTTTACACTGCTCTCATGAAGACACAGTGAGCGGAATATTTACCTGGTTACCAGAGTAGGAACTGTGGGAAGAACCTGGGCCACCCTGAAAGAAAAACACAGACCAGCTATTTTCTTGCAGGTGAGAGTTTAAATACCTTCTTATCTCATTCTCATCTTTTACTCTTTCTCACAATTTTGAGCTAATTTTTATGTACCTAAATAAAATTCAAGATCATTATTGTTAAAGTGGAAAAATCTTCTGGTGGCAACTTTGTCTCAGCCTGCTTGTATCAGCCTTCTCTTCCTTGTCTTCTGCAAGGAAGCTGCAGATCCCGCTCTGTACTGTTCTCTGTCAAGCTTTGCAACCTCTGGGCTACATCAGGGTTAATTTATGTTTTTTGCTCTAAGTCACATCTGTAATTATGGCATGTCACAGCACCCACAGTATGTGGTGATGGCACCAGGCGGATGGGAGTCTGTGTTACCCTGGTAAGGGAGGAAGAACTACTACCTGTCCATACGATCCTCCGGGATAGAAGAAAGGCCCTCCCTGTGCAGAAGACAGAAGGGGTTACTGGTTCATATTTGGCTACTCCTTTAAGGGAAGGTTTTAGCTGGAGCTTCTGAATGGGGCATTTTATCTGAATGTTTACCTGGTTACCAGAATATGTGCTGTATGGAGAACCTGGGGCTCCCTGAAATGAGAACACAGACTAGCTGTTTTCTTGCAAACAGGATGCTGTAAATATCAGTGTACTCAACTCTCACTTTAGGGCAATACTGTTAAACAAGAAGTAAATTTTATCACTAATTTTCTTATTTGGATGAAAGATCCTTCCACAAAAGTTGTAAATACAACGTAGTCTTTCCTCTGACAGATTTCATGATGTAAGTTACAAACAGTTGATTCAATTTTGGGGTGTAATATTTCACAACAGCCACTATACGGGGAATATAAGAATGAAGATAACTCTGTTACCTCTACAAAGAAGAAAGAACACCTACCTGTCCGTAAGATCCACCAGGATAGAAGGAAGGCCCTCCCTGTACAGAAAACAGAGAAATTTAGAGATTTGCAGTTGAATTGCTCTCTCAAGGAACACTTTTACACTGCTCCCATGAAGACACAGTGAGCGGAATATTTACCTGGTTACCAGAGTAGGAACTGTGGGAAGAACCTGGGCCACCCTGAAAGAAAAACACAGACCAGCTATTTTCTTGCAGGTGAGAGTTTAAATACCTTCCTATCTCGTTCTCACCTTTTACTCTTTCTCACAATTTTGAGCTAATTTTTATGTACCTAAATAAAATTCAAGATCATTATTGTTAAAGTGGAAAAATCTTCTGGTGGCAACTTTGTCTCAGCCTGCTTGTATCAGCCTTCTCTTCCTTGTCTTCTGCAAGGAAGCTGCAGATCCCACTCTATACTGTTCTCTGTCAAGCTTTGCAACCTCTGGGCTACATCAGGGTTAATTTTTCTGTTCTAAGGGACAACAGCCAGGTCTGTAATTATGGCATGTCACAGCACCCACAGTATGTGGTGATGGCACCAGGCGGATGGGAGTCTGTGTTACCCTGGCAAGGGAGGAAGAACTACTACCTGTCCATACGATCCTCCGGGATAGAAGAAAGGCCCTCCCTGTGCAGAAGACAGAATGGATTACTGGTTCATATTTGGCTACTCCTTTAAGGGAAGGTTTTAGATGGAATTTCTGAATAGGGCATTTTATCTGAATGTTTACCTGGTTACCAGAATATGTGCTGTATGGAGAACCTGGGGCTCCCTGAAATGAGAACACAGACTCGCTGTTTTCTTGTAATCAGACATTTACATAAGTGAGTCCATTCTGCATTTCTATTCTTTCCAATAAAGCTTTCAAAGAGGACATTACAGCAAGCATTAAAAGAGAATGCTGGGGGCTTTTTGTTAGAGATGAGGGAAACTTTAGTAGGTTCTGGTTTTTTTCTCTTCAGGTTAAAAGATCTGGAAGTAGTAGTAACATTTAATTTTACTGGGTTTAATCACAGAATCCTATGTCATACCTTGCAGACTCTGTTCTTATAGATGATCATGACCTTGATGGTCTTTTGAAAAATTGCCAGAATACTGAACCTCCAAAGTGTAAACAATATTTAGGAGAGAAAATTCTTCAGCTCACCACTGTTTACCAGTTCAGAGCATCCACTATTACTGTCACATCCCCCTTATGTACAAAACAAGGAAAGTATTATACTATGGCTAGACTGTTTCCTCAGAGACTATTTGTAGACTAAGATCTTGCCTTTAGATGAAACTTGGAGAAAAAGTAAAATAATTGCAGTGTGAGAAATTTGGCCATTTAAATACGTATATCTTTGACTCTCAACTTATATTTTCCAGGTTTGAAGAGACCTTTGCATAACTCACAGATTTCAAACTTAGAAGTATTTTTGCAGGAATTTTTCTCCTGTACTGAAGAATCTTCAAGGAAGTAGATAACTATTTCTTTCATGTTAGATTTGTGAATGGTGGCTTATTTGTATGTGTACATCTACCATAGCTTGCTTTTTTTTTCAGAAGAATGTACCTATCTAACATGTAAACAGATTGGCCATGATAATCTACAGCACTGTAGCTGCCATTGTAGAGGGCTGTGGACAGAAAATGAAGACAAGTCTGATTTTTAATTCAGTGTTATTTCTTTGCAAAGGTCACTGAATTTTACTGTATGGTGAAGGCAAAGATCAAGTCTACTGTTACCTAGTTTATAATAAATTAATTTGATCAGCTGATACGATTGCAAACTGGAAAACAAGTCTCTTGTGTACCAAAGTGGGCACATCTGAAGGGATAACTGGTTTTCTAATGTTTCGAATTTAGATGTCTTATTTTCTTCATGTTGAAACTTTTTGTTGATAACAACTAAATACACTCTCCTCTTGCCAACCAAGTTGTGGTGGATTCCTGTTAAAAACTAATTAATTTTTTTTTTGCAACAGTAAAGTATGTATAGAAAAGGGCTTATTAGAATGAAAACTTGCATGAAGATGTTCACTTTTTTCCTTGTAAATGGATTTGTTTATATAGATTTACAAACACATGACTAATAAAATTTTTCCTCAATGAAGTTTCAATATTTGTTATTTTAATAGACTACTTTGTATTTTAAAACATGTAGGTCATGATTACTGCTCAGCCTCATTTAGGTGAAAGAAGTGGTATTTTACCTGACCAAAATTACTGTTCTTTATTTTAAGTTAATGAAGTTAAGTTCAGAAAGCAGTAATTTCCTCATACAATTAGTTTGTTTTAATAGCATGGGGTTTTCATAGAAAGAATAATCCAAAAAATTATTCTTGTTGAAATTGAAATCTAAGAAAAAAAATATTACACCCTTCAAATGTGTTTATGTCAATACAGCTTCAATAAAAGGTTCAAAAATAAGCATTCTGGTAGAAGAGAGGTGATTGATTTCAAGGTGAGTGATGTGAGAGGCAAGTGATTTTGAAATCCAGGTTCATTTGGCTCTTCCAGGTGAAGCCAGAAGCCTGGTAAAGCTCATCTATAATGCTCAGGTAAACACATTTCTTGGCCTTTTTCCCAGTACAGAGGGACTGACAGAGAAAAGTTCATCCAGTGCAACTAACAATGAAACTGCAGTGATTCTTTTAATGGGAAAGAACAGTTTAAATGTTGATTTAAGAGATTAAATTTTGAGACATTTATCAGATTTTGATATTTTAGTCACAGTATTTTATTGCACCAGTGAGGAAGACAAGGAAACTAAGCTGGATGCAATTAAATTCTGTGGTTACGATAAGGTATATGGATTGTTTTTTGAAAGTAATGAATAATTAGTACACAATAGTCAAGTGACAGAGCAATTGGATCACCAAGCACAGTTACAGAAAGTTAGTGGCAAAATGGTAACTATGCAGCTCAAGCAAAGTGGAAGTCATTCTTCTATTTCATTGTATATACTTCTACCCATACTAAGGAAGTTAACGTTAATGTTTAGTGTTAATCAAGTGTCCATATTTACTAGGTGATTAATTCAAAATACTCCATTATGTAGATGGAAGTATAAACTCAGAAAAATAATTACCTGTCTATAACCACTGCTTCCATCAGGACAAATGCAACCACCCTATGAATTTTAAAAAAAGAAACAATTATTACTTTGTAGAAGTTTAAAATAAAATCTTATTTCAGATATGAAACTGTTTAGGGGAAGAAGGACTGTGGGGTTACGGAGTAGCTGTGACCTTTCCTATACCTAGAACAAATGAGGGGACAACACAGCTCTGTATGGTTAATATTTGCTTTGTAAGTGGGACTGACAGTACATCTCTCAGTGGTGTCTCAGGGACAGATGCTCATCAAGAAAGAAGTATCAGGGTAGTCAAGAGTACAGAGAATCACCACTGGGCTCTCACCAATAAAACATACGTGAACTTAAAACAGTGCTAATAAGTGACTTCAGAGAGCCATTTCTGATAAATTTAATCTGAACAGGGTCATTTCATTTATGGTTTAATGCATAACATGACCAATCCTCCATGCAAAACTACTTTACTTAAACTGACTACGGAATTTAATTAGTTTAATTACCAGGAAGTTATCTGGACAAGACTTGTTAAAAATAAAGAAAATCCTGACCTGATTACTTGATCCACCACTGGTTGCAATAAATGATCCACCCTGTGAAGAAAACAATTATGTTTTATCAATATTTTACCAAACACCTATGATTCTTACCTGCTTAGTGGAGTGAAGGAACAGAAGAGACTGTGTATCACTATCCACAACTGTACAATATTATAACATTATGGGGGCAATACTGCCCAATCAAAATAGCATCCTGCAGCACAGAAAGACTGGTGGAACCTAATTTTGAGAATGAATATAATTTATCGGAAAGCTCCTTACAATGATATCATACAGCTGACACTATGTTATTACCTGGGCATCAGTGTGGCTGCTGTTTGAAGGAGAAGATGCATTCTGGGAAGGAAAAAAAAGACATATTTTTCCATAAGGGTAATTCAATAGCACTGTGCACATTAATGTGAAAGAATTACTTAACACTAAACAGAATTCTCTGTTGTGAAAACTAGGTAATACAGCAAGGAGCTATATCACCAGCAGTAGTTCAGAAAAGATAAGAATGGTTTACCTGTGCATCATAGGCTCTTTGGCCTAAAACACGTGATGTATCCTGGAAAAAACAATAGCACTTGCTATTAGGAGATTAAAACTCTATGATCTGTAATAGGCCTTCTTCCCCCCCCCTC
>WBMV01008402.1:166616-251158 GCA_013396655.1 Campylorhamphus procurvoides | reverse complement strand
CATATTTATGTATAGCAGCTCCAGACCCTTTAATACACCCATTGAGTGGAAATGGCTCATTACAAAGTTAATATAAATAAATAAAATAAAAGGTTATTTGCATGTAATTTTATAGGCTACTGCTGAGTCTGACTTGAAGGTATTCAATACACTTCTCTGTGTCTTCTCCACAACGTGCTGAGCACAGTAAATTATCAAACATTATTCTTTCTTACTTCATTATTCTATCTTTCTTCAGCTAAAATTTTTGCTGTCCTTTGTTTGTATGATACTCATTTAATTTTAACTTTAGCTTGGACCAGCTCTGTATCTGCTTAATGAAGAACAGGAATCTAAGCTGCCCTCTCCTTCAAAATACGACTTACATGTCTCTTTTTATATATATATATATATATATATATATATATATAAATATACTTCCTTTAAAGAAATTCGTGCAAAGAGAAAATAACCAAATAATTTTGTTTTAATTTTTTCTTAAGTAGAAGAATATTAATTAGGACAACATATCTAGGGAAAAATTTGGTCTAATTAGGACAAATTAGGTATAGTTAGGGCTAAAATCCTAAAAGCAATTAAAAAAAAAATAAAACCCCCATTACTTACTCGGGCAACACGAACTTTCTTCTTTGCACAACCAGAACCCTGTGAAGGAGTCAACAGACTGTTATTACTTTATATTACTTTATAGTTTATATTACTTCAAAGTTGTCTACACTGAATACTTTAGCAAAAATCTACTACTTGTCAAGGTGATATATTTTGGGCAAGGAAAATGTCTAGAGATTTTATTTTAGTATCAGTAAGGGTCTTAAAAACCATATTCTTTGTCTTCTTTTCCTTTATCACGCTTTTGTCAGAAATTTCTGCCTAGGGGACTCTCCCTTGGCTAAATCATTGTGGTTTGGAGAACAACCTGTACAATGATTTTGTTTTGGGTTGCTTTTTGTTTGTTTGTTTGCTTTAGTGTTCCTTATCCTTCGACTGGATAGAGATAACCAAGGGAATATTACTATCCCTTGCGAATAAAGGAGGAAGTGATGAGTGTCCTGAACAGGGCTTGCTACTGAAGGTTCATTTTTAGAACCTTTTGCATTGAACCTAATAGATTGCATTCAAGGTAAATACAATCCAAAAAGAAAGGATGTTTTCAGAAGGCCTCCTTACTTCCTAGAATACATGTTTGGTGCAGTACTAAAGTAGCAGAGAGGAAGAATAGGGAAAACAATGAAGAAATATAGTGTATGGCTGACAAGTGAAGGCAAGTAGCTGCTGGCAGGAGGTTACTCTACATGGCAGTAAAACAACAGGAGGCTGTGACAGATGGCAAAAGCATTCTAGGAAGAGAAAGAAGAGAAAATGTCATTTATTTACAAAACAGTGCATTTGCTCTGTCACAATCTATTCACATTAATCACAATTTCTGCTTGTAGAACAGATAGAAAGTCTTCATGGAGAGAGTATTATGGAGTATAAAAGTTACTTTACAACAGCAGCATAAAAGCGAGTCTAAATTTGAACAAGTGAAAAAGGCTTGAGGTGGCTACATGCCTCATGCCTCCTGCCCACAGGAGGTTAATTCCCAAATAACTATCCAGTCAAAGTGCATATACTGTGAAGAAAATGCGTTAGTACATAATCTGTATTGTACAGCAGCCTTGAATATGGAGAAATCATTAACTTTTTGAAGGGTACTACAAAGCAATCATACACTACAGTTAGAGGTCCACAGATCTAATGTAGAAGTGTTCAGTTACTAATACTGTCATTAATCATAAGAACTTGAATGCTATAGAAGAAGCAAAGTACTTACCCGATTATTGGCACTGTAGGTAGTCTCATTCTGGAAAAGAATAAATTATTTCCTTTTTAAAAAAAATATTTAAATACAATAAGCTTGCAGAAAACTAATTGTTTCTGATACTACATACAGACATAACAAAAATCACTTGTTGCTCACATTCTCCGTTCTTTGTCTAAATTAGTCTGAAATCCTACTATTGTAATCTGCAAAACATTTTAATAGCAACTTTAGATTGCTAGAAATGCAATATAAAAACCAGTGGAATATCCATCACTTCTTCCTTCATTTGTTGCATGTATTTAAATATTTTCTTTTAGATTTTCTTTTCCTTTCAAAATGACTGTAAAATGCACCCTTAAATTTTGGGAAAACCTTCTGTTACTGCAAAGCCACTGAAATACTTTTATCCATCTTTCATTTTAAGTTAAATGCATTTAGAAGCACAAACTATCGGTAAAACACATATATGACAACTTTCAGCAAGAAGAGATGCAGTTGCTGGAACAGTTATTAGTGTGGGAACTCAGCATTCATTTTGGATCATTCTGCTCAAAAGACTGCATCTAGCAGTGAAATACTTTCTCATCCACAAGAAAAATGTTGTGACAAGAATATACTAGAGAAAGCAGACTCACATCATCACAAGCGTTGGGATTATCATCTGAGGGATCTTGCGAATCCTAGAAGAACAGCAGACACCAGTTATTTCCTCACAAAATAGATTGTTACAAATACACTTTGATGCTGTACTCAGAAAGACATAAGAGATGCTCATGCAAAGGAAAAACTGAGTTAAATTAAGATCTTTATAGGGAAGAAAAAGGAGTCAAATACACAGCTGCAATAGTTGCTTACAGGGAATGTTCCAACCCTCAGTAAAGAAAAAGCACCCAAACCCAATGTAAATCAAGAGGAGCACAGAAAAAATTATGTTTTATTACATCTGTGAGAAAGATGATGCAGGGACTACAAATAATATATAACTAGGAGAAAGAAAGAACTAGTTACCTGATTATCATAGTAGGTGTCTGAGGATGATCCACCCTTTAAAACAAACCAACCAACCAAAATCAGAAAAAAAATAGGATGTAGAAACCTGATTTTGAGCAGATGCTAAAGCTTATATGAAGTGATGTGTAAGGAGGGAAATAAAGTATTACTTACTTGGCCACCACCATAGTTCTGTGAGTAAGATCCATCCTACAAAACAAATATCAACCCTACTTCAGAAGAAACTTTGATTTTCTTCAGGGGCTGTAAAGCTAAATAAACAATTGCCTAGGATTCTTTTGAACAAATACAACTTTGAAGATATCTGGGTAACTTATCAAATATGATAAAAATTCTTACCAGGAGAAAATCAAGGTCTCCCTACCTGGTTGCCACCATAACTTTGTGAGGGTGATGATGATCCACTCTGTTAAGAAACAACAAAAATAATTAGGATTAATATTACAGTATTGCAGATTGGATATGGATCAGCCATCATGGAAATAAAAGCTCATAAAACCCCAGCAGGAGGCAGTAATAATCTAGTACTTACTTGGCTACCACCATAGTTTTGTGAAGAGTATGATCCATCCTGTGAAAACAAAACAGCAACAGTTCTAATGCTGGAGAGCTGAATTTTATCAGAATGCACAGAGCTATCTTGGGTTGACAGGTTCTTTCTATGTACGTGGAATTTCAGGGCTGATAAAAAGTATGTTTGCAGAGAATGAGTTACAGGATGGAGCTGGGGAGACTCTGCAAGAGTTTATACCCTCAGGAGCAAGAAAATTGTACTCTGAACTAGATCTGCTTAAAAAGCTTTCACCAATGGATAATAAAGAGCCACCTACCTGACCACCCTGTGATCCACCCTGTAAATAAGACAAAAGTTATGCATACTTTAGACACTTGTTGTTTATATTTTATATTTTTAATGAAAGTTATGATACTTGCTTAGAAGGAGTAAGAAGCAGAGGTAGGTATGCAATATGGATATAATTTCTAATGTAGTAAGCACAGATCGCCAATAGTGCAAAGCTAAATACACACGTCAAGGAACCACAGATATTTAAGTAATGTCTAGTACACAGATGAGTTCCATTCTGGACAATCTCTAGAGAATACTTTTTTTTTTCTCCTATAGAAAACCCAATTTATACAAATGGAATGAAAAATTCCCCTGGTAGCATTATTACGCAGAAAGCTGTGACCTGTGAGATACAGTGGCCTTGAGGAAGAGGTTTTAAATGATCCAGTATGTTTTAATGTGTTCTCTTTAGAAGAGGAATGGAACTCCTTCAAATGAAATCAGAAAATATATTTGTAGCACTATTAGTGTCAAAAGTGCATAATAAGAACAGTGACATCCTGAGCTATTGAAGTGAGTGGGATATTTGCCATTCACTAAAATGGGACTGAGGCTTCATTCCGAAGACGCAAAGGAAAATGAAATAAAAAGTACTATCTTTCAATGTTCTAGCAGATTTTAGAACAAATTTAAGTATTTTCTTTAGTCTTACAAAGAAATAGCTCCTCTTCACAAATTAAAAATCAAAATGCTGTTATAATTGCATACCTATTTAATGTATTATTCTTTCAAGTTATGGTAATATACACAGTGCATTTTGTATGCTATACCACATTGTAATAATGTATATGAGCAACATCTATGTTGTGCACATATTTATAAATAGAATATATATTTATATTGCTAAAACACAGTGTTTGTTGATACAATTAATGTATCCAATTTTTCCATTCCTTGTGGTAACTCAGTAAGAATCAAAAGAAGTAACCTGAATAAAAAAGAAATCATCTATTGCTGTTTTCTTACTAATTTTCAACATCACAGAGATTACTTCTTTAAACACGGCTGACATCCCTTAGGACAGTGGTTTTTAGAGTTCCAACATTGAAACTTTAACAAATACACATGTAGCTATCCCTAGGTCGCTGCACAAAGCGAATGAATTGATAAGCCAGTTTGTTCCAGGAACCTCAAGTGGCAGTCCTAAAATGTTTTCTGACTTTTGACAGGAAAAGCCCCCCGTCAAAGGGGGGCTGGTGAGCTCCAGCCCTGATTCAAGTCGTGCCAGTTAAACAACTCTGCAGCAGACTTCTTTCCAGAATCTGGCCATAATGTCCTATAGAGAGAAATATTTCACAGACATAATGCTAGGAAAAAAGGGGGGGAAAAGACTACGAAGCCCCTGTGATACTCCTGGGCATAAGAAGATAGTGAATTCTAATCTCCTAATTGATAAGACTACATGGATTTGTGCTACATTAATCTGAAGTTGTTACTAAGTGAGTTAGTGGCACAACTAATTTTGAACACATCTTAAAGTAAGAGGAGAAAGACCATTTACCTGGTGGCAGGGATTGCTATCATATGAAACACCCTGTCAAACAATAAACAAACAGAAAGGTAAATGCTCAAATTTTCATTTTTCTTTCAAAGTAATTAGCTTTCTTAAAATTTCTTATATGAGAACAGAAAACTTTACAGAGGGTGAGTTTAATTTTATTTAATCCTTTAAGTATGTGGCTTTACCCTTACACCCATACCTACATACTCACAAGCATCAAGACACATGCACACACATGATCAGAGGACTACTTGTGAGCCACATGGAAAGAGAGGTAGGCTGGCAGCTGGTGTCTCTCAGTATGGCTCTAGTTCCTCTTGATTGCTAAAGATTAACTGTTGGTGGGGTTTTTTGGAATCGGCTGTTAACGGTGGGTGATCACCTATCTCAGTGTGACCATCTATCTCTTGCTAGATTCTCCCAACATAGATTTTAGGCAAGGCTCCTGCTCAATGCCTTTAATTTCCCTGTTTTGATTACATTTTAGCTACAGCCAGTCTTCCTGTTGGCATAACAGGCTAAGAAACAGTATACAGTCTGTATTTATCTTTAATTCTGCTTGCTTTCCTCAATATATTTATTTATACATAGGTTTGCCACATGACCTCATTCATGATCCTTTCACTTGTGATATCATCCCTGAAGACATTGTCTTTACACTTCTGTAGGCATACACAAGTTGAAACGGATCCAGGATGAAAACTATTAATTAAATTCCTGTTCCACAGGAGCCACTCTCTAATCCTATATTTTTCCACAGAAAGTAAATGGAGCAACATCCAAAAATTCCCAAGGAAAGATTTTATCTGTTTATTAAGTAGACAGATTAATCACTTTTCTGTCATCAGTGTGTAAGACTAAATGGGAGAAGCACTTCATATGGGTTACAATGACATACAGTATCAGCCTTTCTTGATCTCTGTGCTAAATAACTCCATGTAACAATGAAAATAATTGATTAAAACTAACAAACATTATAGAACCTGTGAAAAAATAGATCACTACTGGAAAGAAAGTGGAAATTCCCAAATAGTTTGGAGAAAGAGGACTTACTTGTCCGCAACCACCACTGCTACCTGAATAAGATCCACTCTGCTTGGGAAAAAAAGAAGAACAGCCTGTAATCCAAATATTTATTTTCATTCTTTTCTCCATTTCAAATACAGAAACAAATTTTCAAGTGCTTTAGCTGCCTGATTGCTTAAAATTGTAGAAGAGAAACTACATCCTAGTGTGAATTTTCTGGTAACTGATTGTGTATGTTGAGTACTACAGTGCACCAGAAAGCTGACACCTACAAGCACTCCTTTCTATGTGGCAAACAGCTGCTGCAGCGAGCCAAGTATTGCCAGAGTCATATGAAAAAAATTCACAACTCTTACTTCTAGTGACAACTTACTATACTATTTTAAGAAACAAACCACAGAATTCTCAATACATATATGAGAACATACATGATGTATAATGACTGGTGACAGACAGACAGACACTTACCTGGCCATAGGAAGTGCCACCTTGAGGCTGGGGGCCCTGCAAGAAAGGTAAGAAATCATTTGCAAAGAGAGCTGCATGGTCTTAGCATAGCAGCTAAGAATACTAGAGAGAAAAGCCCAGTTCCACTAAAAGTTTCTCTCTTTTCCTTCATGGTATTTCAGTGGTACAAACCACTAAGAAACACCCAAGAAGGAAAAAGACCCATCCACACCCCAAAGTCCCTTTGCAAGACAAGCTCCTACAGAAAAGCCCAATGTGTTTCAGCTAAAGCACCTCACCTGGCCATAGGACTGGCTGCCTTGGGAACCCTTTAAAAAAGAGAAGATAATTACCACCTTGGCCAAGAGCCTTCTTAAAGAGCATTATGATTATGAAAATACAGCTGCATGTGGGTTTCTCAGGAAGAACAGAGGAGACATAGCAGTATGCTGGCATTTGTGCAGCAGATTGTCCTACTCTCAGCAAAAGCCATGACTCAAAAACAGGTGCAGACTGCCAAGGGAAACATCACTCTCCAAAATCTGCCAGTCATTCCAGTCACAGGGAGATCAGAGAACTTCCCACAGAGTTTTGCTTACCTGACCATAGGAGCTGCCTGAGAAATTTGGCATACCCTAAGAAAAGGACGTCATTTGGTTACTTCCCTTTTGCTAAGGAACTCAGCCCACATGAGGAAAAGCAAGCAACTACTTCCTAAGGCTATGCAGGGCAGTATGAAGAGCAGGACATGCTCCTGGCTCTCATGAGGATGCTGAGTGCCATGATTTCACACACTGGCATTCCACATAAATAAGTAACATGTGGATAAGTTCTGCATGTGAGAATGCACACTTTCAGAAAAAATGTCCCTTACAGATCAAATTCTGAGGGATTGCTGGTGCTTTTGCAATGCTATGGCACTTAATTTCTCAATGCTGCATTCTGGCTGGTGACTGACTGATGCTTACCTGGCTGTAGGAACTGCCACCTTGAGGTCTGTAGCCCTGCAAGAAAGGCAAGAAATCATTTGGAAACAAAGCTGTATAATCTTAGCACAGCAGCAACAGAAAAGCCCAGTTCCACTAAATTTTCCTCTGCACTATGTTTCTCTCTTTTCCTTCATGGTATTTCAGTGGTACAAACCAAAACCAAGAGTGACTCTGCAACACCAAGAAGGAAAAGGACCCACCCACACCCCAAAGTCCCTTCACAAGACAGGCTCCTACAGAAAAGCTCAGTGCATTTCAGCAGAAACACCTCACCTGGCCATAGGACTGGCTGCCTTGGGAACCCTTTAAAAAAGAGAAGATAATTACCACCTTGGCCAAGAGCCTTCTTTAAAGAGCATTATGATTATGAAAATACAGCTGCATGTGGGTTTCTCAGGAAGAACAGAGGAGACATAGCAGTATGCTGGCATTTGTGCAGCAGGTTATCCTACTCTCAGCAAAAGCCATGACTCAAAAACAGGTGCAGACTGCCAAGGGAAACATCACTCTCCAAAATCTGCCAGTCATTCCAGTTACAGGGAGATCAGAGAAGAACTTCCCACAGTTTTGCTTACCTGACCATAGGAACTGCTGCTGCCTGAGAAACTTGGCACACCCTGAAACAAGAATATCATTAGGTTACTTCCNCCTGTAAGAAAGGCAAGAAATCATTTGGAAACAAAGCTGTATAATCTTAGCACAGCAGCAACAGAAAGCCCAGTTCCACTAAATTTTCCTCTGCACTGTGTTCCTCTCTTTTCCTTCACGGTATTTCAGTGGTACAAACCAAAACCAAGGGTGACTCTGCAACACCAAGAAGGAAAAGGACCCACCCACACCCCAAAGTCCCTTCACAAGATAGGTTCCTACAGGAAAGCTCAGTGCATTTCAGCAGAAACACCTCACCTGGCCATAGGACTGGCTGCCTTGGGAACCCTTTAAAAAAGAGAAGATATTTACCACCTTGGCCAAGAGCCTTCTTTAAAGTGCATAATGATTATGAAAATACAGCTGCATATGGGTTTGTCAGAAAGCACAGAGGAGACATAGCAGTATGCTGCCATTTGTGCAGCAGATTGTCCTACTCTCAGCAAAAGCCATGACTCAAACCAAGATGCAGGCTGCCAACCTGGAGTATTTTAACATTGAGTACTGACCTCCCTGTTGCCGTGATCCCTAGAAGTCATACCTACCCTTGGAAAATATTTTTCTGGTTGTATGTAGTGCTACAGAGAATATTGACAGGCATTTGCCTCCCTCCCACCCCCAGCTCTGCAAAAGGAAAAAGTCTTGAAGTGCCTTTGTATTGGAGTTCATACTATGAATAGTCTCAAGTTTTAGTTTGCAAGAATTTATGATGCCATTATGTTATCAGTTTTTGAATTCACACACTTGTTTTTCACATAAGTAGCTTTATCTTCATATCTTTAAGTGGTGCTGAAAGACGTAGCACATAGGTCCACAATTATGATTCTTCATCATTCTTTATATGGCTAAGCAACTGCCCTTTACATCTTTTGGAATTTGAGGTCTAATATACATGAGATCTGAATCCACCAGTATGGGGCTGGTGGTGTGTGTGAGCCTAGAATCACTTCTTAGTGACATGACCTTCATGCACCTTTTAGAGGACACTGAGTGGAATACAGTCATTTCACTTTAATCCGTCACACATGGAAATACATTTCTGAGCATTCTGAACAAATTAGTTGAACATCAATGCCAGATGATAATTTTATTAACAAAAGTCAGAGAAATACAAACATCTGCACCCTGTGAAATACATTTTAAAGTGCAGAAAATAATTTATTTCTGAGTTGTGCTGGCCCTGTTTCAGTGAAGCCTATGGGAATATTTGCAGCCCTTTTTGAGTTCACTTACCTGGACATAAGTACTACTGCTGCTGCTGCTTTGCTGTCTTTGTCCACTCTACACAGAAAAAAATTGGATGTTTATTTTTAAGAGAAATTATGTATTAAGACATTTCAAGAAGCAATTCTGTCCTTCTATCTACTAGATAGTTTGAAAGCCATAAAGAGTTCATTACACCTTTTCTTACTCCATTTGATACAAAATGTATATAAAGATCCTTCACAAATAAAGTGCTAAAAGTATATATACCTGTTGATAAAATTTTCTTACAGAAAATTCCATTAAAAAATACAGTTTAAGTGAAAATGGAACTGTGCAGATTGCAATTTGTACTTGATTTGAAATCGAGTAACATATGGAATTCCATACATTTTCCTGACCAGACTGAGATGGTGAAATTTTGCAAATTTTGAGAGCACTATGGAATTCACATACAGAGGGTTTATAACTGTAGAAAACAGCTGCAGTGGCCTTTAATTAGCAACCAAGCAAGATACCCACTTGGCTGTAGTCACAAAAATGCCCCACTCCACCACTGCAGTTTGTGGGTATCTAAGATATCTCTAAGTTGTTCACACTTGTTTGTTTTCTAAGAGAGGAATCATTACTTAGTTTACTGGGACACAGCTTCATTTAAAACTCAGGTATAATGGAGAAATAATGCCTACCTGTACTATGATCCTTGTAGCAGAACTTCCCAAACTCTGAAAATATAGTCCAGAAACAAAAAAGAATAATACAGCACATTTAATTGACTTGTTTAAATGCAATGCACTTGAACAGAAAATAGCAAGTTTTACTATTTAGTTTGTGAAAATAAAGGGAAAGGTCATTGGTGTGACATATTGAGTATTAATTCTTAACCTCCAGCATTAGTTTATTCTCAGCTCTGGTAATCTGGGGAGGCAAACCGGCCCTACTAAATAACTTTGTGCACTTACATCTGCTTCTGTTACTTCCTATGTGGAGAGTGGCAGAGCACAGGTTATGCCCTTTCTGCACTACTAGTCTGCTTGGTTTTCCCAAATGTGGTGAGTGAAGCTTAGTCGCCATCATCACTCCAACTGTCTTGCTGTCACCTGCACTGGGCATACATCACCACACATACAAACCCAATTCCTGACCCAGTTATTTCTTTGCTGAATTCTGGGGCATGGAGGACAAATGCAAAAGCCCAGCATGCACCATCCTGACAGACACCGACTTGATCCCATAAGAACTATAATACCATTACAGAAAAAGAAATATGCTTACCTGGGGGAAGGTATGACGCTGCAAATGAAACAAAACAATCATTAATCTTTTTGCATGAGGGCTTGCCCAAAAAGAATATTCCAGCAGAGAAAGGGAAAAAGGACCCTTATCTTTTGGATGCAGTGAAGTGAATTTGCAATGAAGTGAATTTACAAAAGAAAATTGCAATAGAAACAGAAAATCTAAATGATGCAGGAACACACAGACTGTGCGCGTTGAGAGACCTGGAATCTGCAGCTGATCCAGTACCTCTGCAAGTACTAACAGTGATCATAGAACCACGAGATTTGCACCTATCTTATAACCGGCTTTCCCTGAAGAAAATTATATGCATAGAGTGAACCCTGCATGACAAAGAATTGTCTCCATACACCAGGAATCTTTCTGAAAAATTAAAAATATAGATGTTTGAAAGGTTTTTGAGTCAGAATTCTGAGTACTATAAAGAAAAACTGCTTACCACAGGTGGAAAAGGGTTGCTGTTGGCAACGACCACTACCTATAGAGAGCAAATGCAAACACAATGAGGTGTTAATATTTTCTCATTAGAAGCTCTCTCCACCTTTCTTTCCCCCACTCCCAAACTGAAAAAAGTTTGTATTATCCAGTGGTGTGAAAAGGAAAAAGAGAGTAAGTGCTATGAGAAGTAAAGAATTGTATTATAAAACAGGAAGTATTAAATTTTTTAAACTAAGTTATTTAAAAAAATTTCAACAATATGTTTCGAATTCTTAAAATAATGGTAAATGAAAATTAATAAAAACATCTCTGAGGACATGAATTGTATGCTTTTTTTTTTTACTGAACACACTATAGTATTAGCCCTGAGCTTCCTGGGGACTGAATTGAGAGGAAGAGTCAATTTAAACATAATTATGACTCAAATTCAACAGTAAAACGAATTCCATTGATTTCAATTTTCGGAGTCACACTTATTCTCAAACCCCTTATATAATCTTTAAAATCCTAATTACATCACAATCACTATCCTAACTTTTTTAAAAGGAACATCTGTTTTATGTACAATTAAGTCAACTATCAACAAGAACCACTACAGCACAACTAGTTAGTATAAGGCCTCTAAGAATCATACGGAACCAAGTAATATGAATCAGTCTGGGTTAAAAGCTTGAAAAGGGTTAAATAAGATAAAAGGAGTCATGCCTAGTTACAACTGTAAGATTTTTTTCCCTTTGAAAAGGAGTGCTTACCTTCTTACTGGAATCTGAACTGCTTGAAGGGACAGACTGTAAAGAATACAGAACCCGTTTTTTGTTTAGGTAAATTAACAAATTAACTACAGCACTATTTTCCACAAGAATGTTTAGCTAGCATGATAACCTTGAAATACCAAACAGAATAAGATTATGAAGAAAAATATGAATTTATTGGCAATTAGTAAATGAGCAACTGAACTAAATCAACTGGCTTAATTTTTTTTTTCAAAAAACCCAATTATTTTGTTAGTTTTCCTGAGCACCATATGAAAGTTGCAAATGTTTCATCTAATATCAAGTTGGAAGCTCGTTTATAGTAAAAATAATCTCGCAATAGAAAATAAATTAAGCTTTTCTACGTTCATCAAAAAGGAAAACAACCCAAACTCCAGAACCCATCCCATGAAAACTAAAAAAACCTACAATTGCAATAGAATCTGGAAAAAATGGGATATACCATAAGAAGATAAATGTTTTAAATGAAGCATAAAATAACGTGCAGTGAAGTTTTCCATTTCGTCAACCAATATATACAACTGCATAGGCAAAAGCCACAAAAAAAAACTTTCAAGTCTCAATAACTATTCAAGAAAGCATTGACTTCTGAAAACTCATAAGAGAAGTAAATGGTGTCCATTTGCAGAATAAACAAAATTGAGTGTCAGTGCAAAACAGAAGTAAATAACTTCTAACAAAGTGGATATAACCATATACACCAAACATGTAACTCATCAGCTGAAGTTATTTCCAGATATTGTTAATAAACCATTTGAAGACAGTTCATTTTTATCCCCTTCCGTAAATTTAACTATTGTTTGGTAAAAGTTAGGCATTACTGCTTAGCTTCTGAATACCTTAGGAAACGGAAAACATGTTGGAAAACACAGTTACCTGGCCATAGGCAAGACCACTGCCAGATGAGGATGCAGTCTGAAATAAAAACATTAATCCCATATTTATTCATACCATAATTCACTAATTATATCTATCAATCATCCTTAGATGATGTACACTTCAAATTAAACTGATTTTACCTATACTTAAAATAAATCTAGGGCAATAGAACTTGCTTAGTGATAGCTGATGTAAAAATTTTCCAAATTCTACTATAGGCATAAGATTACTGTTGCTCTATCACAAGTGCATTTTCACTTATATATTAAACAAAGATAAAATATATTTAATGTTTAGAAACTAATATGATGTATTTAAAGTTGAGCAGAATATTAAGCAGTTTCTTGGCTATGGTTTCAGTTCCTCTCAGGCATTAGAGAGCGTGATAAATATTTTCACTTGCTTTTGTGATATTAAAAGTGGAAAATAAATTAAATTTTAAAATAAACTTGTTTTCAAGTGCAAATGAAATAAATGTGATTGACAATAGAAACTTCTCTACTAATTAAATAATTACTGGATTAATACATAAAGATTGTAAAAAATCCCAAATAATATTGCACAATGTGCAATATCTGAAGGCAATTACTCTAACCCACAAAAAAACATTACACAGTAAGAATTCTGACATTTTAGTAGGCTAACAAATTAAGTGTTTGCAATAGGTGATGAGTAGCCCTTATGACATAAATGATTTTGCTTTGAGGAACCGACCATGTAACACCGTTTTACTTTGGTTTTTAATCTCAGAATAATACCTCAGACTAACACTGTCTCCCTTCATATATCTAGGAAGAATAATACAGCTCTACAGAAGAGACTCAAATGCAATTTGCAATAAGAAGGTGAGTTAAGGAGTATAGTAGGAGACAATCAGTCAATACATCTGTAACCAGCTTACATCTCTGCAGGCTTGTTGGCTGTATGCACCAGCAGCACCTCCCTAAGAAAAGAAAAGAAAAGAAACCAGTTATTTCTCATCTGTAATTGCTTAAGAAGAAAAGCCACACTTCAGACACACTCAATTCTGACTGATCCTGCTGTACAGAAAGATGATAAGCAGAGTGTTGTAGTCCCCACTATAAATGTGTGAACACCCACGTGTGAACATAAGAGCCCTTTGTCTGTTAGGGATTATATAGTGGTACTTGTGAAACATTTTAAACAGGTACTGTCTACACAGAATTTTAATAAATGATAAAGGTTTTGTATAATACTCATAATTCAAACATACTATGAATATGATGTGTACATAAATTTACATGTAAAAATCAGGAAGCAGAAACTCAAAAGAAACAAAAACTAACACCTTCCTGATACATAGTCAATAGAACATAAAACATCAATGTTCAACATAAACAGTAATAGTTCCTTTTTAACACAAATCTCAGCTGTTGTTACTATTACAATCATCTCCTCAAACCCTGCAATTTTGTTCTCTTTGCAAAAACCCAATACACATTCTGATGAATTAATTTGATATTTTACAAGTACTGATGACACAAATGCTCTACATTTTTGCACTGTTCCATTTACTTATAATTTTTTCTCATTTTTTATTTTGATTAAATGTTTGGATTAAATGGCAATTTTTCAATAAGAAATAAAATCCTTATCTTGAAAGTGCTGCAAAGAAAACAGACTAATGATATATATTTGACACAAATCTGAGGATATTTTAGTCCCTACAATTAGTCATCATCTTGATAAAAAGGCTCCAGGTAAGTCTTTGTCTATGCAGCACACTACATTACACTGTGGCATCTTTCACCTATTTCTGGATGGCTGCCTTATCCTGTCCAGGGTTCATAAGTTCACAAGTATTGCTGCTGCATGAAAAAAGGAGAAACTGAAATAGCTTTAGTTCTTGCCCATATCTGCATGTTCAGTCCTGCAAGGAGGCACTTAGACTGTGCAGACAGATTTGCACCAGTCTCACCTGGAGTAGGAGGGACAATAAACACCCTGTATAGTGACTGTAATGGAAGTGCCACAGATAGCCCCTTTCTGTCCTTTTTTTTTTTTCTTCCGTGATTCTATAATCTGCATGTTTTTATTTTACTTCTTGGTTTTCCAACTACCTTGTATCATTGAACAAACTGCAATATTCATCCTCCAGGTCTCCTTTCATTATTTTCTATTTACAACAGAAACTCCCACAGGAACACCCATGTTAAACAATGCCACTGAAAGCTAGGAGTTACTATAAATAGTTACCCTGGGGACAAAATATGATTGTAAGAATAATACTTACAGGGCCACATCCACTCTTGCTTATTGTGTAGACTACTCCACCCTGAAATAAAAACAGAAGTCAATTATTTCCATGCTAAAAAAAAAAAAAGGGAGAAGACAATAAAAAGCCAAACATGCTGTTTCTGACATGAAGAGCTGTGCAGCTGACAATGTACATGTGCATGTGAGGGATAAACAAGTACAGAGGTTACCAGTTCACTGGCAGCTGCCTGTAACAATTCTACCTTAGTATGAGACGTTAGTCATCATCTGGATTTCATATAACTTTCATATAACTTTGTCATTATGATGAAACCTTCCAAAATTTTACTAAATTTCTTATATTTAATAAAAAAATAATAACTTCAGGTATTTACAAGACAAGAGGAGAAACTCAGCTTTTAGAAAATATATATTATATATGAAAAAATAGAGTGCAGAAAATCCATGTTTAATATATACATAGAAATAATTTCTATTTCTCAGTATCTGGTAATTTCAGTTACAAGTAGTAAAGATTGAATATTAGTGGATAATTCACTAATAAATATAACTACTAATAAGTAGTAAGAAATACATCCTTGAGAAGCTCAGTTCAAGAAACTGGGGACAACAAGAAAGCATCTAAGTGTTAAAGGGTAAATAGGCAAATCAATGGTAGTGGAGATAACTAAAAACGAGTATACATTTCGGTGATTAAGGACATGAAAGCGTAAGTGAGAATGCACAGACTCATACCCCAGAAGTTTTAAAAGGCTAACTAGAAAGTGATATCCCCAAATTTTCCACTGCAAATATAATGATGTACTAAAAGCAATACAGACATTATACTGGAGATTTAATATAGGCATGAATACCTGCAGAAGTTTGGAGAAATTATAAATTTTTGCAGAAAAGACAGTGAAACACAAGTATATTTTAACTATTAAAAAGGGCTGGGGAGAAAAATTACTAACAAATTAATAATAAGTACAGTTTAATTTTCATTGTGCCAGATGGCACAAAAAACATAACACAAATAGCTTGTGACTGTGTTTGTATGTATACATGCACACACAGGTAGGGAAACCTCTAGGAAGGTGGAAGGAATTTTTTTTCCTGAAAAGGGTCAGGTTAATGCTTCACAAAAATGATTAAAGTGTGAAATCAAAGGTGGTGAAGCAGCTTGAAGGTAAGAGTACTGACAGCAAGCTATTGAGTTGAACAGAGTTGAGGTAATTGAACTTAGTCCAGGTACCGAATATGCTCTTTACTGGATAAATAACTCTGCAATTCTGTGTTAACTAGCAGAGAAGACATTTCAGGACAGTGTTAAATCATCTCAGTACTCTGTAGTTACAGCATTTTAGTTGTTCAAGGTTACTAAAGAAAAATATACAAATGCTGGAATTTAGGGCTCGTACCTGACTGCCTGAATAGCTGCTCTGAGAGGAACCAGAAGGAACCTGTAAAGAAACCAAAATGGTATTTATTATTCTGCAGAAAAATTGTTTTTATATAAGTAATTTTCAGAAAAGAAAGTTCTACTTGGTGGGAAAAAGAAGAACCCACAAAATCATTTTCTCAAACTTCATTCCACCAATTTATACTATTAGAATTATCTCAGAGGTCTTTCAAGTCAAATAATCAAAACTATACCAAGCCAGCTGTTACAAGTAATGTAATTGTGCTGTTTACATCCTTTTTTATCTGACCTCATACACTTGATGTCCATCATTGAGGAGACCCACACTGTCACAACCATTTAAAAGTATTCAAAAGCCTTTTACTGATATGACTATGTCATCACTAGCATATTTGCTGTAAAAAAATAAAGAAAAAAAAGAGGTTTCTTCACTGAGCTGCAACTGATAATTTTCAGGAAAAAAATCAAGTTGCTTTATTTTGTATCATGATTTGCAAAAGGCAAGGTTTCAGAGCTGTTGAAATAAGTGATCTTAAAGAGCAAGCAATCACTATGAATAAAAAGTGGAGACAGAAAAAATAAAACTTCTGTTAAAAAGTTACTTCAGATTAGCTCAAGAGAGCCTGCAGAAGGAAACTATATGGCTGACAACCACTTAGAAGGTTTTGAATTTTAAGCAACAAAGGTAAATTGCCAAAAAGAGAATTGAATTGAATGACAAGAGGGATAAAGACGTGACTAGAAGCAGTTTGAGACTAGGTCTTGAGATGTCGGGCAGTCAGCAGCATGTCAGTGCCTTGGGAGAAAGAATATTTACCATGATGCATCGGCCTTGTGTTGTGTAAGTCCCTCCACGCTGCAAGAAAGTACAGGTTCCAGTTACTGTTATTGACTGGTCTATAAATACCAAATTACAGGAAATCAACTGAATTCACATTCATGGTCTGAGTGAAAAAATCAAGTATTTCATTGCTGACAATATATTACATATTTTACCAATCTCATCTGAGAACTGATGTTAAATAATTGAAAATAACAATACCTTCAGACTGATTACAAAAATGAGATAAATAGGCATAAATGAGATCTCCCTAGGAAAGTAATTTGAATGGTACAATATAACCTTAAGGCTACAGGCATGAAACAAGTGGACCAGTAGGACAAGAATTTTAAAACTGAGGTAACTGAAAATTGGGAAATTTAAGTAAAATTGCTCTTACCTTGTTACATTCTACTTCTATCATAATCTGTGGGGGGGAAAAAAAAAGAGGAAGTGTTTCCAAATTATCTATTGTGGAAAAAAGCACAGCTTAATAGAGAAAATAGGAAAGACATATGGTGATGTGAGAAGCTAAAGACAGGGGTTCACTCTTGGTTAGATCACAAGTTCACATAAATCAGTGCTGCTACAGTAGATTTGAACAGACTCTCTTTACTTAAGCTGCAAATCATGTTTAATATGTTTCATATAAACATAATTCTTGGCAAAAAAAGTGTAGCAAACTCCTTTCTCGGAATGTACTACGCAGCTATAGTTCCCAGAGACTGGGGCAAGAGTTAAGAACAGCACAATACACCAGAAGTACAGTACAGTTCTCCTTATGACCCATTTTCTTATCTTTTTCTTTACGGCATGAGTTGTTTCAATAACCAGATTATTACTTTTCTTATTTCTGTGGGAAAAAATTACTTAATTTTTTCATCATTTCAGTAAGAAAGGCAGATTAAAATTATTGAAAACAAGTAAGGATTTTGGCCATCTTAGTTAATGAAGAAATGACAACAAATGTATGTCTTGTATGAAGTCAAAGATACTTTACTGTAGTAATTTCTAGTATGCAAATACACTCAAAACATACCTTCCTTTTACTTTTTGCTGTCCCATTAACTGACTCAGAATGCTTAGGTGTGAGAGTTTTGCTTTGAATTCCAACCCAAAAATTCTCTAGATTTTGAACAACAGTTGCACTAGAAAGAGAACAAAATATTAATTCTTTTTCTACCAAAGTATTTCAGTACAAAACACCAATAAACTTTCCTTCCCCCTTGCCCCCAGACAAGAAAATCCACTGTATTTTGGTTTTAAGGGTGTACAGTACAAGTTTCACAGAAGACTTTTCCAGTGACTCATATTGTATTATCATCCAAGATACTTTTGAAGATAAATAAAACAGATGCTGAGACAAGCAGAAGAGAAATGGACAGTATTTGAAGAAACACTGACTTCAGTGAAGAGTATCAGCTCAAACATCCATATGAATTGTTACACCTCTTTGCTATTCTGACAATCTATCTGTGATGGTGAACTGATTTCCATGGCATTAACAAGTGTTGTGTTCTTTTGCTCATCTTTGTATTCCCCAAGATTTAATGAAGCAAGGCAAAGATGGCCCTATCATAAATCTGCACTTCAAACCATACAAGCTAGCAAATACTTAGATATTTCCTAATTACATGAAGCATGCATTTTGTTAGACCAGGTGGTATTTTTACAAGCTTCAGATCTGCAAGAAAATTAGCATTAAAAGTAGGATAAATCTATCTTCTCCTGTTTTCAGCAGTTAGTTCATGGGTCACAAACTTAAATTTATATTATAAGAACTTACATCAATCTACTATTCTTCCACTGTTCAAAATGCAAAAAGGTATAATTGAAAAGAACCTAAACTTCATTTATTCAGGGAACTAGTTACATTCATATTGTTGCTGTTGTAATTAAAGAGGTCTAAGTGTAAAAACTGGTTACTCAAAGATCCATTAATAACACTGCTTAATGAAATTATTTACATATATTATGATCAGTAAGACAGTGTTTACATTTTACATTATAGCTTGAAATGGAAATCATATTATGTCATGGACATAGTAGGAAGTTATGACAAACTAAGAAAAAAAACCATGATGGTGGCAAGGCAAGAACATCAGAAACAGCAACACAGGTTCATGTCAAAATAATCCATAGAAATAAAATTTCAAGGAAAAAAAAGAAGAAAAAAGAAAAACAAATATTTACATAAATTGAAGCTCTCCAACATCATCTGGAGCAATCCATGTTGTTGTAATTTTCTGTTTCACATCTGAATTTGCATGACTTACTGCTGAATTCTGCAATTAAAAATAAAAAAAAAAAGCAATATATATAATTATAGAGGATGCAATAGCAGCTTCTACTGATATTACTAAGGGAACTGTCTCTACTACGACAGGTAACACTGATGTCCTCCTAAAAAAGCCAGGTAGCTTTTACATTACATTCATATCACAGATGGAGCATACATGTAATTCTTGAAAGAGTCTAATTTTTCAAACTCTACTGATGAAGTAGCTTTGCCATATAAGAAATGCTCACTACTTCTATTATTTAAAAGAAAACCAAGCTTAAGTGAGTATTCCCAAGACTGAACCCATACCGTCATGTTATGACATTCCAAGCCTTTGGTGTTTGGATCTGTAATTTTAAAAGTACCAACAGGAACATCTCCATCTATTTCTCGAGCTTGCAGATTAAATCCTTTAAAACCAACATCTCTAAGTGCTTCCAGAGTCACTGCGAAAAGAGACATTATGAGAAATTTAAGTTTCATATAAAACTAAAATGTCCTAAATGTTTAACATCTAATTTCCTTTGCTCCAAGGCACAAGAATGCATGTGTACAATTTAAAAAAAAATTATTATAAGACTTTTCTTAGTTATAAGGAGGATAACAATAATGGGAAAAAATTGGAAAGGTGCTTCTTTGTAAAGTAACATTGAATTTATGATTTACTGACAATTTTAACTGGAATCTGCTCTAACAAAAGATGAGTGGGCCTGCTGATCAAAAGGTTATTTTCACTCTAATTAGGCCTACAAAGTCAAAATAGCTACAGGAGAAAGAGAATTGCATTTCTCTCTACTTCTCTTTTAAAAGAAAATATTAACTTTTGCTTAAGGCTCAATTGCAGACACAATTTTTTAAAAAATGTATGACAACTAGAAACAGAGAAACTAGACAGTTTGGCTTTCATGTCCCATATCAAATATAAAAAATAAATAATTCTATGAGCTACTCAATTTCACTCAACTTTTGTTAGTGGAGGAGCTCAGAGTCTTATGTGTTGTGTATATCCAAACAGAAATTAAATTTCAAAAGGCCTAACCAAATTTGTTATGGTCTACTCTAACTTTGTTCTGCTAATTCCATTATTAGGCACTTTGGCAAATAAATTCAGAATAATGGTTTATGCACAAAAGTATGTGTGGTCATTAAAAGTAAGGAGAGGTGGGAATGATACAGATGTCAAGGCAAGGACCAATCCTACCTTGATAATTTAACACTGCCAAACACCTGCATAACTAACCTTCCAATTTGTCATCAACTTTCAGTCCTAATTCACTAATTTCCCCCATGTCTAACAGAAGCAATGACATCCAGCACTTGAATGCAGCATTAAATCAAGCAGAGATGTGACTGTAAGAGTGTTGGCACATGGACTGCCACAGGTCAAACTGCTATATACTCAATGGAAGGGTGACCTAATGCAGCTCCCTGAGATCAGGTACTGGGTGCTTACAATTTGAAGCAATAGAAAAGTAGTGCTAAAAATAGGCATGGTTTAAAAAACAAACAAACCCCCCAAAAACAACAAACCAAAACAAAGGAGAGGAAAAAAAGGGCAAGGTTAATAGCATCTGGGATTCAGTATTTTTGTCATAATAAATTCTATTTAACCTCACAGAACAGTCTGCATGTACTTAAATCAATCCATCATTTTTCTGTCAATAGTATTTTAAAAACAGCTATCAGTAATGAAACAGCTCTCCCGTCCTTGAAGGAGCTATTCACACGTTTTTCCAAGAATAGCAGCTATAATAGGACTCTGATGCTTCTCCATTCTTCTCCCTATACATCACTCTCAAGGAAGCCACATCCATGCTAAAGATTTAAGTAAAACAGAATCCCAGCTAGACAGTGACTATTTAGTGAATAATATTCTTTTTCAGCTACTGAGGTACAACAACACACATGTGAGAGGTTCCAACTCTCTTCCACTTCCATGCTCCTTCCAGCATGAATGGCTAGAAAAAGAAGCCATTTCATGTCACTTGAAGTGTGACAGCACCATGAGATGGCATCACAGTGTGGAGGAACAAGGCTGTTGAGGTGTTCCATCCCGAGAGCAATTTAGGATTAGGAAGATAAAAAGGTGGTTTAAGCCACCATGGCTCCACCTCCTGCAATCTGATAAAATCTGGGATACAGCTCTTAGAAGGATGACTCAAAGTGTCTCACGCTTGAGTTGTCTCGTTCTGCGTCCTGAATTTTTATTTTTCTGTAAGGTGACAGCATGTGAACAACTGATGAGTAGGAACCCTTTGTATTGCAGAGGTCTGATTCAACAGCAAAGGCTCAAATACAAAGTTAATGAGCAACTAATTATTCGTCCAGTTTGACCAGCTGCCCCATTTAATTTTAACTTTGTTACAAAAATTACAGAATAAAGTTAAGATATATTTATTCAACAGAAAAAGAAAAAAGAAAGAATACATTTTCAGTTATACAAATATATGCATACATATATAAAAACATTTTAAAATAATACATCAGGTGTATATGAACAAGATTGAAGTTAAAAAATAAATTGTCTAGACTGAAAGGGATATGGAGAAATTGTTATGAAGACTAGTAATTCCGGAAGACACAAAGATATTATGTTATTCAGATAATTTACCTTGGATTTCATTTCCTGGCTCAAAGTTATCAAAAGATACAGCAATAATATATGGTGGTGCAGATGTCTGTCGTTCACCTTCATAGTTTGGTAACAGAGAATCACAATCAATTGAGGTGTTTGTCTGTGGAAAACCAAGGATTCCAGGCAAAAATATCCCACAGAATAAAAAAACAAAGCAGGAGTGTCTCCTCATCTGTGGAACGAAAGGACAATATAGTTCATAGCAACTTCTTTTTAGTAGAAACCATATTTGACAAATATTTGACCTGGCTTTTCTCCAGGTCAGGAAACAGAACAAGCCTAGAAGGGTGCACTTTCTTTGCATTCATATATTTTGAAGAAAATACATTAAAATAAAATACCACTATACACTGGCAGAACAGTCCAATAAAAGACACAAATATTTTAATTTTAGAATACTGAACTCTTAATGGAAGTCTGAATTCTCTGATTACATGACAGCAATCCATTAACAGTCACGTCTGCAGCATTACACCTTTGAACTAGAAAAGTCTTTAAACAAAGTTCCTCCTTGTTGCATTGGCAGATTTAGCTCAGCTCCTTGGTCATTCAAGAACTAAGACTCCTTGCTCTCTCAAACTGTAGATGTAACCACGCCTAGCAAGCTCTCTTTTGACTGCTTTCTCTACTCCCACTTCTAAGACAGTCAAGAAATCTAGCCAAATGCCCTGGAGAACTCTTGAACTTTTCAAAATATTTGTTTCTTGAAGAACTTAACAACAGACTTATACAAAGTTCTCTGAAACTTCTAAACAATTTAAAAATAGTAAATTGCTAGTGCATGCTTCCTATGGGTTAAGAATAAACTACACTCAGTAGAGAAATTCACAAAATGTAAGTAAGAGATGGGACTGAAGTCCAGTCTTCAAGGATTGTTCGTGAAAAGAAAATGTATTTTCTTTATAATTCACTTGTAATACGGACACTCATGCTAAACTGTTTCCAAGAGAGAAAAGAAACATTTCCCAATAGTATTCTCAGTTGTTTAAAACCAGATTTTATGGCCCACACTCAGTCTAAACATCCAACCATGGCACCACATAATTTGTAAGGCCATTACATCTTACAAATAACTCACTGTTCCAGATGCAAAAATGCTGATACAACTGTTAACCAACCAGAAGTATTTAATAATACTATTTTACATGCTGTCTGCTACAGGATTGCCTTGTGTGACACAACAGACAGTAACAGGAAGAATGGAGATACTTAGCTGAGAGTTTTTGAAGCATTTCAAACACCATGTAAGAGACATGTTCAATTTGTATCATCTACCTGTGCATCTGAATTTGTGCATGAGCGTGTAAGGCAATCCAGTTTTGCAAGTGCTAATGAAATAAGCAACAGAAGCACCTGGAAGCAGGGGGGAAACACACAATTCCAAACACCCACTTGCTTAATTCTAAACTTAAACAAATTTTTTAAAAGCCACTGAGTCAACAAATAATAAAAGAGGTGACTGGGAAGTGTTGAAAAATTTCCTATAGGAGGATGACAAAGGTTTGCATGGTGTCACAATCGGTCAGTGCAGCAATCAGGAAAGCAATATATGTAAGTTATCATGTCTTTAAAGCAGATGAAGACTGTTCTTCTCAAAAGTCTCATCAAAGTGTCACCTAAATGGGATCCTGGTAAGCATTATGTTTTGGTATCAGTACACTGGGTGCGGTTTTCCAATCTCTTGTGACGATTTTGACGTGGCCTACCTCTAATTAAGTTTTAAATACAGTATGTAGGTGCTATTATATCAACAGATGTGGTAAACAGTGATTTAATGTGAACCACTCTGTGTTGTTGAAATCTTTGTCTGAGTCATGGAGAGATGGAAAAAAAGTCTGTTTCTAATTAGATGTTTTATTTCAAAACACAAAGTCCTTAGTTTAGCTAGGATTGGAAAATTGTCTGGAGCTGCACTATGCCATGAGAGAAAACCAGTCTGAAAGCTCTTTTCCTCTTTTTCTTGCTAGAAAAGAGCCAGAAACACAAGCACAACAAATAGAAACATGGCTGAGATGCTTTGTCTTTACATCAGCTCTCAGATTCAACAGTTCTAGAGGTACCCTGAGAGTCTCATCATGCCATCTTTTGGAACTAGGTTCTAGATAAGGAAGAGAGATATTAGTATCTTACAAAATTCAAAATCCAGACTTGAGACAGAAAATAACTTTCCCCGAGTTCCAATACATATTTAACACAATCATGTTTTCTTGCATCTCAAATTTACCTTTTCTCCATGAAAAATGTAAAGACACAAAAAGTAAATGATAAATAAAAAGTAAAATAGAAGCATAGGGAATTCTGGCAAATAAATATTATTTTCAAGCTTCTAATTGGATGTAATTATGAAAAATTATCTGTATCCTTAGTTCCTTTATCTGATGGAAAAATTCTAACTATTTTTTATCAGAGATTCAAGCCTTTCTGCCTATGAGTCTATAGGGCTCTCATCTTTGCAACGCTGAGCTGCTGCCTTAAGAATCCTCTTCCATACTCAGTCTAACACAACTTCAGGCCAACAATTAAGTCCCTGAGTGATACTTAGCTACTGCATTCAAAGTCGATTGGACCCAGGAAGAGACACTTAGGTGGTTTGCTCCTCCAAAGCCTTGGGCAAACTTCTGAATAGAGACAAAAGTTGCTTTCAAAGCTTTTAAACATAGAGCATTTAGTTAATATGGTAAAATTACCTTTCTGTAATTTGAAAAACAGTCCTGGCAAGTCCTGCCAACAGTTTAAGACTAAGTCCTGTATACGCCTTTCTAAACAGATCCTTTATGAGTATTTTCTCCTTTCTTTTCTTCTCCTAGACACTCTTGATGAGCCACAGACTCAATCTTTAGCCTTTGAGAACAAATGCCACAACACAGTGTTCACCCTGCACACCACATCCCCACCAACACACCTTATCGACCAAGTGTTGATGCGTGGGCATCCTCTGGTCCTGCTGTGGTCAGTGTGGAGGAGCTGCAGCTGGGCAGTGCAGGTGCCCCAGGAAGATGAGAGAGAGGAGGAGGAAGGCTCAGCCAATCCTTGGCAGGGTGGGGAGCCAGCGTGGCCAATCCTGGCCAACTGAGTCTGCTGTGGAAATTGGGACACCACAGGTGGGACTGTCCTGCCCAGAGCTGGCAGTGACAACACACTCCTCACAGGTGAGTCACGCCCCCTCTGACCTTTATCTAGGCATCTGGCATAGGTAGGGCTTCTAAGGGCTGGTAGCCCAACCTAATGTGTTGACTGAAACCTACAGAATTATGCTATACAAAAAAATCCCCAACTTACTAATATTTCATGAGCAATTCCAGTAAAATATTTAGATTAGTCTGTTACCTCAGAGTGTTCTGCTGCTGGTTTTTCACTTTTTTACTCCTTTCTTGAAATTGGAAAAGACACAGAAAACTCCAATCATTATAGTACTGCCAAGCATTTTCTCAGAGCAAAGAGTTAATGAGGCTGTTTCATCTCATGCACCTTGTGTAAAGAATATGAAGTAATTGTATCTGACCTGCATTCAGAACTATTTTTTTTTCCTTTTCATAAGCATTTTCAAAAGGTCTCTATTGAAGATGGGGAGTAGTCCAAAAGCTGGATGGCATATACAGTAGAATAGAACATTTTCAGTTGGACAGGATCTACAATCATCTATCTAGTCCCACTGCCTGACCACTTCAGGGCTGATCAAGGGTCAAGGCATGTTGTTAAGGGCATTGCCCAAATACCTCTTAAACACTGGCAGGACTGGGGCTTTGACCACCTCCCTAGAAAGCCTGTTCCAGTGCATGACCATCCTCTCGGTAAAAAAAAAATGCTTGCTAATGTTCAGTCTGACCCTTCCCGGCACAGCTTTGAACCATTCCCACACATCCTATTGCTGGATACCATGGAGAAGAGATCAGCACCTCCCTCTCCACTTTCCCGCCTAAGGAAGTTGTAGAGGGCAATGAGGTCACGCCTCAGTCTCTTTTTCCCCAAACTAGACAACCCCAAAGTCCTTCGCTGGTCCTCACAGGACATTCCTTTCAGTCCTTTCACCAGGACTTTGCTACCCTTCTCTGGACACGTTCAAAGACCTTAACAATATGACAGATATTCCTATTTAACCAGGGAATTCTGTGATTCTATGATACCAAAAAATCCATGAACTAAAGACTGTTCACAAGAGCCTTCTTTAATTCCTTGATATTTGTGCACTTAAAATATATTTAAATTCAAAATGCTGACAGCATTTTAAGAACATTATCTATTTTTAAAATTCAGTGCATTCAACTAACTGTATTCTCTTTCAGTCAATCACCTTTAATTAATGAGTGGCATTTTATTTACATTGTTCCATTATGAAATAGATTGTTTCCTATGTGCTGCTACCCATTGGGGAAGAGATCATAATCTTTCCTCTCTTACTATACCACCAAACTTACCATTAATACCAATGTTATAAATAGCAATGAAAAATTGTGCTGTGCACCACAAATGCAATAGCATACCAGTAACACCATCAAATAAATTACACTGTAAAGGCGTGTCAACTGCTCACACTAGAAACACATAACCAAAGAGGTGGGATCTCACAAATGCAAGACCTCCCTGATTCCCAGCTAGGTAAGCAGAGGAATCAGAACTATTTCTCCAGGCTACTCTGAGGAGTAGTGAGTACTCCATGAATATTTGATTTGACAGGCAGAGAGATAAATGTCAGGCAATGAATTGCTGTAATCCCAGTAATATGGTTATAAAGAAGCATAGATAAGACAAGCAATATACTTATATTGGTTGTAGCGCTAATAAAATACTACATGGAATAAGCTGGTAAAGACTCAGACCATTAGTTTACAGTATGAGAGCTGTAAACCTGCGTCCCTCTTACACAACATACTGCTTGCGGTTTGTTTCAAAGGAACAGTGTTTGCACTGAATTAAACATAGAACACTGATTCACTATTAATTTACCTGTACTCCAGAATTGTCAGTTAAAAGAAAAGTCTTTTTCAGGTCTCCACACGTGAAATGAGCATTTTGAGATCATAAATTAAATACCAACTGAACAAATGGTGAACTCCTGAGTCTATTGAAACCATGATTACAAAGTTTGCTATGTACTCAAACTACTGTGCCAGTGCAGATCAACACTGCTGCATGCACATGAACTTCCCTCGTGCTTGGAATGCCTTCAATGCAAATTCTCGTGGGAATATTAGACTGTTTCGATTTTTTTTAGATCTCTGATTGTGTGATAGCCCATATAGAGTTAGCTGATTTTCCTTTAAAACAATCACTTTAGAACAAGCCAGGGAACATGGCAGAGTGGCCAGAGTCCAGAATGCTGAAAGGAAGGGGGTGCCTATTCGGCAGTGGGTCAAAATTTTAAAGGGTACATGAGGGACAAAGAGAAAGCCAGATACTCACTTAAGCAAAACACTATATTCTGGAATAAAGTTTCTACTAAACCCTGTTTAAACCAGATCAGACAAAGCAGCTCTCTTCCTTCCTCCTCACTGATATTAGGATCTCCAACCTCCTTCATGACCTTCAACAACTTTACACTTGCTCTCTGCAACATCTGAGCCAAAGATTATTTTTGTTCTGGCAGTTTACATTTCAACTGGAAATGCTAGAAAGCATAACAAAGCTTCAGCTAATGTCAACATATATACATAATAACAAGGTAATCAGGGTCTGGTATCCTTATCAAACTAATTTGATGTTTTTGTATATATTGATATACCACTGAGTTTTGGATTGTGCAGGAGAACTGACAAACTATTTGCTTGGATACCTCAGATGTGCTGGACACAATGAATGATATAATGGTAGCCAAAACCATTTCAGAGAAAATGTTTGTAACAAGTGGTCTTACAGATATGAAGTGTTGAATTTATAATCATATACATCTTTTGATAAGTAGTCCAAACTGAGTCTATGGAACAATAAAAGTGAGTGGGAAGGGCGAGAAAGGAATTTAATTTCTTCCAAATGCTACTTTTTATAATTCTGAAAGAGAAAATTATTTCTGAACATCCCTTATTCCTCTTAAGTGCCAGCTGCCTTCTCAAGCTCTCCAGTCCCTTTCTCTGTTTCCTTCTTGCCCAAATGGGGAATTCCAAGAATAATCCCAATACATGTTAAAAATAAAATTTCTCTCCTGACATCTCTTTTGGCAACATGAGAAACTTCTGTAATATCCCACAGTTCATCTGCAAATGAAAGTGATTTTCTTGGTGTAAAGTATTAGTGCTATAAGAGGAGGTTATCATTGCTGCAGTCCTCCAGCACACTTTCTGTGTATAACTTGAAAGTAGTCACCTGAAGTTATTTTGAAACATATTCTACTTTAAATTTAGTGATGAGGATTCTTAATAGCTAAGTGAACTGTATCACAGTGATTAAATGAAGAGATAGATTTATTTACTTTCCCTTCAAAAACAGTATGTCTTCTGCCTTATACTAGCATATTAGCATTTATATCCTGTTTTCAAGGCCTTTAAGTATTGCCACATTTTTTATTTACAAAGGAACATTTTGCTTTCTATGCTCAATAAACAGATTCTGTTCCTAAAAATGCACCAACATATCATATAGTAGAATTGCATATTGCTCAAAATAGCTCTAGCTGTAAATATGTTACTCTGCAGAAAAATAAGATTTCATGGAAACACTACATTATAAGAGCCAACTAAAATTTGCATGGTGTATTTTGTACTCTCCAGGAAATATGTTAAATGTATTCTTGATAAACATGTAACTATCTAATAATTCAGCAAACCACATTTTCTAGGGAAAAAAATATGAAAGTAATAATTTCCTACATATTAAAAAAAATTCAATTCCTTTTTGTCCTTAATTTCTTGTCTTTATTCATGCTAGCACTTTTCCTGTCTGATTTAAACCCTGCCAACATTAGTATAAGTCTGATATTCTATAAATAACAAAAATGGTTCACACCCCGAAAGTCCTAGCCAGATGATGTCAATGGAAGCCTTACATGAGAATTAGCTAGCAAAAAAAAAAAAAAAGGTTTGACTTGACTACAAAAGAGTAGGAAGGAAGCAATCAAATGGATTACTTCTACCAAACCTTTTATGCCACAGTGGATACGAGGGCAAACCAGACTGTGCCCAGCTTATCATTGCCATACACTAATGTGCTGCTCAGGAGAAACTCCTGACATGAACAGCACATACAACAGCAATGACATATGAGTATTGCATCGCCTTATCTCATGCATTGTGCAAGCCAACAAATAGTATTGTCCCTATGTGCTTTTAAGGTGAGTGCTCGGGCGTGGCTGCAAACATATGCAATACTTCATATAAGCCACTCTGGCTGCCATTTGTTAGTGATTTACTATTTTCTATATTCAGATTTAAGTAAACCTAAACATTTGTTAATGGAATGGAAGACATGTTAGTAGAGGAATCCCACTACCAAAACATGCAGTCCAAAAGAAAAATGGAGCCCTAATATTAACAATCAAAATTCACTGTTTTCACAGTCACAGAGAAGTTAAATGATCTCACACACATCACCTACTGATATTGCTGAAATACTCTTTTAATGTAATTTGTATTTATAGATCCTGAATGTTTCAAGTACAGTTGAAATATGTTTGCAGGCTATTTTGAAGTCCCTGTGGCCTAGAGAATTCTCCTGCATAGTGGAGTTAATGTAATGCACACATATGCATGTGTACTCCACATCTGAGTGAGCAGCTAGGGTTCAGAAATATAAGTTCAGCTTTACAGCTTCTACCTTCTAACAGCACTGGCTCATAAATTGCATAGTTAAATGATACAAAATTCACTGCTGATACGCTCTCATTCATTCAAAAATTTTGGCTGCTTAGGCTAGTTGAATTTTGGCTAATTTGAGAGACACATCATTGCATGTCTGTAACTGATACCTATGAAACCTGCACGACTGTGTGATCAAACAAGGCATGGATCAGTTATTATTAAGCATAGAGCTGCAGCTTATCAACTTTAAACACTTGCTATTAACTACTTCAAAAATTTAACTAAAGTAGGTTTATTACTTATATCAATATACACACGTTGTTCCTAGGTAAGAGAATGTGATTGTAGATCTGGGGAGTCTCAGATTGATCATTTATAGACGTTAAAAAGCAGTCAACTTTGAAAGAGGCATGTTTTTTGATAGGAAGATAAGCTAATTTTGCCTAATAACATGTGCACAACTGCTTGAACAGATGGGGAAAGAGGGAAGGTGTGATGGACTTACATGGTTTCCAATAATATCAGATTTCCAAGAAATAGCCAGTTAATAACACATTTTCCACGACATGATCAACGCAGTATCTGGTATTGTACAGGTTTTTCAGCAACAAATAATAGCACTTCCAATGCATTTTTTCTATTTGTCTCTGAACACACCTTGGAAACAGTGATGAAGTAATCCCCACAGCTCCTTATGAGGCAGGGAAGTATTATTATTTATCCCTAATTCCGCAGATGAGGAAACCAAGTCACAGAGGGATTAAATGACTCGGCCAAGGTCATATAGAAAGTCTGCTGTCACTCATGGTATGCGTCAGTCCTTGTCAGCACTCAGTGACACTCCTTGAAAAGTTCACTCAACCCCTTTCTCTGCGTAGGCCAGCATCTTTAACATTTCATAAGTACCACCTGCCACTCTAACCTTGACTGAAAGAAGAAACTTTATCAGCCCAGGTCAGAGTCAGGCTGAGTATGATCCCCTGTTAATGGCTTTCTTTCTGTTTCATTAGGACTCCTGCTTATCTCCAGGATTCTACTTTATTTTCACCTCTGCTAACAATTCATCCTAGTGGACTCCTCTAATTTAAAACTAAGTAGCTAGGTAGGATAATATCCATACAATAAACACATGCAGTAATTATTTTCAAAAATTCATACATATTTCTCTCAGGACACAAACCTTCCCCTTTCTACTCCTGCACTTAAAACCCTCCATCTTCCTTTCCTCTCCAATATACAACAGCTCAAGGTTTCATAAATTCATGTCATACCATGTGCATATATATATATACATGCACACATACAGATAACATAATGCCTTCTGTAGAGACAGTATTATACTACAGATGGGAATGTCTAAGTGATAAACTTGTAGTAAAAAATAGCAAGAATAATCTAAAAAATTAAAACATTCATCCTAAAGTATTTCACTTTTACAGTAACTTTCCAAACAAAATCTCTGATATACTTTATGTATAAACACTTATGTGATGCATTTTACATCTTATTACTTAATTGTGTTTGTGTGTCAGAACAGCTAGTGGGCTTAGTTCAGGTGATTTCTTTGGTAGTGAAAAACTGAAGTTCACACAGCATACACTGCCTTTTGCTCAGTTTAAACAGAAATACCTGGATTCAGCACGGCCAAATAATAAAGCCCAATAATGACTTGCCATGTTTAAGACTCAAGACCAGATCAACAGCTGTTTCATCTGTGCTGGTCATACTAAGTTTCTGGTGCTACATCAAATGGCTGAGATTCCCCTTCCCCTCCCTCTCCTTAAAATTGAGATCTAGGATTCTTGCATTCTCACCTGTTTTTATTTAAAAGCACTCCTATGCCAATAACATCACAGTTCCTTCATTACATTGGTAGAAAAGAAGCAGAGCTGCTCTAGGTATTTTTCTTCTACTGATTCAATAATTGAGCTTTTAAGTTCACTCATTAGTAGTGCTGCTTCAAAATCAGGAGTGCCTTTTATTTGAGGACAGAAAGTAATTTTGTAAAAATGAGAACAGGTATGAGAGATGTAGGATCTGCCATCTATTCCTTGCTTTGTCACAAATTTCCTGTATGACTCTAACAGGTCATTAATCTCTATATGCCTCATCTAGAAAATGGGATAATGACATTTAACTATTTCATTGGGAGGCTTAATGGTTGCAAAATGTGCTGAGCTCCTTAGATGGAAAGAAGCTGCTGTCAGAGTAAACAGTAATAGCATGATTAAGTTTGATGGGAAGGTTATAGGAGAGTCACTTTGTAACATCAACATCACCATTCTGCATTACACAGACAAGACTGGCTAATCAAGTGAGTCACTTAGTGAGAAATTTGTGTTTTACTTCACTTGTATCTCTGTATACTGTCTGAACCCCAAAATCCAGGTGAGTTGTGAATATTCTGTAAATCTGTGGAAAGAGATACCTTCCTTAGAAAATAACACATTGTTTCCCTAGTGCTAGAATCTCACTGCCAGCATCAGCCTACAAAGAATTGATTTAGAAACATGCCTCTGGGCTTTGAAATCTGATACAGATTAGTACATCCCACCATGTGACAGATAGACGTCATAGATGGTAGCACAGATAATAGTTTCTTGTTGATTTTCCCTCTAATATGCTAGAAAACAATGGTTCTTGAACTAACATATCTGGCATTCACATCTTCTTAGATGGGAATGCATCTGTGGATTCTGAACACATTTGCGATAAAAGATCTAATTAATTCATTAATTCAGTGGAAACTACAGATGATTAGAATCTCTAAAAAAAGCCACATAACCTTTTTGAAATATCTCTGTGGATTTAGGTATCTAATGTTAGATACACATATTCAGCAGTTCTAACTTCCCAAAGCTTTGCATCTCTCCAGTGTCCCGTCCTCTCCCATCTTCTTATCAGTTTTTGCAGGGTTTGGCTTTTTTTTTAGGTTTATATTCCTTTAATTAAGAAGATGGTGTGGTATCACATAGTCTTCTAAACTGCTTTTGGCCATGAAAAATGTGATGACTATGTCCTACAACCTCAAACAACTCATGCTGTCAAGATGACAACAACTTGAAACTAATGCTTCTGCTTCCATCATAGCAATCCTAATTTCACTTGTGGGAAGGAATTAATACTGGTCACTTAAATCTTCAGTGATGGCGCTACAAACTGTAGCACTGGTCCATTCAGTTCAGAATGCTTTAGAAACCTAACTGAATTTTCCCTTGGAAACATTTTCTGTCTGCAGGAGAGCCATAGTTCAGGAAAAACAAATAAGATCTTGAAATAATTTTGAAGTTCACGTATTATTCAGTCAAGCACAGGGCAATGAGCTAGCTAAACAATGATGAACTCTGACAAGACCTATCCAACACCTAAAGTTGATCACCTGCTAAAGCTGAGGCTTTTCTAGCATGTGTTTATTACTCTAGAATCTCTAGTTGTAGAACTACATCAGGGCATCTAAGTTCCAAACATTTACTTTCAGCAAAAGGAATGTAGTAACCGCTCTGTATAAGCTGATCTCGCTGACAGGTCTGTACAAATCCACATTGCTTAGAACAACACAGAAATTTACAGCTGAGAAGGAGACTTACTTTTAACTCAGAAGACAATGTCTGCCAGCAGGATCTAACACTCAGTGGAGAAAAATGTGAGCTTGGCATGACTAAGGTAGGCATTAGAAGATGCACAGTTGGGAGTGGATGAACTGGAATGGGCAAGGCGGAGAGTATTAAATTTGGCCTATTTCTTCTACCAAAATGCTCACTGAACGATTGTACAGGGACAAGGTACCATGCAGACGGTATGTAAAATGTAGCAAAAATAAACTTCTCTTCAAAAAAAATGTTGGGAAGAAGAATGTGTATGACAAGTTCATGCAAATTAGGAATTAAAAAAATACATGAAAATGTGATGAGGCATTTAAATCATTAAAGGAAGAAGTTACAGTTTATGTATTTTCCCTTGAATTTTGCTCTTGAAATCTATTTGGCTAGATCAGTGGAACAAAAGAAAAAAATATTGTGTATCCAGCCCAACTCATTCTCAAACTCCACAGCTGATTATCTTTCCATCTAATTTGAACTGTGTGAAATTATAAAGGACATACCGTACCATGCAGCTACAGAAACTACCATGCCAAGATTGCAGAGCTCTTCAATTGCACAAACTCATGTGCCTTGCTAAGTAGGCAGAACTAAATAAAGGTTGAATTGAGAAAGATAAAAGGGGAGAAAAGAGAGTCAAGTATTGCACTGGACTGAGTCCCTAAAGTAAGAATTGCAAGCAGTATGCAATTTCCCCTTTAACAAATCTTCAGGTTTGAGTGACCCTAAAGTAGCTCTGAAGGACTGAGAGTACTGCTAACCACTACCTTCACATGCAGCTCTTTCCCTGTCAGCTTTTCGTAAGAGCATTGAGGGCTCTTGGAAAGTCATAAGCTTTATATTTTCTCCCCACATACACCCCCATGCAGACAGTTAAAAGAATAAGGCAGATAACCAATAAAATGATCAGTGACCTATCTACCCTCTGAATTAAATTTGTTCTTTTTCCTATATTATTACATGTTTAGTAGGTAACTATAGGAAGTTTATAATTTCAGAGCATAAAAATAACTTTCATTATAATTCTTGTTTGGGACATATGATGTTAATAAGTTTAGAGTAGAAAAATTTAATTTCTTTATAATTCATACATATAATAGACCTCAAATTGTAATGCTTATGTGGTTAGCTGCAAGGTACCTAAAATTTTTATACCTTTATAATTTATACTTTGGAAGAGTTTAATTGTTGCTTAATTGTAGAGGGCCACTTGGTTGGAAGGGTTCATCACAAAGTTCAAGGGCTGACATTGACTGTGTGGTGATGGTCTGGAACCCTGGGGAAGTGGGATGTCCCTTGATTTATTATGATGCTAGTGGAGACACATCACAAAATTTTCTGGCCTCTTGGTTAATGATAACCTCAACTCTAATTCCCTCACTGCAGAAACAGTAACTGGTTGGATAGACATGTTCCTCAGGATGTTGTGGCAGCTGCATGCAAATGATGTGGACATGAGAAAAAAATTAAACAGAGATGCTGGACAAATTCATTTGAGGCATCCAACTGATAGGCTTTTGCCCCAAATAAAAAATAAATAATGAACACAAATTGAAAATAATGCCAGTGATTTAAATACTGAGAACAATGATTATTACTTTGAAACCTCTTAGCTTTGTATGCTTGAATTTGCAATCCTGGATCTAATCTCAGTGCTTTTGCTTTCTTAGCTAAAGAAAAACTCTTCTGCTGTAAAACTCCCTCCCACCAACACTGAGATTGGACCAAAATGTAATGGTTCCCATGGGCTGGCTTAGGATGTTAGCCATCCCGCTGCTATTGATCTGCAATGCCACTTGGGGAAATGACAAACTGGACTTCTTGTAAGTAGTTGAGAGAGATATTTCATACAGTTAAATAACAATTTATTACAATTGCTAATATATTTAAAAAATGCAGCGTTTTCCACTTACCACTAGAACAGGAAATGTATGTTTGAATGCCTTCAAGATACAAACTTCTAGGTATGTTCTTATTTTAGTCAGACTCTCTTCTTGTATATCAGAAATCTTGTGAAACAGTTTTTTTAACTTTTGAGTAATACAAGACCTAAGTACACAGGCTGCAGCATTGCTAAGCTAGACAATTTTGACCATGATGAAAAGTTTGGAACAGTAAACCATGAGTTTATTAGTACAGCACTGGAGCAGGTTTAATTCTCACCGTCCTAAAGAAGTAGCGGTCCAGTACAGCCCTGAATTTCTGTCTAAACAAACATGAATGGTGGATAACAATTTCTCCAAAATCAGGAAAAAAGGCAAAAAATACAGGCAATGGCTGAAAATGGCATCTATTTAAGTCTCAGACTCCAGTATTTAACAACCATAGAAACCCAGAAACTAAAATAGAAAGTGTAGGATTAGTGGCACTCTGATTCCAACGAGCCACAGCTATTTATGTTGAGAGAGAATATAGAAAGAAGAGGGAGGGATTTGGGAGGGAGCCAAGGGAGTGCTTCAGGTTTCATCATATCCTGTTTTCAACAGTTTCTTTAGGCTTACCCTACAATTAATGTTAGCAACAGATCTTGCAGCAATCTGAGGATATTTACTCTTTCCTGGACTTGTACTGCAAAATCTCACTCTGAACTGATGATAATTCTAAACCATCAACTTTTTTTCAAGTTCATCAATGGTCAATAAAGCAAATAACTTATTGCATTCCAAAGTTATGGATGACAGCTTAGTCTTGAGTTGGACTGTGGGAGTTTGTAACACACCTTCGTAACTTGAGTTACTTCCTACTTAATGACATATGACCTATTGATATTATTTTGGAGCTTAGAATGAGAAAAACTTAAATATTTCAGAAATAATTTGCTTGACACACAGAAATCCAGTGGATCATACAAAACTGAAGTGCTAATGAAGAGTAAAAATTAAGAGCATTGCATTACTGTATGAGGGCCTAATATAAATTTCATTAGCAAAGTTAAAACTTATAAACTATATGTATAGCACATTTAGTGTATTGGAAAGACCAGAAGCAAATTTAGAAGTAGAGAATAAGCTATTTCTTAGAATATTTTTCCTAATAAAAGTATTTCTAAAAAAAGGAATAAAAGGTTGAATTTAATGTGAAAGAAAAAGTATAATTAACTGAGCTGAAGTTTAAAGTTGCTGGGTTTTTTCTGGTATTGAATAAAACTAAGTCCTAAAAATGAAGCCTGGGAACCAGTAACAGCAATGTCACCTATAGTGACAGAGGATAATGGTAATTATACTCTCCACTTGCAAGCATAGCAAAATGATACCTAGTGTTACAAAATAGGAGGGTGTCTGCTTCCATTTACTTGCTAATCTAGATGAAGGACCCTTCTTTGCTCAGAAATAATGTGACACGAGAGGTGTGGATACACTTATATACTCAAAGAAGACTATTTATTTATATGGCTTGAGAAACAAGAAGTTAGGTGTGCCAGGCTTGAGCAACACTTATTATCATTTCTGCAGATAGCTTATTACACTGAAATCAGTCCTGTGATAATTATTTCAGGACTTGATTAAATGGCATTGCATCATAACTCCTTCTTCTACTTTATATCCAAACCATTTTTGCAGTTTCCAAAGTAGATTCATCCTAAAGCACTTGACAGTAATATGATGACAGAAAATATTCTTTCAGAAAATGATAAGGAAGAACACAAATGACTCGGGAGGAGAGAAGTGACATTGATCAGTGGCGCTGCACTTTTTTTTTTTTTTTATTTAGAGTAATTACTATTGGATTACTTCTAGGACTTTTGGTGCTTGAAATTATGTATAAGATTAAGGACTCTGATTTATCTCTGATTTTTAAAAGATGACCACTTAAGTGATAATTTCTACGAAATGCAGATCTTGTCATACAGATGCAGCAATCTGAGCCACAGAGGAAAGAATAACTGAAGTAAATGTTTTTGCTATAGCCTCTTTTCTCAGAGAACCATTCCATTCCCACAACAATAACAAAGACTTTTTAGAAAAAATATAGAAACAAAATAACAGTTAGAACAAAGTAGTCCTAGAAAGACAGCATCCAGAAAAGTTCATATATTAGAGATTTTAGAAACTATACTATCATTGTTACCTGGTTAATTATGAGAAATCAGTTATGCTGGCTTCACTTTTTAAAACAGGTAAACAAACCCCATCAGTAGAATCTTTAGTCTTATAAATCAAGATGATTCGTAAAGGTATATCTATTCCTAAAAGTAGCATAGCTTAACTTGAGCTTAATTAAATACGAATTTAGTAACCAGCTATTTATAATTGCAGCAGAAACAACATGAATGCAATGACATAAAAGGATACTCATTTTCTCTCTGGTCCTGAGAAGTCCTGAAAGTTGAAGAATTTCCCTAAAATTGAAAAAGTCTCCCTTATGGCCTAGTCTGCCTGCCCTGGACTGAATGTAGAAAATATGGCTTATAAATTCAACTGTAGATTAAAAAGTCCAAATACCAAAGACTGAGCAAAAAAAAATTTGTCCAACAAACCAAATAAATGTGTTACTGTCAAGTAATACTCTGACAAAAATTTAACGAAAACTTTTAACGATCTAAGATAGAATCTGAGAATGTGAACTGTAATCCAGAATAGACAACTCATTAGGATAGTTCCATCTCAGATTCAGGAATCTCAGACTCCTGATGCTAAGCAAGGTCTGTCTGCTGTAGTTCAGACCAGGAGTGCACTTTCACATCACTCCTGAGGCACTTGCATTCTTTATTTTAGCAAAATCTATCTTATTCCTCTTTCTATAAGGTCATTTGCAGATCTCATTCCAGGGCATCTAACCTTGGCAATAATTGTGCTATGCCCAATTCAGCCTAATCCACCAGGTCCTTTTTCATGCTGAATCAGCATCTCTCACTAACTGTTCACCCTCTTTTAGTAAGAGATAGCTGTCATACCGTATCAAGAAGGAATCTTCTAGTGCAAGTTAATTAAATTCCTGGTGGCAATCTATTTTCACATTTTGTGTAAGTGTAAATGACTTTTCAAGTATTTTGGAGTCTGGAAGCTGCTTCATTCATTCATCTGAAATAGCGTCACTTTGGTGATTTAAACACAAAATTTGTGTTTCTTTGCAGAAGGCTACTGATGAACTACAGTGAGTGGGTTAACATGGAGACGTTGCATGTATCTATTGGGCTAAATTCCTAATAAACTGCATAGTTTAAAGAGGTTTTATTTCACTGGATAATGAATTATCATTTTCAATCACTTAGACTATTTAAATTTATAAAAAGACACCTATTAAATAAATCAAAAAATCTTTTTCCAAGTACATGTATCAAGCTTACCAGAACAAGAGTTATGACTGTTTATGGCATCATAATCAACACAAGAACACCCTTTTGGTACTTCTAGAGGAAGCCTTAATACAGATATATTAACTTGCTGACAGACACTTGGAAGGCACAAGAGAAGGCCAGAGAGAAACTGTTTAACTGTGGCCTTTGTCAATAGAAGCAGCTGATGTTTACTGTTTAATATTCACAGGTCTCCAGAGGTGCCAGAACTGGGACATGTGTCTTGGCACTCAGGACTTGTCAGTCAGAGTCTAGATAGTTTCAAAGGTATTCCCTGACAGTTTCTCAAGCACTTCCTTTCACTCTGCATAGCAGTGAGAAGTTGCCCCAGGATGCCTCTCATGATGCTATGTCAACAGGGCTGCACTGAATTTTCACTTTCAAAAGCAGAAGCAGGTGAATACCCATTCCTTCAGTAACTAACACTGTAAGGAATAGTACGCTAACAATTTTTGTTCTGTATTTATAACATTTTTTCATGGTGATTTTGAAATCTACTACAAGCTAAAAAACAATTCACTTTCTATCAATAGTCATTTCCCAAGAGCTGGAACAATGCCTCCCATTTTTAAAAAAAATAGTAAGCATGCCTGTAATCATATCTGAAATACTTAATTAGAAATGCAGTATATTAGTATACCTACATTTGCAGGCACTTCTATACTCACCAGTCTGCAACTGTTTGATTGAGATAGACCCTAGTAATGCCTACCAACACCATCCTCCCAACGCTCACCAATTCCTTCTCAGAACAAAAGCATCTATCTTCTGTTTGGCATTTCCATTGCATGGCAATAGATAGAAGTAGAGTAACAGATAAAATTTTAACAGATAAAGCCTCCAAATGGCTAACGTAATACATGCTTTGGTAGTGCAAGTAGCTATAGAGCCTAATCTGAAAAGACTGCTCATTACAGTTAGATAAGGGGATCCAGTTCACCATTAGCAAATTTGCAGATGACACCAAGTTGTGGGGGAGTGTCGATCTGCTGGAGGGCAGGAGGGCTCTGCAGAGGGACGTGAACAGGCTGGATAGGTGGGTTGAATCCAACAGTATGTGGTTCAACAAGGCCAAGTGTTGGGTCCTGCACTACAGGCTGAGGACAAAGTGGCTGGACAGTGGCCAGGGCAGAAAGGGACCTGGGGGTTCTGAGCTACAGGAAGCTGAACAGGGGCCAGCAGTGTTCCCAGGTGGCCAAGAGGACCTGGAGAAGAAGAGGCTCAGGGGAGACCTTACCACTCTCTACAACTACCTGAAAGGAGGTGGTAGTGAGGTGGGTATCAGTCTCTTCTCCCAGGCAACGAGAAGTAGGACAAGAGGACACAGTCTTAAGCTGCGCCATGGGAGGTTTAGGTTGGACATTAGGAAGAAATTTTTTACAGAGAGAGTGATTGGGCATTGGAAGGGGCTGCTCAGGGAGCTGGTAGAGTCATCGTCCTTTAAAGTATTTGAGAGTGGGCATGGCACTTAGTGCCATGGTCTAGCAGACAAGGTAGTGTTAGGTCAAAGGTTGGACTTGATGATCTCAGAGGTCTTTTCCAACCTAGCTGATTCTGTGATAAGATCAGACAATAGATCTAGAGGCAAAACATGTCTACTGAGGACTTAGGACCTATATTTTTTTCACTCTTAATCTCTCTTCTACAATGTCACTGACTCTTCCATTAGACAGAACATGGTCTTTCTGTATGAGCTGTGGCGAATACCAACTTCTTAGCAGGCAAAGTCATTTTATAAACCATAGTATCCTTCTGGCAAAACTTTTGGTCCTGAGGCTTGATTAACCAGGCCAAAATTGTCCATCCAACAGACCAAGCCAGAGATGACATAATTTTTACTAGACTACAGAATCTTTTTTTTTCAAGTACTTGACTGTTAGGTTCTTTAGTCTCCCATGTAGTATTCAATATAAGGCAAAATGAGTGACATATATACAATGACATGGGATTTCCTAAATGAAGGAATAGCATGAGAATACATACAACTCCTAGTATTTAGAAGAGGAGCATATGTTTTGGAGGACAATGGGAACACAATATACAAAGTCCAATACATATAATTGTTTCAGTATCATGTAACCCTGGATATAACGTGCACACAGAGATCTGAGCATAGAAGAAAACGCAGAAACAAACTGGAGACAACATAGCAACAAAATGCACCAAACAGGTGAGAGACAGGCGTCTAACCAGAGCCTGTTTACAGGGAAGCATGATTCACTGGGTACCTTTTGGTGCAATGCAACAAAGGAGTCCCTGGTGTGTATGCAGGACCAGTGAAGTGAATGTGCTATCTACATTGGATAAACACTGCTGCCCTCAAGATAGCATATTTTTCTGAAATAAATAAATAAACTTCACACTGGTAGTATTCCCTTCCATATACTAGTCAAGAAAATGCTTTGAACTCAGACTTGACTTAATTACAAATATCTGGTTAACGAAGATAAAGATCATGTGTTTTTGAAGTGGTCACTCTTGTCCTTCCATCTACTTGACCCCTTGTCTATTGTTATTATTCATGATATTAAGCCTCAAAGTAAGATTATTGCCTTTTGGAGGCAGAGACCAAGTATTATATCTTTGAAGCACAATGAATCCTAATTAGGTATAATCAATAATTATAGTTGTGTAATGGAAAATAGGAAGGTGAGGAAAAGGAAATGGCTGAGATCATAATAATTACTTTCTATTAGGACTGACAGGGAAAACTAGTATGAGAAGCTGGCCACCTGAGAAGACAGATACTTATTTATCTGGTTTTTCTTAGAGTTGACATAGCTAAGTTAAAGTATACTAAGAGTCACACTAAACATGATTTAAAACTTAACAAACTCTGGAAGCAAAGCTGTACTTTCTTTCTACTTGAGGTACGTGTGTCTCTGAGGGTTTTGCTGTGGTAACCTCCTTGGAACGCAGCAATTACCACCTACGTGGCAAATTGGAAGTGTTACATTCCTGTGCTAGTAATCCGCTCCTCCATTTAGCCAGAGGTCAGGGAGGAGAAGGAGGTGACTCTAATGAAGGGAACAGTCAGAGACACAGTATCCTATTAGAAAGACAAAGATGCACTAGGTGTTAACCTCACAATACAAGATTTAAAAGCCCCTCTACATGGAAAAGCCCTGTTATACACTTGAGAGACAATATAAATTGTACAAAGTCGGAAATTGAGCTCCATGACGCTTCTGATCTAATGTTTTACGTTCCTACTGACTACTAAACTCTTGCATTCCCAGGAATGCCCAGTGCTATCTTGCTAACGTGAGACTGGGGTTTTTTTGTTTGTTTGTTTTTGACATGCTCAAAGTTAAATGCCACACATAAAAATGATCATTTTATGCTGCAGCTATGTTTTGCTTTCCAGTGCAAGTAGAAGCTGTGCTACATCTGTGTAATGGTATCAGCACATATAAACAAACATATATGTAAATAAATAAATATCGGCATAATGCTACCATTTCATAACTCAAGTTTTACAAATGATATAATGTTTTATCTCCCAAACAGCTGTGGATAAAAGGCAGAGTTTCAGAATGCATGTGTATTTTAAGGAAGAAAAAGCACTGCTGCACAGACATAAGGTGCTGAAGTTAAGAACCACTGTGTTAATGTGAAAAAGATGGGAAAGTAGAAGAATTTCATGCATGCCAGTATTCTTCTTAGTCTGAATAAAAAAAAACCAAACAAACCCACAAAACCCTCACCCAAAATACAGAAACCTCAGCTCTTTTGGTTGCAGTTCAACAACCTGATGTAATCTTCAAGACCAATCAGAATTGCACTTAGTTGTCCACCTAATTTGGCACCTATGTTTTAATCACCATTAAAAAATCCTATGTTAAACCCTGTGTGATTTCTCAGTTGTCTTTATTACTGTTGGCCCACCTCCAGTTCTAACGAAGTAGTACCCATATTAAATGTAAAACCCATGCTCTGTATTAGCTTTCCATATTGCACAAATCCCTGCTCTTGCTACAACCTGCAGACACCTCACTTGGAAGAGCCCAAAGTATCAGATTCAGTTGTAAGTAGATGACACAGTGCTCGGCAGCTTTTATAAATGAAGATAAATGTAATAAGATGGTGATGAATACTCTTAGGAGTAAGTAGTGCAAATCAGGCTTTTTACTGCAATGCTTCATTGGGCTGAGTGCAGGTCATAGGCCACTCCTGGTCTTCAGTGGGATTTTTTTGCTATGATGGTTCCACAAAGAATCTGCTGATCATCAAGCCTGTTGTGAGTACAGGGTCCCTCACTGCTGTGCTAGACCTGGAGTGACAGGGCATACAGACAGCCAGAGCAGTAAGTTTCTGTGTAGCATGTCTGGCAAATATAACTTGTAAGTCCTCTTATTCTTCTGGTATTTTTTAGGATTTTTGCTCTGCACTATGAATCTACTGCCCAGCCTTCTTAGGGCCATGAGATCCCTACAGTCAGGGAGAATTCTTGCTCATGAGGAGTGGCAAATTAATTTTCTTGGGTTCCTTCAATCTGATGTCCCATCCATTAAATGAACTCCATACAGAATGCATTATTTTTTGCAATACATTTGAACAAAATGATAATATAAACCATCCTTAGGGAGCAGTATTAATTCACTACAATACATTAATCTAAAGACTTTCAAGGCTAGTATGATGTTACCCACAGTATGAAAGACATGCTATTTGTTATCACCTTATCACCCTTTCACAAAAGAACAGCATCCTTAGAGCAACTGTAATTATAGAGAAACAGTAATATAAATAACTTTAATGCATCCTTTAATTAGGTCTAGCAAGTGAAAATATTTTGGAGAGTCAACTCAAGGTCAGTTGTCTCAGGACCTTTTTGCAGTGATTCACCACCCTGCAGTGATTCACAAAGTACTAAGTGAGAATTTCTGCAGCAACCCAAGAAAAATATATTCTAGTATCTGCTACAGCCACATAGTCACGCTATTGTTTGTACTGCTGATGCATAAATGTGCCTTTGCATGTCTGCTGTCAAAGGGCTAAAACACATCTACATCCACAGTGCAAGATATTAACTAGATACTTGAAACTAGGCCACTGTTCTCAACATTAATTCAAAGGAAGTAATGCAACTGGGAATAAAGAGACAATTGAAAAAAGGCATAGGAAAGGGGTAAAAAAGGAAAATACAAACACATATCAAGTCAGAAGAAGTACCTGAGGAAGAACATCCATCTCATAGTAATTAGTGTGCAGGATTTAGCTGTGGCACTGGATACTTTCAGCTTCAAATTTAAGTTTCACAACTTTCACCTTTAATTTAAGGGTTTTTTTCTTGTTTTTTTACATTTTGAATGCTTTCAATGTGAAAGTAAAATAGAGAAGTCTGTGGCTTCCAGTAATAGTAATAGAAATGGCGTTTTCATCATAGTCTACATACCTTTGGCCTACACATCCAAAGATCTAAATGATAGAATAATCTATTAAAAAAACAGTCTGCATATAATATATAGACATAACTTTCATATAAGAACTGTACTGGAAACCTTTGTGACACATTTCAGAATTCAGTTTGAAGATCATGCTTGAAACAGAGCCCAGAAAGCTGTGTAAAGTTAGGTCAGAGATGAGCGTAGGCTGTGAGGTTTCTTCATGGCTGAACACATGATGTGACAGATGTGGGAATAAAGGAACTGTACATTTTAGGAGATAAGTATTCATTTTTTATAGCTAAATATTTATCTAAAGACACATACACAAGCAGACCTGCAGCCCTACTGCAAAGCAGCAGCACAGTGTAAACTGCTGTATTATCCCTGGCACACATACAATGGGGTTACGTATCAAGCACCTATGGAGGGTGAATCCTGATGATAGCAATATTTAGAGTGGCAGCAAAATCAATGGTTCTAAGCTTAGATACCTATTCAGACAAGTAGGTGTTTGGTCACTGGTATTTTTGTTTTCAGTATTAAAAGGTTACTGATTAACTGTGAAGGGCAGTTATGAAAATGAAAATGACAGAGTAGGAACAAAAGACCAAAACTTTACAAAAAGAAGTGCACGCACCAGCTAACACTAGTCATCATCCACTTTCCACATGTCCTGAAGCTACCAAAAGTTCTCAGGGTATAGCAGTCACAATTTTCCAAGAAAGGAAGGATAGGGCACAGAGACATCTCCATATTATGCCAATGGCCCTTCAGTTAATTTAGAGTAATCCTTTAATTTTAAGCATCAGAAACATACTAGTGTGAGTGGTGTGTGCTAATCACCATAAAAACCATGTGGTATTTCAGAGCATCCTCATGTCAGTTTCATAACAAAAATTTTAATGCAATACAATATTTAAAAAAGCATTAATAGTAAAAAAATTACTTCTGCTTTCCCTCATGTTTGAAAATACATATACATCAAACACACATACATGTTGAAAGAGTATATTTATTAGCAGTACGCTGAGTATATAATTATAGCAAGTTAAATAGAGTACGCTAAGAATTAAATTTATGAGACAAAAGATACTAGTACAGTAATTACTATTCTGAGTTACTTCTGTATATGACAACAAAAGACTTTAAAATGTGACATTCAAGCACATGAAACCTTTGAGTCTGATGTAGTACTTACATTTCCAGTGATTTTGGTGACTTCTGGGTGAAATTCACGATAGCAGGTTAGGGTAAAGGATGGAGACATTTGGTCTACTTTAAGACACCATACTCAACTGGCCAAAGAGCTAGAAACAGGGCTGACAAAATAATGCAGAATTTTGACTTAAGTCAAGAGGAAAATGCTCTTTCCTTCTGTGGTTCAGAACTCTGAGTGAGACTATTGTTCCATTTTGGTGTAACACCAGTAGAGCCCTATGACTGTGCTGCCTGCTCCACTGAAACACAGGGTCATATAGACCCTCTGGTAGGCATAGACAAACATTAAACTGCAGCTTCTCCCTCTCCATCATTTGTGTTCTGAAAGAGTAATATGGCAGGTCTCTCTCTAAACAAATATCTAAACACTTTACAATTTGAATTCTGGCAGTAGAAACACCCCATTCCCTGCAAATAAAGGAGCCTTTTATATGAAGTGAAATCAGGGAGAAGGATAGGAAACAAGACGACATTTAAAAGGAATATTTAGTTTAGAACAATTACTTCATCACCAATAAAGAGTATCTGCTGAAATTTGGAAGAAAGGTTTAATTACTTGACTGAAGGCTTCTTATTTCGATTACTAAACTAATACACATTTACTTTTTAAATATTATAACTTTCAAACTTCTCTAGTCAATCTTCCAGCACAGACAAAACAAACACTTTTTAACAACACAAGTATAAATTTGCAAACTCTACTGTTTTTAAGGAATTTTTGTAAGGTCATCTTTGAAATCATTATAGAAATAACCAGAGGGACATCAGTCTGCTACTACTAACACATACATCTTATTATCAACCAGGTTTTATTTGCTTTTAATATTCTTGAAGAAAATGTTTTCTCCAATTTGATAAATGCAAAGTACAAAATTCTATGAAGTTTTTGATTACAGTAGAATTTAGAGTATGTTCTGTCAGATTCCTGCAAAGGTGCTAACTAGGAAGGCAATGACCACTTTAAGGACTATTGTGACAATGAGTCCTATCACAGTGTAGGCTCCCCTACCCTGGAAAAAACAATAGCATATTGCATTAATACATCTGATTTATACTTTTAACTGTTGTTTGCAAAGGTGTATAAACTGACTAAAGACAAAAACATGCAAAAAAACCCTTCAATTACTCAAAGCATGAAAATTAAATTACTCTACATTTACTCTGATCCAGCTGATAATAGCATTTGGTGCTTTAAATTTAACTGGTGCCTGGAGGCCTTGGAAAAGCTCTGGAGTAACCTAACTGTACTAAACACAAACACATTAATGTGACCCTTCAGAGGCCTGCAGAGAGACCTGAAGCAGTACTAGCCAGACAGTCATTACAAGAAAACCAAACCATGTCTTGAACAGCTGTCACAGTAGGCCTGATTACAGGTTTTACAAATTACAAAATTACTTGGAAAATGTAGGTGTTTCCACCCAGCTTCAGTAACTGGAATAACTCATGGAAAATGTAGGCTGTTGAAAATACACAAATTTGATGTGTAGAGCTTAAAGGTGTGGGACTGATGCATCCAGACTTTTTCAGCTAGAGATTCTGTACTTTTTTTTAAAATTGTATTTTATTTGATGTAAAGCTGTTCTGAACTGCTTTAAATTATCCAGCATTTCATATCACTGTTTTTATACTTTTTTCTTACTAAGTCTCAGTGTCTGACTTAGATTCATTCCTACTGCTGGTATGCTTATCCAGACTTCTCTGTTTATTGGACTTCATTCCTCGAGTGCAACCTTACAATTACCTTTGTCTTGTTGTTATATCACAACATAAATCTCAGGGCTAAAAATCTTTCGTACTCTCTGAGAACAGAAGCCTTCAAAGCAAACTCTGACAACTAAATCTAAGCCCTACACACTTTTTCTGGATCCCAAATTATTAATCTTCTATTAAAGTTTCATAATTTTTAGCTTCACTGTTTCAAATTGATTCCTAGAAAACTGATGTGTAAGGTGAATGCCATTAAAAGAAACCAAAACCCAGGTAATAAAATACTTGAGTTAAAATACACACCATTATAGTGAAAGATTGCATGGGCCGAATTATTTTCAGTTTTAACTCTAAATTTATTTGTACATAAACAAAACATACAAGGAAACAGAAAAAACACGAACTAGTTGAACTATGATGTAAATAATAAATCAATGTCTAACATACACCTGGTTTTATATCCTAGCATTTCCTCTTCTTTAGGAGATAAATAAACTCTTTAATTTTCCAATAAACTAGAGAAACAGACTACTGAGCCTTTTAATACTGAAATATACTCATTATTTCCAGTTATCCCTTTAAAACATCACTGTCATTAAAACATCAAAGACGTATTCCTTTTCTATTCCCCTATATGGGAATATAGAATATATAACCGAAACATTTTCCAAACATTTTCCAAACATTTCTTTTTTTAAATATGATGATTTTGACCTTTAGAAGACAGCAAAGCAAGCGTGGCTGTACAGAAATGCCAGTCTCCGAGGGAGAGCTGAGCATGAGCCCGCACGGCCGAAGGAGCGGGGCTGGCGCCACCCTCTGCTGCGAAGCTGGAAATGTTAATTTTTCGACTATGATAACAAGTTGCACTATTCTTATCCGATCACCCCCAGCTTTCTACCGAGATGTTTACCTCCAGCCAGCCCACCGTGCTAGTCTCTGGACTAGCATACATTCAAGAAGTAAGATCCCTTCTAACCTGTCATCCCTGATACTAAATCATCATTCACATCCACAAGATTTATACACTACCTTACTTCAAATCCTATCCCCAGCTCTCCTTAGGCATAATACTACACATGTCTTGACAATACTTACCCTACCACTGCCCTCCAAAATCGGCTCATGATCTTGCTAAGACAATATTACTTCATCAGTTTGCTACTCTTCAGGGTGCTACACAAGCAGCTGCAAGCCTTATTCCTGCATTTGGAACCCATTTTTCCTTACATACTATTAGAGCAGGTACCCCTCTCCAGGTCTAGGCTGCATGTAGGGCCCTTATAGACAATGGCCATAGGAACAATTCCAAAGAAATTGAAAAAAACCCAGCTCTGGAACGTGTCCACTAAAGTACAGAGTGTTTTGTAGACCTTTCCCTTGTCACTTACAAGAAATAAATCATTCTTTAGCTTTTCTAAATTTTTAGATGTGATTGTGACTCCAAAAATTACTTTTTAAAAAAAGGACTTCAACTATTATCACTTAATCCCACTCTAACCCATCATACTTTGTCTATGACTCACGTTACTGCAAATATCTTTCTTCCTTTAGAACTGACTAGAAGACAGCATCTTATGTTTCTCATCACCACACAAAATTAAACTCCAGTTTATTTGCCAAAGTCAGAACTCAGAAATACAGAACTCTGTGTCTGTTAGAAAATTTAATATGAGAAACTTACCTCCCTCAGTATCTAGAGCCCAGGTCATCTGACTTTGTACCTTTGTCAGGCTGCAGCACAATCCTCTTCTTTCAGGGCCAACTTTCATTCTCAGTGAAAAAAAACATATGAAAAATAGTGTCTCTGTCTAAGTTGTGTGAGATATTGCTGTGGCACACACATGGACAAAGGAAAGGGAAGTGCTCCTGGATCTTACTGTAATTACTAAAAGAAGTAACAGGGAAGTAGGGCCTTGTTCAGCTGCTCATGCTCTGAAATCAGTATTTGCCACTTCAAATAGCCATTGCTCTACTTGGTCAGCTGCACTTGAAGGTAAAATACAGAGGTAGGAAACCTGTGCTTTAGTTTAGCACCTTCTCTGAAGTACCAAGTGCAGGGGAAGCCTCACAGACTGTGCCTCAGCGCGGAGCTCGCCCTCACACCCACCACAGCTGCAGAGCTCCTGTGCTTTCACACCACCATGAACGCTCGTAGGCAAATAAATTTCCCTTCTTACAGTTTCCAGGCACATCTGAAAAGCAAGCAGAAGCTCCCTGCCGAGCGGGGCCGTTCCAGCCCGGGGAGGGAAGCGCTTCCCCCGGTGTGGGACTGACGGGCGGTCTGCCCCTCTCTGGCTCTGCGGGTCCTGCTCCTCCCCTCCCTCACTCGGCAGGGTGGGCAGCTCTCACCTTCCCCCAGGGCCACCTGCACTCGCCACGGAGCTTTCAGGAGACACCTGCCAGTCAGCACTGACACTTCATCTTCTCCTCGACTCAGCTGCCTGAAATGGGGCAGTCACAAAACACATTCAAGTACACCAGGCACCTGTGATGTGGGATTCTGATTTTACAAAGCAGAGCTGGAAAGTGAGAATGCCTTCTTCTCTATCGTGATAGGAATTCTGCACTGAAAGTTAATTGCTGTGTAGCACTTGGGCAGCTGTAAATCAGTTAATGAGGACTGTCCTCTTCTTTTTTTACAATACCACGACTTAAAAAACAGAAGACACATGCAGAACTCTTCTAGCCTAAATCCAATTCAAAACCCACCTGAGACAGCCGACATCGACACCAACCCCAACCCCAGAATCTACATATAGGGCTCAAGTTTATGCCATTTTTTTCAAAAGTTGACTGGTGTTAGGACTCCTTGTAATTAATATTTGACCTGAGGATTTAGTGATCTCTCTTGTGTATGTAAAATTGCAAGTGAACAAACAACACCAGCTCTAAAGTTTATTTTCCCAAACAACCACATGAAAGCGTTAACTCTGAATTAAAGAATTTTATTTTGTGCATTTCAGAAATGAATAATGACATTTTCTAAAATGAGTTGTTGCTGTGATAGACATATATGTAAAACATGTTTCCATTTTACATTACAACATGCAGTGTGAGAATGATACATTAATTTACCTGAATTCTCAATCATCTTTGAATAAATCAAGAGCTATTAACTGTGTGAACACTGGTAACAGTTTAAATTATTTCAACTCTGAGGGAAAAATACCACATGACAATACAGATCAAAGCACACCAACTGGAACACAATGGATGCACAGTTGTTACCAAGTTCTTCAGTTCATTTCTAAAAGATATTTTTTCAATTATAACTTTGCATTATTAGAAGCTTTTGAATGCAAAATATAAATGATACTAATAAATGAAAATACATACCAGGATCAGTCAAGATAAGTAATCTATTTTCAGGGGATAATGACTTTATCTAGATGAATAACAGCTCATGTTATGTGTTAGATTTAACATTGTTTTCTTCCCTCTTCATCTTTAAACTGTCTGGCTTGACAAAGTGTTGAGTAGCTTTTTGAGAAAAAAAGGAAAAAATCCTAAACCAATAAATCACCACCCCCCAAAAAGTTAATAACCTTAAATCTCACTTTTGTTGCTACTTAACAGCAAAGTCAACCGATACATATTTTTTCCCTATTTAAAATATTTGTCACTAAAACTATGCTCAACTAATCAGTGCAGAAGCAACATTATAAATGGGCATGTTTAGAAGCTCCATAATGTATGTATTTTTGCGTACACAATGGTGATTTATCTTTAAAATTTTATTATTAAATTAGAAAAAAACTCCTAGCAGTGACAAATATGCAGTCTCTATCAGCAGTGCAGTTTGAAAAACAGTGGAAAGTAATCTGCACATGACATAGGAAGGTTTTGATGAAAATTTTCTCATGTTTTTTTTTCCAACACTTAAAGAGTGTTATTGCCAATGTGTATAATTTGGATAGCCGGTGGAAATCTTTTTCAACAGTCATAGCTCTTAAGCTGCACTTCTGATTTTAAAATGTTTTCATAAAGAACAATTTTTTCTGCCATCTTGTTCCTGCTTTCTAAGCCAAAGGAGCTATAAAACATTACCTTGAAACAATAAACAAATATCTAGGAGAACAGTAAAAAGGCAATGATACAGTAGGACAAACTTTAATATCATTACCAAGCATTTTGGAAAGTTCAGTGCAGTATGAAAAATACTTTATATGCCTCTTGCACATTAAAAAAATAATCTGTAGCTGACATTTCAGTAACATTTTTGATCAAATGACATTTCTCATGCATTGTGTTGAGAAAATAAAAAATTCCCAACCCATGTACGGCGGCAGCTCAAAAGTTCAGGTATAACACAGACCTTTCCTAGTCATAACTTCTAAGGACTGAACACTTCAACAAGGCAGTTCAAATATTTACTAACTGTTCAAATAAATAGCATGAATACAGCCACTTCTTACAATTCACCTCTCTGTTAACCTGCCCTCACGTGTATCTGTAATACATCTCCCTGAACAAGACGGCACGTGTGCACTGTACTTCAGACAAGATACAGAAACATTAAAATACAGCTATGATAAAATCTTGCTCTGCAGGTTTTAGTGCATTATAATTACATCCTGAATATTTTTTCAGCATACATTGTTTAGCATTAAAAAATGCAATAGTGCTTTTGCTTTCCTGCTCTGTGATGTGGGGAGTGTTGTCAACGTCACCCTCTGCCTGTTCATTGCAATATGATGGAAAAACTGTATGAATTGAGTTGAGAATTACCAACTGCAACATCTGTTAACCACCCTTCAGTTTGGGAACATTGAACTGTACTTAAGGGCATGCAGGATCCAAATATGAAAAAATGTGTTTTGCATCATGTTCACTGGATTTGTTCCCAAAGGACACCACATAGAGGTAGCAAGCTTATTGTTATTGGTGTAATTTCTAAAGGCCCACAAACCCTGTATACTCCTCTCTGTTGCTAGGCCAATATATCTTTCCATGGATGTTAAGCATTTCCACCTGCTTCAACAGAGCTAGGATTTTCCCAAGAATAAAGGCCTGATGTGAACATATCTCTTCAATAAATTCATTTAATTAAGCAGTCAAGCACATTGACTTATCTTTGGCCTCCCCTAACATACAGGCTATTCATTGTAGGCACATTTCTTATTAACTATCCATGGAGAAAACCAGATTTAAATGATAAAATGAAGCAGGTTTGCTACATGGCTCACAGTATTTAAATAAATCTAAAGATAGATTAACAGCATATTACCTTATTATTGCTTGAAATAAGTCTCAAAGTAAAGTCTTCAAAATTTTATATATAATTTTAAAGGTTGGTTTATTGAAGTATTCATACACTTCATTTATGTGGTTGCTTAGGGAAGTGTTCAACTGAACACAAACAGAAAAAATCCCCATAGTACAGTTCAATGGAGAGAACATAATATGCCTTCATTAACGTATGGTGCTAGAGCAAAAAGCATACCAAACTCAGAAAGTCAGAGGTTAGTCTACTCCCCTTTAAGCATGCATTTGCAAAACATCCATTTACTCTTTAAGAGACAAAGAAAAAAAAACATAAGAGCTGTGCTACTCATTTTTAGCTCAGGAAAGAGCTACTTCACTTTGTTACATTAAGTTTTTGATTTGAAAAGGCTAAAAAACCAAAGCTACATAAAATTAAGTTTGTGCATATTCTTAAAATTGCTCCTTACTAAAAGTTTCTGCATCAAGTGTGCACTGCAGTTTTACTTTATTGTCATGGCCTGGCCCCACAGTTATAGGGCCCAGGAGCTGCTGGCATTCAGCATCTTTGAAAGTCAGGACACAGCTTAAGTGATTGTGCAGAACAGTTGATTTCCCTTGCAGTGTAAGCCAAGTGTTCATTTATGCCCAATAATAAGACCACAGAAGTTTCACCAAATCAACCAAAATTAACTTTTACAAGTCATAAAGGATTTCAAGGATAACACCAATTGACCAGGCCTGAGTTTCACAGCTAAAAGGACAATACTGTCCATTTTCATTGGTTAGTTCTGGAAGCCCTTTCCAGGATGATCTAATAAAAGAAAACAGAAGTATTATTGTTATACATTGAAATTAAAAGAACATTTCATTTAAAAACCTTTTAAAAGACTAACTCAGTAGCAAACTGAATGGTACAACTGAAGGTCTGCCCTCCTACAGGCACAGTATGACCTTTAATAATTAAAATCTAACTAACATTTTTTCTCCTGCAGCTAGAAATCATAGTGGAGGTGTCTCTTCTTCAAATCAGACTCTGCTATAATAATAATTGAACTTACACTACTGGTGTGTTGCTCCTGTTTCTCAGGCAGGTAGTTTTACAGTTGAAAGAATACTGATGACCTCTGTCAACTGAATGGTATTCAAACTACACTTGAAATTGATTATGGTACTAAAAAGTGCTAACATTTGGAAGGTAACATGACTACAAAACCTTTTTTTGACCTCCACAGGAATGAAAAAACCCACAAATCCACATACTCATAGAAATATTCATAAGTATAGCCTGTTGCTTCATTAATTATTCTGTACACCAGGAAATACTATGACAAAGTACACTAATAAGACAGAAAAACACCAAAAAATGTCACCAAACTCTAAGTTGTGATACAGCAAACGAGACTCAAACAAGACACTATGTAAGGCAAAATGTTGCTTAACAAACCCCTTTTCTTCCTCTTGACAAACCCTTCTGTCACAATCAGTCCTACTGAATTACTCTCTTGGGTACAAATAAACGCATGTTTGATGTGCTGCAGAACATATTACATGAAAGAGATATCAAGGGCAAGATGTTTTGCTTGTTTTAATTTGTCTGAAATCCTTAACAATTAAAAATATAATCAGACAGCGAAATGGCATTTGGGTTTGGTTTGACAGAGAACTCAAAATGAAAGTTCCGCCGTCTTCTTAGAATAGCAAGGTTATTAGTATGATAGTTTCAGAATCTCAGTTTCCTCACTTACAACACAAGAAATCCTAGCAATATTTTGCATCATCTTACTTGCTGCAATTTTAATCTGTCACTACTAGACCTTTAACTAATATGTTATTAAGGTTATTTTGAAATATTTTTATTTTTTAAAAAAACAACACACTAACATTTTTTCTGAAATTAGATCCTAATATCCTAATTTTTATGTAAGATTTATTTCATTCAGTCTTCACATGAGTGTAAATAATTCTGCAATCTATGAAAGGCACTAGATCTCACCTGTACTAGAAGCCTGACTTGAAATCTGCAATATCTGTTCAAATTGTAAATCCATACTTTTACATGAAATTTGATAATATATATACTAGGTAGAACTAATATTTAGACTTTGAGTTAGGTATCTTACCTTTCAAGATGAACATAGTGACGAGAAAGAACATTCTTAATCATAACTATGGTTTTTGCATATACCTCTGGACCAATCAACCTGGAGAAGTACAATTTGGCACGAAGAAAATATCCAATTGGCCACAGCCATTCCTAAACAAGGAATGAAAAGAGAATTATTAAAGCAGTCAGTTTGAAAAGGTGACAACACTTTTTCTAGAATTGAAGAACTGGCTCTTACAGGTCCTTGGTGATAATTAAAACCTTTGGCTATATTGTAGTTGTCATTGTCAAGAGCATTATCATATACTCCACAGTACACCATATCACTGCAAGAAAGAAAAAATGGATTATGCAAACAAAGCATTAACAAAAGTGATACACAGAAAAGGAAAACAGAAATTAACCAAAAAAATTTGTCACAGCATTTACATTTAATGATGATTAAGTTAGGGAGGTCTCCACCAGGTTCTGTATTTTATGCGACATGGTTTAAACTAGTAGGAAAATGGTTCATGTTTTGGAAGGACTTCTTAATTTTGCCCTTATGCTTTTACTCAAACTGTAGTGCTGTACACCATATCATATATAAGTATGTCCCAAGATGCAAATTCAACATCTTTTATGTTACCAAATTTGACTTGCTTACTGTATGGCATCCAAAACCACTTGGTCATTGTCCACATTAAAAAAAAATCAATTGCATGGACTTTTAGAACAGCAAGACAATCGTTCTGAAAGTACTTCCTGCAGCCTTATTTCACAGGTATGAAGACTTTACGCACTACCTCCCTCCCACTCCCCTCCCAACATCCAATAATTCCTACTGTCTTGTTTTTTAATTAACACTCACTCTTATCTCTACTGTACTTACTCTGGATCTAAGGTTTTCATGCCTAATGGACCGAGTAGTTTTTCCTCTGCTATTTGCAGAGCTTTCCAAGCTTTCTCAGGTGTGAATAACTCTGGGGCCTAACAAAATAATAAACATTTAATGAATAATCCCTGTGCATGTACACATGTAGAACTGTGTATACAAATGCAGAAGACAATAAAAAGCCTGACTTTTATAGTACTGAATCAACTTCCAGAATATACAAATCAGAGTAAGGAGACAGAAGCTATCCAGTGCTTTTTTCAATTTTAATTTTGAATACACTTGTCAAGTATTACTACTGAAGCTCTTTACAAACCCAGTAGTAGCATAGGCTTTTTGGCCAATTTGACAAGAAAAGTGGCCTCCCAGATCTACCCTGAAGGACATTCTGAATACAGTGAACACTGCAAACCAGAAAGTCCTGTCATGCTATATTTTTAGGAGACAGTTCAAGATGGATCAATATTAAAAGCATGGGGGGGAAAAAAAGCTTTTAAAAACTTATTCTAAGCCATGTTCCTGATATAGTGTCATGCAGGTGGACCTTACAATGAAAGCTTAGTTCAATTATAAAGACCATTTTAAGAGCTAAGTCCTCCTCCTGCCCCCCCTCACTTACCACAACCATTGCTATTGTAAAATTTGGCCTGAGTTGGTAATCACACCATGGACTCGAAGCTCCATAGCTGTCCTTATAAATTCCACGTTTGTGAACAAGATCTGGATGTTTTTCATTGGGATCTGCTGGATTCTCAGAGACAAAGAACAGCCTTTCAAAGTGTCCTTGAATTTTCCTGTTCCACTCATCATATGTGATAATCTCCTCCTTTCCTGGAAGATATTACAAACAGCTTTCATTTTCTGACAACAGCCACAGTGGCTAAATCAGAAGTAGGCTTCCCAAATTCCTGACACTTAACGGAAGTAGACTCAGGATCAGCTCTCTCCAGCTACTGATTCCCCACATTTAGGCCAATTATACAGTTCACAGAATTCACTGAAACTTCTAAAGAGGCTAGCACAACAGTCTTTACAGGGCACATACCCACTTGGGCTGGGTATGCTTAAAGTAATTTTGTAATTAGAAGAGTATTCCCTCTAAAATATAGGGGACTTCCAATGATATCTACATAAACATTCCCAGGCAGGGGTTTTCTGTGTTGTGAATATTGGGGAGAAAATCAGAAAGGGAAAATAAAGACATGTATCCTGCATCATTTTACTTTGCATTCTTGTAATGAATGACACAACCATAACAATACACAGTAATATTACCACATATAGCCATTTTGAGAAAAGGCATTCAGATCCCAAAATTCCTTTGTAATCCATGAAATAAGCTATTTGAAATATTGAGAAGACAGTATCAACTTTTAATGAATTTTTATAGTACCAAAGCATTCTAATCATATAAGATACTTTCCCAAGTTTTTCCCCCTTTTACTCCTAAACCTTCTTGGGTAATCTGATAATCATCCCAGATTTTATGGTCAGAGTTTCACTGTTTTAGTTATTTTTATACCCCAGTAATACAATTATGACATGTGCCTCTTTTTACCATGTCTTTTTACAGTGACTCCACGGAATGGAAATATGTTTTTCCCAGATAACTCTAGCAACCAGCGAACAGTCGACTTGCACAATCCAACGATTTCCACAGCAGAGCCATCTCTAAAATAATAGTGATAAAAAAGCCCAATTACTTTAAGGAGGCTATTAATGAGTTATATTTGTAAGTATCTTAGACACTTCTTTTCCTTATTTTCCTTCTGCTCCCCTATTTCTCAGCCAGGGAACAAACTCAATTGTAAACTGGCTAACAGGTACCTTTTTCTATACAACATATTGTTTAAAGCCATATCATTGTACCCAGCTAATTAGCACAGATTGGAAGATACTTCTACACCAGTGATTAAGAATATGAAAAATGGATCAACCCCAAACAACTTTGTCCTCGATTGTTAAAACTGTGTTCAGTACAGAGCTTACCTGCACATGCACTTCGGTGACTTAGGTAGGAGTTCTACCATAATAGATCATTCAAGTCAAAAGTGAAGCATTAAGATAAGCACTAAATGCACTTTTTGGACTTACTTCTTTTATCTGGTAATATTCAGATAACCAACACGTGCATACATTTCATATTGTATCATACTCAGCTTTACTATCTACTTCATGTAAATTTTTTCTCTAGCATCACCAATTTAGTCTCTTGTGGGGAAGTACCTTAACCTCTCTTAATGCCCCATTAAAATGCCTGCCTTGTCAAGCAAGATAATGTTTTCCTTCAGTTCTTACCCATTGATGGCAACTGATTTGAAACTGATGCTGTGCTAAATTCAAGCAAGGATGCCTGCAGAAGTTTCCTAGCACATAATAGAGATTATTTTTAAAATGCTTAATCTCAACTCTAAAAACATAGATGTTGAAGATATTTTGGAATTCAAACTAAGAAGTATTTGAACAACACAATTAACAATATATATCTCCTATAATAAGTCTAACTAACAGAGTACTCTAACAGAGTACTGCTAGTATTACAAGTATACAGTTTTTCCTAAATTATATTTTACTACTCGAATTCAAAGGTCAACTCTCAGCATGGAGCTAAGACCGTGACAGAAGCTGAGGGCTTCACCTGCCAAGAACAGACCTTTTTACTTCAAATCAGCACAAAAAAATTCCACTAACAGCTTATAAGGCAGAAACATTTAGAACATTTGAGACATCAGCTCTCAGACATATTAACAGAAGGCACAGTAGTTCTGCAGAAGAATTTCAGTTAAAAACAGTTAAAAAGTCCCCTCACCAAAGCCTAGATTTCATACCTTGGAGTAGCTGGAATTCCTTTGTTGCGAGCTTTCTCACTCTCTCCCATTTTATCCATCCAAGTGCCACAATTGAAACGGTTCCCTCCAAAGACAAAGCCGGTTTCATGGTCAACAGCTGCAGTTACATTAAAACCTGCCAAGCAAGAGTATCAGATGTGAACTCTATTTTTTAGACAAAGCAAAACCCCAACTGCTTCTGCCAACCCAAACCTCCTAAATAAACAAAAAACCCTCCAAACAAGGGATCTGAGGTCGGATTCTGAGGGCAACTGCACTTTCAATGAAATCTTAAAGATAACTTGTACAGTAACATATAAACAGTTGCAAATAAAATACCAACTGTATTTAAAGTAATTCAGTTTTAGCTACAGTAAGCATAAATAATTTTTAAAAAACATGCTCAGTATCTAGAGGAAACTAAATATAATATAATCATCAACTTCTGAATTGCACAGCAAGCCTTCTGTGTATGTTACCTTCATCTCTCATGTTCTGATCGATCTGCGGACCAGCATTCCTTTCTCGAAAATTTATGCCTTCCATATGTCTTTGCATAGCTTCCTGTATTACTTCATAAAGTGGCTGATCCTAGATTTGTTGCATGTTTGGATGATACATGAAAGGCAAGGTGAAAAACAAGTAGAAAGGCTCTATCTAATGTGCAAACAGTAGCAATCCTTAAGCCTCTACTTTATGATATTTCAAAAGACAGACATCAAATACTTTCAAGTAGCATCCTTGGCAATACATTGTATACAACTTTTCATAGAAACACTTTTCCAAGACAAAAATTAACAAAAAAAATTTAGAAACGGATGGAATTCTTTTTCTCCTTTCCCAACCCTCTGTGCTTGTTTAATCAGTGATAGAGATGCAGCAAGAACTGTCTAAAATACAGAATTCTTGTGCTATAATCAAACTTCATCATAAAAAACAGATAGCAACAGAGTCTCATAGCTAGAAAAAAATATCCTCCTTTCATTAAAAAATTATAGTTGTGTTAAATACTTATATTAGAAGTCATCTTTACCACAGTGCCTGCAGGCTGAGGAGAAGAGTCATCCTTTGGATACATCCTAGAAACTGGACACCGGAGAATGTCTAATCCATTTGGAACAATTTTACAGTAGTCCTGGATGCACTGAAGCCACCACCACACAGCATCACGACAATTGTATCTGGCATGTGTCCCCCCGCCAAGCAGATTGGGAATGAGACCATGTCTTAAAGTCCCACCAAATGCTAAAATGATGTTTCTAGAACAAAAGAAAACCAGTTGTGACCAAGTTGCTTTCAAGACCATTATTGGACCAAGTATTAGGTACAAAACATACAGGATTACCTTAATAGCAAGGTAGGTCAAGAAGACAAAAAGGATTTTAAAGACAGATGCCAAAAATTTGCTGTTGAAAGCTACAAATTACTTAATTTAGCATGAACTTAACTTCTAATAAGAAGTCACCCATTTCCTACAAACTCCTCAACATGAATACATTTAAATCAGTTGGCATAAAACATACATCATCTATTCATATGGAAAAGATAGCTTGCTTTTTTACAAGTAGCGATATAGACCCTAAATCGAAATCCCACTGAGGTCACAGGGAAGATTTTTATTGATATTGTTTATGATTACCCTGGTATCCATTCTGATGGGTGGGGTGGAATGGGGACGGAGGGCAGGAGTAGATGGGAATGTCCTATTAAAATACAGAGAGGTGACAGCAACTGAGGTTATGAGAAGTTTCACTTGAGAACTGTTGCAGAAAACATGGATTCCAACTAGCTTTAAAAGGCAAAATAAACATACTAGTACACTGAAAATCTCACTGCATGAGAAAGCTAATAGTACAACAGCATAAATATATGCTAATTTAAAACAACTTTTACATTTCTATCATGTGTCAAGCTCCATCCAAATTAAAATTAATCAAAATATCAACTCCATCTGGATTATGTATGGCTTATTTGTCAGGTTAAAAATTTACAGGTACTTTTGTAACAATCCACAATTAGCTGATTTCTAGCATTAATAGACAAATACTAGCAGTTACAAAAAAAAAACTAGACAGACTTACTCTTTTAACAAGAAGGTGTGATTGTATGTATTCTCTTGCTACTTCAAATTTTTACTTAAGTAATTCTGAAATTATTGGTCAGTAACAATGATGCAAGTACACGTGAAACAATCGCTTTGTTTAAGAACAAACAGTAATGTTACAGGGGTTAAAACTACCTTAATATATACAGAACATCAGCGCTAAGAAAGCAAAAGAGAATCATTTTAGTAGTATTTTCAGCTCCACTGAGAAAGAGCTCCCAAACATACTTAGTGCCATTGAAGTTTTATACTGCACATCACCTGTTTCTAACAGCTTGTGTTCTCAGGTTTTGAGAGCCCTGCTTTTCCCTACCTACGTACAAAGCCAATAAGAACTAAGGCTAAGTCAGTTCTTACCTTGCTTCTAGATAGCGCCCGGTAACTAACATTAGACCTCTTAGTGCAATAAAAGTATCCCTTCCCCAAGAACGAAAAATTCCAGAAGAAAAGTGAGGTAAACCTGAAAAGAAATGTCATTTTTCACCAAATTCATTGATATAGCAGAAATCTCCAAGTACACGTACACATAAAATTACCAGAAGTAGAAAGTACTCTCTCACTTACAGTATTTTCCTAGATTAAGATATTTAAACAATCTTCTTGACCAAGTTCTTGATAGAATGAAATAAACCTTATTCTAGAATAGTATCTTCTGGAATTTCAAGATCACACAACAGCATGTCATATCAGTAACATTTAAATTTTTATTAAATCACTTAGTAACTTAACCAAGTGCCATCACTTAACTAAAAGAAGCAGAAAGAAAACTAATAAAAAGTCAGAACTATGGCAAGATTATAACATTTAGTTGGCAAGAGTTTATGTATGAGAGCTGTGCCATCCCAGCAGCATAAAGGGGATACAACTGTTCTTGGCTACTAGGGATGTCACGCTGCTTGTCTTCTCCAGCAGCATACAGAACCATGTTTTACTGCAGACATTGTAACATATAGCTTTAAGAATGATTCTGACAAGACATAATAATTACAACAGTATGGTCCATACTCATCTTTTTTTCCATTTATTAATTTTCATGATCTCTCAAACAGAAAGTTTCAAACCAGCAGTCTGTGCATACTTGATAGAACATTTTAATGTCTACCACTTTTAGAAAGTATTTGCTAATACTTAAATATAGCCTCCACACATCTGCAATGTTATAGTACATGGCAGCAGCACTTCAGAATGATAATCCATGTACAAATTAAAAATCTCAGACACAACTACCAGTGAATATGTAAAGGGAATATTTAAAACCAAACCTTTTAGTATAATTGACATTTATGACTAGTTTAAGGGAACACTGTGCCTCTGTGCTTCTAGGTAACATTAAAGCAGGCAAATGGAATGTTACTTAAATCCAGAGACTAAAAGCAATAAAACTGCACAAAAGAAGAAAAACACTCTAGCGAGAGAGATGCCACTGTATCTGCGGATGTTTAAAAGTTTCCATGGCTTCAGAAATGGAATGGGCCAACTCAGAACAAAAATAAATTCATTCTAAGCCAAAGAAGATAATACTTTGGACATAGGAAAGTGCCCAGAGGAAGACTGCCAAATGCTGGCAGAACATTTGGAGGTATAAACACTATTTGCTGACTGCTTTTATGCCCTTTCTTTTGGGAGACAGTTTCAGATCAGGAGTTCTCTGGTTTGCTAATGGTTCTTTCTTTTTCCAAGAACTTGTAAACAATAAATTCACTTTTATTACTCCATTACAATTAAATTCTTAAATTCATGTTTAGAAAGGATGAACCAAACCCCATTATGATAAGTACATTCAACTCAAGCAAGTCTTGTATTTGTGGATCGCTATATATGATAACAAATACAGCTAAGAGTGTCCCTAAATAAAGCATTTATAAATAAAGCTCTCTCTGCCAACCCCCCTAAACAGTAGCAAAATGGTTGTCCCCAAGAAGCACTGCTAGACAAAACTCCCATACTTTTCACATGGGCAAATCTTTACCTTAAACACAAGGCAAAAGTGAGTGAAATTGCTACCTATATTTTATATACGGATCCCAAACACAATGCAGAAATGTTTAATATAGTTACTAAAAACAGTTTAACTACTTTAGAAGGCTTTTTTTTTAATGTTGGTCTCACTTACCAGCTGCCAAGGAAACACAACACTGTTCTTTCTCATTTGTAATCTCATTCAGCCTATAGGGAACATCATGTAAGGAAGGAGACAGAGCTGGCAGAGAAGAATATTTTCCTATCCCACACATCTGGACTGAACCCAAGGAAAGGTGTTTAACAAATGTTGATCCATTCTGCACAAAGCTGTAATTCAACATAATTAAATTAATTTTACATTCAACAACATCAGTCTATAAAATGTTCCCTTTTTCATTTATAGAAGGCTATACTAAGTATTATGCATAATAGAAAAAAACTAACAATGAGTTAATACTAGCATTTTTGAATTAAATATTATGTAAAAAAAAAATTAATTTTTAGATCACTCACTACCCCAAAATGCGTGCCCAATTATTGGACTTCAAATTTATTAATGTCAATGGAACTGTTTATGACAAATATTCTAGACAAAGAGGTCTAAAAAGAGGAAATTGCTTTGGTTTAGGTGATGCCTATACACAGACCTAAGACTTTAAAAATATGATAAAATAATTTCACTATGAATGAGAGCCTGTCAAACATAGTCACTCTTTTTCAAAATCATATTTTTATATACATTTATAAATTCATTGATTACAGTTTTTATATATGCTATCACATTGCATTATTTTAGGCAATCTGCATTCCTGACTAGTTAATCTTCAAGCATTTTCATAAAATATACTATGTTCCACAATTTCACAGCCATTCCAAATTCTATTCCCATTTTAACAACTGTATTTCTACAAAACAATACTGACTTGTTCAGCATGTTTGCAGCTAGGATAAAGCCTCTATTAAATCAATCTCCCTTCCCTTTGCAAGAAACAAAGAAGCAGACCCTGTGAAGTGCTCAGATAATGAAGAATACTTAGCTGTATTAGAGAAGAAATGTTGAACAAAGCATCAGCATCAAATACAATCTGCTATTTTCTTACTTACCTGAACTTTAAGGAATCATTGCAGTGGTACTAAAATTAGAGCAAAAACAACTTCCAAAGCCTGGCAAAGAAATGCTGGCTTAAGGTTTCCTCCTCCTACTGTACAATGTCAACAATAATTGTAAATTCAAACCCTGTATAGGCACCTGAACTCTCAATCTTCCAAATCACTGTTAGAACATGAATTTGATATTCACTACCAATTTTACCTTTTTACATTGAAGAGTGTGAAAATATTCCAATTACATTCTCTAGCAGATAAAACTTAGAAGGTGCAGATATCTACAGATACCTCTACAGCTCTGATATGCCAAGCATACCTAGACATCTGATGCCATCCCACATTCAGAAGCGTTGTGTATGCACCCACTAATATGGCATCAAAGTAACATGGGATGAGGTAACGTGGAATTCTCTTCAAGTACACAAACATGGCCTTCAACCAATTCCCAACCTATTAAAAACACAATACAATTAGAACCTGATAACATCAGGGTTCAAATCCCAGTGCTTGCATGATCCATATAGTTACAGTATTTTGTCCCAGTTTTTGTACATGTATTACACCCAAGTCATACGGTGTTCTCCTGCTCAAAAATTTCAGCTCAGAGAGATGAAGTCTAAGAAGAGCAGTAGGGAAAAACTGCATCTGTATTATTACAAATAAATGTGTCAAAAGATGAAGTATAGAAAGAGACCATATTTTGCTAGTTTTGTAGGGAAAAAAAGAACTATTACAAAGTTGTTATTGACTAGTAAACAAAAGCCACAACTCAAAAGGCATTACTATAACCCAAGCATGAGAAGGAGGTTTCTCATTGCTTAGAAAGATAGGACTGAAAAGATGAAGCTTGAGATCAGGAATAGAAAAGTTATTAGAAGGCTAAGTTATGTACAACCATTAGGGAATATGACTACAGATCTGGGTCTGGGACTCAGGATTCTGAAGCTTCACATCTGTGGGTCATTGCAAATGTTTGATATTTGCAAAGTATATCTCTTTCCTTCCAGCCCTGTTAAATAACATCATGACAGCCTACCAGAAAAGATTTACATCTTGCAAATGAAGACAGTACCTGTCAAAGTATTACATGACTGTAACTGAACCATATTGATGCATGCCTTGGTAAATACTTAGGCACTCTTTTGAAAGTACTTTCTTAAAAAAAAAAAAAAAACCAAAACCCAGTAACTTTATCTTTATTTGAGGAAAAGTAATAAATAGGGAGGGAGCAAGCCTTTACACAAGAGCAAACAAACCCTCTACGCTCTACAAATTTTTCACTTCCCTTTTGTAGTCTATTCTTGAATAGGATTGAGGGGAGGGAAGAAAAACATCAATGGTCTAATCTCCTAAAAGAAATTGCCTAGATAAGAAATATGTTATACACAGTCTGAATTTCAAAATATAACAGAAGCTGAAAATGAAACAAACTAGTAATTTAAAACCCCAAAGTCACCAAGTAAGTATTTTTACTTACTTCTGCACAGGCTCCACCACGTGATATCAGACGATTACTGACATAATCAATCATCCAGTCTCCAGATCTTAAATTATCACAAAACGGATGACCCAAGTCATTCTTTGGTCTAATGTCTGCCATCACTGACATTAACCCTGAAGATACAAACCCAACTCTGTATTAAGAGACACACCACTATCACAAACAGCAATTACAGTTCAGGAGGAAAAGGTACATAGCAACAGATGCTTGATAAATGACAGACGCTCCTCAGTAATTTAGCCTAGGATTTGATTAATGCAACTTTTCACTGGAGATATATTTGTTCTCTTTTCACTTTAGAAGTCAAGGCATTGGTGTTAAAACACATACTGTGCTGTAAAGTTGAGTTTCAGAGTATTGAGGAAGAGGGGGTTTCTTACAATATGTGACTTCCTGGGTACAACACTGATTAGTAGCATGGTCAAGCAGAAAAAAGCTTACTGTTTTTTATCCAAACAATGTCAGGGGCAAAACATCAGCATTACAGTATTATCTAGATTAGCAGCTTCAATTTACTGTTTTTACTGAATTGCTGAAACTATTACCTTGGAGGCCTGCATACTTCAGCGATGACCAGTTTGGTATATTGTAACACCCTCCACCATCTTCTTGTTCTTCTGCCTCACATCTATACAGTACTTGATTTAGGTCAGCCAAAGTTAGTTTAGATGCAATACTGAAAAAACAGTGGAGGAAAATAAAAAAAAGAATAAAACCCAAAAGAACATTAACAGGGAAAGCATTTCAGAAACAATCCTAATTTCAGACGTACATTAAAATACTAACATATATAAAACTCTCTCAATACTGAATCTTGGAAATTAAAAGACTGATTTTTCAGATGTTCAGAGATGTCCTTCACAGATGTTTCAGTATGTATTTAGAAACACAGTATTAAGTATAAAACCTAAATAATCACACCCCAACACGGAGAAGCAGTCCATATTAGAAAGTTTACTTTAGGTAGCTATTACACAGAACTGGGAAGTTTTTCAGTATTAATCCTACTTAGTATTATACAAATAAGAGTATCTCAAGTTTTTATTGCACTCTGACAATCCAAATCCATCTGTACCAACAAGAGCAAAAAAACCCAACAGCCCCTCACTTTCAGTTTAGGTAATATTCTTCACTTCCATTGTATCTCTGGGTTCTACTTCAGAAACTCAAAGAATACTCACGAAGAAAATAGAGTTTTTAATATAGGTGCTGAATGGTCATCAGGAAGACTTCCAGATTTAAAATGAGGGCTGAACTGGATCAAGTGATTGCGGAGTATACCAACAGCCTCTTGTGCCTTTGGGTCAAGACTAACTCTGTAAATATTAAAGCATATCTTGTAGAAATACAGCACTTAAAATAATTATTCTCACGTCTCCTATCACTCTATTTTAACTAACACAGCTGTTTGGCAATTACAATAACGTACCTGAATACTATTATACTTCCTGGTGTTAATTTTTCAAATTCTATTTCTTGAACAAATTCATTTGGCCCTTTTATGGCAGTTCCAGCTTGCTTTATGATTTTACTTTCTTTTATCTTAGAAAAGAAAACAAATTTGCAATAGAAATTCAGTGATTTTTTTCTAATATAACAAATAAATAATATTACATCAGAACACAGGTGAAGGAGGCTAATTACCTGGATATGCTCTCTGAGTTCCATTGTGAAATTAGGCAGTCCGTTTATAAAATGTAGATCTCTTTTGTAAGGACTAGCACTTCTCTCAATAGTCCTAGCCTCAAGTACTACTTCTTCTATTTTTCCTAAAAGAAGTTAAATCATGTTGCAACTCTTAAGATACTTTAAATGAAAAGTGATTCTGTTGAAATTACAAAGCAAAACCCAAACCAAACCCCTGAATATTCAAGATGCAAGTCTCTGTCACACAGCAAAAGAACAGAAACACACATGTCTTAGATACCTTATAAAAAATCATGACATATGCTGCATGGTATTTTAAATGGCAATTTTTGTTATTTCATACTAAATTAACCATAACATCAGACAACAATTAGCAAATTACAACCTGTCTTTTACTGGTCACCAATTTTCTTAGTTTCCCTATTATCTTTCAGAAGACTGTGTTAGATTGCTTTCCAAACTGCAGCTAGAGATGGCTTAAAGGGCAACAATTTATTATTAATACACAATTATTCTAATTTTCTCTATCCTTTAAGTAGTTTACATACTAAAATATACAAGTCTTGTAAATGTCTTAACGTATAATGTGAGCGACTTTAAAGCAGGTATGCACACATGCACTCAAAAGAATTAAGTGTATTTAACAAGCCAGTTTGGAAAGCTTCTCTCAGAAATATGTCCAGGTAATGTGCAGAAGTCATTACACTTTGGTACAATTAAGTACAGTAAATACGCCGCATATTTAATTAATATTATGTATGTACTGCATAAATATTATCTTTATATTAAGTTATATACTACAGTTTTTTATATATTAAGATGTATTTTAGAACTACAAAATAGTTACATATAAGAAAGCTGAATAGCAATGGTATCAACAAAAATACTAAGATTTTAGCCTTTTTCCCTAGTATAACATGCTTAATAAACACTAACCCCTCCCGAGTCTGTACAATTAGCCATCTTGCTATTAACTATTACTAGTTCACAAACAGAACCATAAAAAACCCACAACCCTGTGAGTAGGTTACAGCAGGAAGTATACTCAATATGAATGTTTTAAAAAACCCTAAGCAAGCCAAGTTGATAGTTTCTTCCACAGCTTTGGTGAATACATATTAGGACATATAAAAGGAGCGTTATACATTGAAAATTTTCATATTGTTTTCATGTGCATGTGCTTGAAGTTAAAAAGCGTGGAATTAGAATAATCTGAATTTTTTTGTACCTGCCATTGCTTGACAAGAAAACTGATTACCTGGGATACACATTTCAGGCACTTCTTTACTGTAGAAGTTAGTTTTAGGATCCCTGAAGGCAGTTCGACATACAGCCACAACAGACTGGTGTGTGTTGGGACAATGTCTTGTCACTGCGACTATATCTTCATCAACTTGATCTACATACACCTAGAGAAGACATAACATTACAACTATGCTCACTCAGAGCATATACAGAAAGAAATTGCTGTGTTCCTCTCACTTCTTGCCTGATTAAAGCCTTTAGCCCCCAGCTCCTGATGCAGCCTGTTTATTGCCAACCTTCCTGCCAGAATTCCTGTTTGGAAATTAACTTCCCCAGAAGTCAGATGTGCTGCTGGATTCCATTTTGCGTAAAACCTCTCTTCAGATACTACAGAGATCTGTAAAAAAGTTGAGATGTAAGCAAATATGAACTACTGGGAAAAAAATCCCAACAACCCATCACAAAAACAATCAACAACCCTGGGGTCTGAACTATATAATAAATTCAAATTTCCTATGAAACTAGACAACCTGAAGTAATGCCGGCTAGTAAACTGCTTGGAATTTCAAATAAACAACAGTAAAATATGTATTCTAGGACAAGATTAAAGCTTACATTTTTAAAAGTAACTTTGGAGTTGAACTGTAGACATATACCTGGTGTGGCACTAGTTCATCATAGCCTTTGGTGCTTCCTGTAGCACAGCATGCCATGGAAACAATCATTGCACTTGGAAGAGCGTCATATACAGATCGGTGCTGCATTAAAAAATACATAGGTAATAAATAGTGAAAGAAAGATAATTCACCCCTCCCAATTCAGCATACAGAAGATCCAGTGAATTTAACAGAGGAAGAGCTAATCCCATGATCATAATTTTCTCAATCATGACAGAATTATCGGAGAATATTACTACAAATACCCTAAGAAAAACAACTTAAGAAAAACTGTCAAAATAAGCACTTCAATGCCCACCACTCTCTCTCGTCCTCTCCTGTAAACAGGAGCTCAGGTGAATAGGTCAACCAGCAGAGACAGAACCATTTATAGCAGCTAGAATGAAAGACTCGAAACAGCTTATTTAGTAGCTTTATATACTTTTCCCCTTGAAAGAGAAAATCGTGAATGTCAGAGGGAGTTGTTAAAAAATTTTCTTCTCTGCATGAAAATCTGAAAACCTGAAACACCTTTTTTTTTTTTTTAAACATGATTCAGAAAAAAAAAAAACCCAGATTACATCAAGCCCTCCCATGGTTCAGAAATACCACTTCAGAAAACATTAAATGTAAACTTTTTGATTTAGGTGCTCACCTGAATTGGACATTCGTTATCATGTGTAATATCCATAAACAGTGCATGGGCAATAGCTGGCATCAAAGGCCTCAAACGTGGCTGAACGAAAGAGCCGACAGGTTCACCTCCAAAACGATAAACTAACCTTCCCTCTTCATGGCTATTATAAGCAGTCATTGCCTCTAAAGAACAAAATACGTAAGTGTTTGCCTAAGAATAGCTACCACAGAGTACAGCACACACAAAGATGTTAATGCAGCATTTAAAAGTTGTTATTTTGGCATGTTCAATCGTTTAAAAAAAAAAAATCACATATTTTACTCTCCAATGTATATACACAGCCTTGGAGTATTCCATTGCTTATAACATATTACAGAAAGCTAAGGGAAAAAAAGGAAAAAAAGCAGAGATCAAACTATTTCTTACAGGCTTTGAAAAACTCATGCAATAAAATCAGACACGATGCAGCACTTACGCAGCCGAACTGTGCTACAACTTCTTTTTCTCTCACTAGAGTAAGAGTGAAATATTTAACCTTCTGTAAACTAACAAAGGAGGTCTTCTCTTATTTTATGACTAGTACTGTACTTTTTGCTGAGTATCAAAAAAGTTACAATACAAAATCTGTACTTCTGACTACATGGAGTATGAAATTAAAAGCTCATAATCCAGTAGAAAACTGTTTCTTGGAAAAAGCACGCCATCCATAATCTCTCGTTGGAAAGAGACCACCCACACAGCAAGCCTACCTCTTATTAAGGAGGTAATGCCCAGCCTATTCACAAAGATATTGTCCAGCTCCTCATTTCCTGTGAACAGTTCAGCCACTACATACAAATCGGCTCGCAATTTTCTAGCTGTGTCCAGCATGTACTGCAAAAAGCACAGCCAAAAAAGCCACAGAAAGGGGAAAGGTGGATACAAAAAAGGACAAGTTTCAATGCTAGGCAGGGATTGGACAATAGGAAAATGCCATGCAGCAAAGATAAACAGAAAACCAAAATTAAGGAACAAAACAAGTTGTTACACAGAAGAGGACACACAAATATAAACAAAAACAAGAATTAGCACACAACAAAGGAGATGTTAAATAGAACATGAAGAAAAGGTAATTGCATAAGCAAAGAACATGAATATGAAAGAAAAGTGAAAAAGCATACCAATGTTAGTTTCACATTTAAAACTCCAAACCATACACAACAAGCCTACATAATTTTCAACTGCTTATTGTACCTCTAATCAGGCTGGTAATTCCCAGGCGGTTGACAAAAACATTGTCAATGTACTCACTGCCCGTGAAGAGTTCAGCTATCACATAAAGATTAGGTCTGACTGATCTGGCTGTTGCTAGCATCTCCTATAGATCATAATACATTTTTAATGCAAGACATCCATTGTCAGCTATGTACACACAATCATTGACATGAATGTTAACCAAATATAAATGAGTCATTCATATATGCACATTTAAAATATTCATAACAGGTAAGTTTTATAACGCCATATTTATATTTTACAGATATTATTTATGGACTGAGTAATTCCTGGAAATTTTTTGTAGACTTTAAGCTAATTAAAACTTTGTTTTCAAACAAAATCTTAGCTTAAAACACAAAAGCAAAGATTGGATAAAAAAGATACCTATTGAAGTAAGAAATCTGAGCAAGGCTTCAGTTGAAGCCTTTGCAGTTACCATTCCAAAAATAGTAACAATAAATGAAAGAATGGCAGAAGTTTTGAAATGGCTGCATTTAAGAGCCACTTACAACTTCTGTGCAGGGAAACTAATACATATTAATTAGAGACCTCTTCATAGATATAGATAAGCTCTGTAACAAAGCTAAGACTAAGCACTAACAAGCTGCACTACTCAAAAACTATTTAAAGCAAATTCACGGGACAAGTACACTTTCTCAATGTAGTCAGCTCCATGGAAAACAAGAAACACTAGTCTTAGGAATATACCTGCCAGACTAATTTTTTTGCTGGTGTTCTTTACCAACTTTCAAATTCTGGGAAATGAATCACTTCCTATTTAATTTAGCAATAGAAAAATACAAAAGGCAAAAAAAACCCCAGATTTTCAACCAAGTCTTGGTAATAACTCAAGCTAAAACTGACATACTGGATACTGGATGTCATTGCACTGAGTCCACAGCTAAGTGAGGTAAAAGTTAGGCAGGGTCCATCTGCATCCACAATATTTCAGCTGAAGTAGAGAATTAAAAGATACAATAGCTACACCACTCTACTAACTGTTTTAAGCAGCTGAAACCATATTCAAACATCACAAGACAAGAAACCTTGCTTTTATGCTATGAGGAAGATTCATTCACACCTGAACTCTGCCATGTAGATCCTGAAGATTTTGTAGCATCAGTGCAGGACCTATTTCACAGACAGAAGCCACTTTATAATAAACACAGTTTCCCATACCTCAGCTACATGAATAGGTGTTGAGTGACAGTTGTCAAGACGAACACCATGGAAATATGTGGCAGTGATCTCAGTGTATTTTTTCATATGTGCCCAAAGGTATGGACAATCTTCAGGTTTATTACCATAACGCAGTTTCACGCTGTCTCCCCAACAAATAAGCTCTCTTCTCAAGTAAACATTTGAACCTGTAAGGGCAATAAATTCACTTTAGTGTATATGTAGTATAGAACATGCACCAAAATGAAAATATGGTATTTTATTTGCTACTGCTCAAGAGTAGAACAACACCATAATGAAGACTAAAAGTCCTAAAAATAATCATATCAACTCAAAATCTATATAACCTATACTGATGTAGAATTTCAGACTCCCCCAAGGAAATAATTCAGCTGCTATAGTGATAGGGAAATAATTCTTCAGACTGAAATCAAATTCCCTTTAATTCTTCAAAGTAGTATAAAAACTTTACTTCAGAAAAAGAAAAAAGCAGAAAACAAAATCAATAGTTTGGTTATTTATACTGGTCAAATTCAAAAAAGTATCTCACTCTTTTACCATAAACTGTTACAGCCACGATTTACAATTTTATCTTCTATGAGCAGCGGATTGTAATGAATTTCCAAAGTGAGTAAGTAAAAAGCAGGGACTGTAAATTACCCCTACTTTCAAAAACATTTACTAAAGCACAGCCAGCCTTTTCCTTCACTAATAGGAGCATAGGCTTTCTTTGGATGAACACTGATTTTTAAAGGATAATTTAGATAACTAGTTGCACTTGTTCTACAAGTCTCTTACTTGTACCCTTATGTCCCATATTTTCGTGCTGTGTTCTCAGTTGAAATAATATGTGGCATAAAACAAGGGTATAACACAAGTATAAAGCACTCAAAAAGCTGCAGATGAATTATGAGAGAAATCTCAGTAATGGAAATTAAGTACACTAACTAAAGCCAGTGACTGAAGGAAAAAAATACAACAGTCTGCCTAGAAGAAAGGGCAATAAACTGAAAGGCAACTGAACAAAAACACCCTTAAAACATGAATTATCTTCATCCTTGAGATGGAGAATAAAAGTAAATAAAATGCAGTGAAAGGGTTGTAGATTACTATGCAGAAATTAAATGTTTGCTAACTCTGGATCACTTTGGAATATCATCAGATTAGCTTCTAAAAGAGTCCCAAACTCTTAGGCTGTTTTTAATGAATATTAAACTGGCCTTTGTTTGATTTAGTTTAGAAAGTGAATGACTATCCCGAACGAAAGCTTTTTTTGCTTTTATTGGATATCAACACTGTGCCCAAAGGAGTTAGAATTAAGTATTTTAGTGCATGGTGATTTCATACCCTATTTTACCTTCACAAGTAATCTGCATATTTAATTTGCATTAACTGGGTCATCTCTTGACTGTCTACCACTCAGTGGACTTTTCAAGGATCCAGTTTTTGCTCACTAATGCAGTAAAATACTATTCACCTTTTCATTGCATTAGTTTTCTGCCACACTGTCATTGTCTCACGGAAATGCCAACAAGCACTGGTGTTGGAACAAAGTACAAAGTAAGCAACAAAGACAATGACAAAAGTGGGGAGGCAGGACATCCCCATTTCAGAGGCAGAAAGCTGGTAATTTCCCTCTCAAATCTTGTAAAACTGTACCTCAAATTCCAGTTTTTACAGTTGATCTCTATGCTGAATGGGAAATTAAAATGCTATAAGCTTAGTATCTGCTATTCTGCAGCTTCATAGGACTATATCTGTAAAAAAGATAGATTAAATAAAATCCTTTTTGCTTTGGCTAGAGTATCAAATAGCTTTGTAAGATAATTCGAAGTTCTTTTACAAACCCGGTTCTGCAAAGTTTCTAAGAGGATCATCTCCCATAACCCAGCCATTATGAGCCATGAAATAACACGCTTTATCTGGCTCATGTATCATAGTTTCTTCTTCCTCCACAGTCAGCTCTTTGAACGGATATGTAAAATACCTATGGAATAGACAGACAATTAAAAGAAAAAAAAAAAAAGAAACAAACACATACAGTAATCTGAGCTGCAATTAATTGTCTTTGAAATTAAAGTACTCTATGAACTGCCTTGTACATAAAAAAAAGCAGCTTGCATAAACGATGGGGGGTTTTCTATTTTGTAGTATGCTTTGAAGAACAAAGGGCAGTTGTTGCCACTATCTTGGTGTCAGCTGATAATGCAAGATTAAAGCCCTAGCTCCTTAGGTACATGACTGACATCAAGTATATCAAACTTGAAAGGCGTAAACTGTCTTAGTTCCACCCCTCTTCCACCTACAACAGCAATTTGCATTATGTAAGGCTTTGATGTGCTCTGAGTATTATCTCATGCTTTCCGGTCATGTTTATTTATTTATCAAACAGTTAACACTGTTACTTAAAAAACTGTGTCAATTCATTAAGTGGCATTTGTCCATGGGAAAGAAGATATACACTTGTACATGTTAATATATACTTTTAACAAACTTTGAACTCAACTTTCCCTTGATCGATTGTAATAGTTTCCAAACAAACAAAAAAACATGTATATACCTGGTAACTAAGGGATTTTTTCTACTGATAAGACCCAGCTTAGGACCATCACAAGCCATTCGTTCATAAACCACAGTCCCCACAAGACAATTGACAGCCTAGAAATAATTAAATTATACATTACTGAAATGTCTGCATTTGATTACAATTCTAAACAATTCAACATTAAAACACAGTAATTATAACACCTGTTCTTGATGGTGACAAGTTTGTCTGTATTGCTCAGCATTTAGTTCCTCAATCCTCTTGCGAAACCAGTTACAACATTCTTCTATTGCAGCTGGTCCATTGCTTATCAGGAGGACATTAAAAGCAGAGAACAATTAGAAAAAATTACTTTAAAAACACATAGTATATATAACTAAAAGGAATCAAAAATTACATTTTTCTTCATCTCTGAAAATACCATTACTTATTTGCTTTCACAAGTTTAACCTGTAATCAATAATACAATACCTGTGTGGTATGAATGTTGCTAGTGCTATATTCATATCTACAGTACAGCCAAATCGCCTATAATCAGGGTCCTGAAGTATTTGAAGATGTTGATTTGGATCAGATTTCACACTCATTTTGCCTAAGAACAAGACAGAAAAGAGTATTCAAAGTAAAAAACTGGAATTACATTTAAAGGATATACAACTTTTACAATACTAGAATCAGCGAAGATATGCGTGGATAAAGGCATTGAAGCAGTACCAAGCCTTAAAAAAAAAACAACTTTCCTAGCCCTCAAAGCATTCTTGTATGCTTAAGTCAGCAGAGTAGATGTCTCACATAGCAAAAGATGGCAATATTTTGTTTTCCATCTTACTGTCTCTTGAACTCTAAATATATAATTCACATGCTTCAGCAATATAGTCCTTTACCTTGAGTTAGGAGGGTTCTAAACTGCTGCACAGCTTTGTTAACATCCACTTGGAAAAATTCCCATAGTCTAATTTTTGGATATATATCTTCCCAAATTACTTTACGTAAACACTGTAAAAATAACAAGTATGTTAGTTAATATTGTTGCTTATTAATGTAATTAAAAGCTAAAGACTCAAATGAGCTGTTCAGAAAAAAAGGGAGGGTAAAGACTTCAATAAATATATCAGCAAAGTATACATAATTTTTTGTGCATTTATACAACCTTAGAAATATTGAGGGGTTTAATCAAGTATTTATGCTGTTCATTAGCTTATACGTAGTTTTCATTCACTTACATTCAGGTGTTGATCACTTTCAATTAAGGGAGGGACCCCTTTGGCAATACACTTTCCATCAGCCACCCTACAGGTCAAGTGCCACAGAGCTCTATCCAATACCCAAGCTGGCTTCAGGTGAGGAGAATTTACAAGGTTATAGCCACACTCTGGATGCATCCTGAGCCACTCACTGTTGGCAGCTTATTGAAGAAAGAAAAGGAGGGTGAAAAAAACCCCCAAACAAAAATGTAAGTATATAAATTGAACACTTCAATGTCTTTTGCAAACATCTTAACACCAAGAAGCTAAGGTACTATGGCACATTTAGTTCATCCACATTTCAACAAAGTTCTCCATGTCAATAGAAAGTCATATTTTATGCAGAGGTGTATTACTGATGACCATTTCTATTGCAACAAATACAGCTGCAGAAACTGCAGAGAAACCTTTTCTTAGTTAAATAAAAATATGCAATAGTAGCACCAATTCTAAAACACTAAATAAAAAAAACCAAACCCCACATTTTTGCTACAGGAAATACATCAAATAATCTACATGAGATGTTGATATTCTTTATGTGTTGAAAGCCAAACATACATCCCAAAGCAAGATTTGTGATAAGTTGTTTATTTTTTAATATTCTCCACCCTGTCAGACATAGCACATAACCAGAGAGCAAGAGTGCACACACATCGCCCCCAAAAAATAAAATTTTAATTTAATGAAAAATATAGTTAAATATGCATTTAAGAAATGATCAGCTGTGCTACTGTTGTGCACATAAGCAGAGTGGTGGGAAGCGATGCCACTGAGTCTTACATAGGAAAATGAGTGCACTGTCTGGTGCATGCAAATGGAACGCTAATTCAGATCAAATGCTACACTCTGTGTCTATTTCCTAAGTTTTCCCTGTAGCATCACCAAGCACCAGAAGATATGCCTAACTTTAAGAATTCACTCAGGAAAGGTGATGCATCTTTACTAGAAAATGGGTGTAGTATTCTAACATAGTGTGCGTACAGCTGCATGATTGAAGATACACTGCAGAAAGATTTGATTCTGGAAGTACGATAATGAAGTAAAAATCTAAGAGTTAATTTTTTGAAGCTCTTCTAAACACTGTTAGACTGAAAATAAATTTCATAGAATCATAGAGTGGTTTGGGTTTTTCTGAATATTTTCAATTGAAGAACTAAATGGAAAAAATACATCAAGAGAATCCCACAAACAAACAAACCAACCCCCAAAACACAACCCTCCCTCCCCCCCCCAGAATGCCTAAGAAAAAAACTCAGGTTTTCAGCAAAGCAAAGAAAAACATAAGTAATACTTCGTGCATGGGAAATAAATAAAAAATTATCATATTGAAAACATGAGGAGTCACTAACATGTCCAGAATTATAGCAGAACAAATAACATTAAAACAAAAACATCCAAGGGAAAGAAAAGAATGTACTAGCTCAGTCCATAGTATGAACAACTCTTCTGAATACCCCTTTACATTATATCTCAAGACCGTTAATACACATGGCAAAATTCCATGTTTATAAGGTCAAATCATTTGTGGAAATTAAGATCTCCGTGGTTTCAATACCAGCTACAACTAAACCCACCATATTTTAAAGTTACATAAAGCAGTAATAAGCTTAGGCTGTTGAAGGCTGTTCTAGGCCAAACAGATTCCTCCCTCCGCCCTTTTCTTCATACATTACTACATCTGAAAAATTATTTTTTCACGAAAAAGCAAAAAGAGTTTGTTCTATTCACCCATCAAGAACTACAATCCACTATAAACAATTATCATGAGTAAATACAGTTAATTCTTAAAAGACAATCTATAACTTAAATCTAGAGGAGTTAATATTAAAAAAAAAGTCAACAGGCCTTCCTTTAGTTCTGGTATGAAACAAAGATGTGTCCAGATCAGAAGGTAAGCACCACTGATTCACAATATAACACCAAAAGAAATCTAATTCTGCTGAAAAAAATGCCCAAAACATCACTGCTGATAACATTTGATTGAGCTACGGAAAAAATAAGTATCGGAGTGTGTGTATATGTGTGGATAGACAATAGTACTCTCTTGTGAAAGATAAATAATATATAATTTATTTAAATTTATTTTTATTCTTCTATACAATTTATTACAGCCACTGAAAGCACAGAAAAGGAACCAGAAAGGGTCTGCAATTTTATCAATGATACTCCTGCAAAGATGCCAAAGGTGCACTGACACTTAACATTAGTGCATGACTTCACTTTTAAAGTCAGGCCATAAATTCTGGCTCTCATTAGAGCCTAACAGAGACCTTAACAACACGAACTGATTCCCACTGCTCTCGACTGTGCAAGCAGTCTGGTCTCTATTCCAGTGTGAACATCAAACACCTCAGCTCAATGCTTGCTCCTGACAATGAGCTGTCTGACTCTCAGAGGAACAGAGGGGAAGCAGGGCCTTTTTCACACAAGTGTCTCAACTAGAAAGCAGAAACTACCAACAGACTGAACCACGGTAAGCTGAGGGGTCATGAGCTGTTAGAATTAACAACATTAGAGGATTTACTGTAAGACAGTTTAAGCTTCTAATGCAGACATGCTGCAGAATTAATAATGATGTGCAAGTATCCACAATCTGATCAAAGTAATGGACTATACATTTTGTGTCTTTTATATTCAAATGGGTCTATGAAGCATGTTTTCCAATTAAATCACCCTAACATGCGGAAATTAATTAATTTAACTGCTGGTAATCACTGTTCAATTAAGAGGGGGAAAAAAGTTAGATTTCCATTAATGCAGACCCAGACAGAGAGAATCCCAAAAACTATTTCTATATTTTCTTATTTCAAAAGCCCCCCAAAAAGCTTCACAAGCATGTAACATGAATGTATCTTTCACCTAATGCTAAATTTGTCATTTAATAAAGTTGGGAGTCTTGTATATCAAGAGTTTTAAATTATAAATTACAAAAAGGAGAGGAAAATTTAAGTTTAAAAGCAGGCAACAAAGCCCTCAAGTGATTGCTTAATGATGTAAGTCAGAACCACAAATCATCTGAGTATTTCTATCCTGTGAGAAGACATTTCTGAACATCCTTTCAGCACAGTAAAAATCATGAGTCATCTATCCCAATGGAGATGGCTTCTCTGAATGTAACCTGAAAAAACCCCTCTACAAATGCAGCCAAATAACGTGACATTTTTCTTCTCAAATATTATTCTGGTGTCTAATTTTTAGAGCTAGGTATTTCTGCCCATAAAAAAACAAACATTCTCTTTGGTAGCATGAAAATACACACTGTAAAAACAGGATCTCAAGCATATGTAAAAAACTGGACTGCTAGTTTGTCAAGTGCAAGACGTCTTTTATCCAGAATTGGCAGGATGTTTAAAAGCCTAATTCACTCAGACATGTAGCAAAAAGCTATACTTAGTAACTTTTCAACAGATAGGGCAAACAGAGCCCACACTGCATTGCAGACTGATTGGATAGGAATGTTTGGCAACAGTCAATACCAAAGAACGTAAGCAAATCAAGCTGGAAATCAACATATATCTGTATTTAGGGGGTTTTAAGCCTCAAAAAACAGCAGTATACATCGCCACTTGTACTCTGTGCTACAAGAATGCTAATTATTATGATCTCTAGGATTACAGCATAACTACATAATCAAATTCACTACCCAAATAATCGGCAAGATTACAAATGAAGTGCTATAATTTAAATTTCATCAGATCCTGCAGAAGAAAACCCACTGTCCCTCAAGTAATTTTGAGTAATTAAGAGAAATAACACCTTTGATGTATTAGCACACCTATGCTTTAAAAAAAAGCCTGCCCCAAAGTCAAAGCTCTTTTCTTTTTTCTTTCCCCACAGACTCAGCTGCAACATTTCCTCCATTGCTTAATCCTAGCCTCTTGTCCCGACTCTGTTTATCATCTGCATATTAGACCCAAATTAGAGCAGTTACTTTGAGGCAGCTACAAGCATAATAGCCAGTTTAACAAGAAAGTACTCAGTTCATGTTCACCAATGAATTCACAATGCAGATTCTGCTCAAATATGTGGGAACTACATACCACAGTTCATGAAAATAAGCATATTATATAGACACATACAGCTCATTAATTCTCTCTAGGAAGGGCTCTATTCACTCTTTCAGTAACAATACTAAGTTCTTCTAAACCTGTTACAGAGACTTATCAATTATAATTGCAGGAATTGTCCTGGATTTGAGAGATTCAAAGGTAGAGACTACTACGTTGCTTAAAACAGGTACTAAAAATGGATTCAAGAGAGAAAAATTAAGAGAAATAATGAAATATAATTATAGGAATAATCTGGTTATTAACACACAAAAATCATACCAGTATGATTGTAGACTACATCCGTGATGCAAAGCATATTCCATTCATTTTTCAGTTTCTCCACAAGAGTTCCTATATCACTCCAAGTGCACTTTTTGTTGTGGCTTGAAAATTCAGGATTTACTTCTAACTGATCGGCCAGTGAATAACATGATCTAGACAGTCCAAGCTTCTGCAGTGGTGTAAAATGAATCATGTTGTAACCTACGTAATAAGCCATTTATTCAAAGAGAAAAAATAAAGAATCAAAGTTAATTGGAAGAAGCTTAATAAGCTGCAGTTATAACAGACTTAGAGCTAGTCTGTTTGACAACCAGTGTAAATTGTAATTCTTTCCCCTGAAATTCCATATAACACAAGCTTTAAAAATCACCCTGTCAATTCTACAAACTTCCAAGTCTATCCAAAATCAAAACAATACAACAAAAGTTCATTCCTATATTAGGAAATCCCTGAATTTTTGCACCTCTGCCAATATTTGAATCATTTCACTGACTTAATCTGTTAACTAAACTGAATGTAGTGGAAAATATTTAGTCTACAAAGAACAAAGGAACTGTTAACACTGAAGCTGTTCAGAGTAACTTTGGGTTTGGACCATAAGACAAAAACTTATATATGTGTATTGGCATTACCTGTTTCTTTTGCAACTTTAAGTCTATCTTCCCATTCATGAAATGGTCCCAGACACTTAGCAAGGAACGTCTGGAGCGTAACACAATCCAAAGGTAGTACATGATTATCAGCTCCAACATGCAAAATAGGATCCACAACTATGTAACCTCCGCCACTTTTTTCATTTCTAGGAAAAATTAATTTTCATTCATATAGTTAATACCCATTGTCAAGTTTCAGAAAGAGAATCCAAGCAGTATAGGTATTTCAAAAACACAGTAGCCCAATACAGCAGCTGAGGGGAAATGGGGAACAGGACTGCAAGGCACCTGAGGAAAATAGGGAACACTGACATGTTCGCCTCAGGCATCATCTCTCTACTGGACTTAGAAGAATACAATTGGGATATAGAGCTTTAAACTCTCTGCAAAAGTGAGATACCTTTGTTATCTACTGAGATAGAGTACGGGTTCCTCCGTTTGGCATGGACAGAAACACAGAAAGCACAACTGCCCATCTATAATACAAAGATCTCCATTTTGAGCACCATTCTCAGGAAGACACCTGAGCAAAATGTCCTTCTAAGCCTGGAAAAATTTAAGCACCCATCTTCCAGAAACTCCAAATACCAGACTACAATTATTACAGCCACTGGCATTCTCTTCTGCAGTTATCCTACCAAAAACAAGGAGGACACAAAGGATACAAGTAAAGAATCCCAAACCTTCTGTGCCAGAAAGGTAAAAAAGAACTCTTCAAGTCAATGAATAAAGTACAAACGAATAATTCATATGCTCAGAATGCTGATGAATTTGAAAACTTGTAAAAATAGACTGCCTCTCCAACATTCACAGAAGATTTATTAACTTGGTTCTGTATATCTTCCAGAATACCTCTGCACCAGAAAGCATCAAATAACACCACAGTTACTGTATTCCATTAGCAAATTCTTATTGGCCCAGTGGTTGTAACTTGGAAAGCACATGGAAAAAATATTTTCCTTTAGGTTAAAGAGTAGGAGCAGACTGCATTTGGCTGTAAATATAAGAATTTCACTTACCCAAGACTAAAATAGTACTGATACGACCCAGAAATTTGGAGATCCAGCTTGCAGTATTTGTCAGAGTCATCTTCTTTTCCTGCAGGATTGTGCCACGATAATGTCCTGAACTTGTGGCGATCAAACACTTCTCCAGAAGCTGGATAATTTGTGAACACAGTAACGGGTTTGCCTTGAAGAGTTGGGCCCAATCGGAACTGTAGTTCAAAACCTCAAGAAAAAAAAAAAAAAGATAAAATCACTTTATCAGGATGATTAGATATTTCTAGTCCATTAATACAACTCCTAATTTGATATGTTAATAAGAAAGTGCAGCAACGTATCTGCCAAGAATTTCAACAGAATGATTTCTACAGCAAAGAATCACAGAATATCCTGAGCTGGAAGGGACTCACAAGGATCATTAAAGTCCACTTCCTGGCACAGCACAGCTCCAGGAAGCAAACCACGTGCCTGAGAGAGTTGTTCAAACACTTCTTGAGCTCTGTCAGGTTTGGTACTGTGACCACTTCCCTATGAAGCCTGTTCCAGTGCCCATCTACCCTCTGGGTGAAGTACCTTTTTCTAAAAGCCAATCTAAAACTCCCCTGACACAACTTCAGGCCATTTCCTCAGATCCTGTCACTGGTCACCACAGAGAAGAGATGAGAGCCTGCTCCTCATCTGCCCTCACGAGAAAATTGTAACTGCAATGAGGTCTCCCCCTCGGTCTCCTCCAGATTGAACACACCAAATGTCCTCAGCCATTCCTCATATGGTTTCCCCTCAAGACCCTTCACTGTCACTCCTCTGAACACCCTATAATAGCTTTAGATCATTGTTATATAGTGGCACCCAAAACTGCATCATCTCTCCCTACCCTCCTAACATTGTTCTTTGCATACTTTACATATAGACCTTTTTCCTTTACTTACATGGCACTATTCATCTCCTTTCCAATTTGTTTATCTTTGTTATATAAAAAGACTTAACAACAAAACTCAATGATCATTAGACTACATATAATTTTATGCAGTCTGTGTAGTCTTTAAGTACTTAGGTTTACAAAGTCATGGGCTGATCCACGAAAACGTCTGAAAACAATTAGGAACTAATTTCAAAATAGAAAATGTTTTAAATCCCTTCATTACTCATTGTATGAAGTTCACTAAACAATGCCAAACACCTTATACTTTTAAATATAAAATTATACTTATATGTGTGTGTGTAAGCTACAATATACAAATTTTTAAACTTTCAGAGAGCTCAACAAACTAAAGGCAGTTTTGTATACATGCTGCAGGTCACACACACACAGAAAGAGGCTGAAATTTAGGCTAAGAATACCCATCAAAATGAGAAAAAAAGTTAAAAAAACTAGGAATTCAACCCACATATAGTCTGTTGAGTTGGATATAAAAAAAATTCAATTCAGCCAAGAGGTCACAGAATAGGTTTCCACTTACAGAGATGAGGGTCACCACCACCTGTGTGGCTAATTACAGGGCTCTTTCAAGCGAATGAAACTGATCTAACTTCTTGCATGGTGACTTCTAAATTACATGCCAGTCACATAGTTAACTGTAGTAAAACACCTACTAGCCCTAGCAGTCTACAAAATAGGGAGTAAAAGAAACCTGAGTATTTGTGATAAAAGAGAAAGCTACTAATACACAGATAATGAATCAAACTGTAGAGAAACCTGAACATCAAGTTCCAGTATTGGAAGTAAAAAAAACCCCACTTTTTTATTAAATAGAATCATGGGTACTCTGATACCAGAATTCAAAATCTGAATACATTTAAATATAAGTTTTCCTAAGCTTGGAGTTCCTCTTACTAACTTAATCACCATTTCATCAAAACCCACCAAACAGAGCAGTGGTTTTTGCCTCTGAATGCATGTCAGGGAAAATGAAGCTCCTTTTAATGCAAGAAGAAATAATAAAAAAGAAAATCACTTTTGGAAGGTTAAGTACACTCTCTGCAGTACTGACCTGACATTTTGTTACAGGGATTACTAAAATTAGAGCACAGGGATATATGCCATTGATATCTTATTTCCTGTAACAGTTGTACTGACATTAGGAACACTGTGCTCAGAATTAGCTATGCCCTCTCAGAGACCGCTACCAGCAAAGGCACTTGAATGTTTGATAGCCATGCACTTCTGTGTGACTTCTTCCAAGAAAATTTACACAACCGGATGGAAGAGTTAAAAATGGAGACTAGGGTCAACTCTGCACTTCTTCACTACTGACATTTTCTTTTCTGACTTTCTGATTGTCAGAAAATTTTGAAATCAAGATAGTTGAAGAGAATTTTTATTCTCAAGAAGCGAAATCTTGCTCCTCTACTAAACCACTTTGATATTAGGTTCCTACACCGTAATAAAACCCAAAAAATCTCATAATAAAAATTGATGCATCATTAAAAATGCTTTTTAAATACAGAGGCTTTAGTTTTATAGTCTGAAATTGCTGAGCAGAATCACAGTCAACCAATTAGTGGGGGTTTTTGTTTGTTTTGGTGTGTTGGACTTTTTCCCAAATCGACTTAAGACCACTTTCAAGGAGAAATAATGCCAAGTTCTTATAAGCACGCAGCAGGATACACAGCTCTAAGAAACCTGACAAAGAGATTTAGGAGGAGCTAAAGAGCTTATGTTCTGAAATACTACCTCAAACTTTCAGACTTTGCAAAATGCTAGTGTTACTGACAGATTTCAAAATCATAAAAGTAAAACACGGGTGCTGCGTAAGACACTGCAGATAAACCCCAAAGGTCTTGACTTATGAGACTTTTTCAGGTCACTTAAGTACAGGCTATAAAAGGAGAAGGACAAGGCCCCTCTAAAAAACGCTTTTGCCTTCACTTCAATTAAGACTGATGGCTCCTGGCCCATCTGCTCTTCATTTCTCAAGAGTTCTGAGTCAGAGTGAACCGTGCCTAGAGCCCATAGAGCTCCGCAGTGGAAGCAATAATATCAGAAACCGTTTCACATTAAAACAACCCAAAAAAGTAAAAACCAACCAACCCAACAAAACCACAACCAAACCCAAACCAACAAGGCCCCCCCACCCCCAAAACCCCACCACCGCAGGCTGAGCTCCTCTCACACTGCCACCCGAAGACGGTGGCGAGACCCTGCCCATGTCCCCCTCACCCGGGCGGCCCCTCCGCCTCGCCCTACCCTGCTCCAGCCTGAAGAGGGTCTTGTCCAGCTTCTCCATCTCGCTGAGGTGCAGCAGCCGTGTCTCCTTACCGCCCGGCATGGCCGCGGC
>WBMV01008402.1:127880-166532 GCA_013396655.1 Campylorhamphus procurvoides | reverse complement strand
GCCGGAGGGAACACACACAAACCCCCGCGGGTCACAGGTCAGCGGCGACCCCCGGCAGGACGCGGCCGCTCGGAGCGCCTGACGCCGCCGGCCGCGCTTACATGTTCGGCGGTGCCGGGGCAGCGGGCACGGGCGCTGCGGGGCAGGGCGGAGGGGAGCGGGCACGGGGCGAGCTGTCAGGCGGGGACCGGCAGCCCCGCGGCGCAGCTNTGCCGAGCCGAGCCGAGCAGAGCCGGGGGGCTGCCCTGCCCCGCCCCGCCCTCCGCCCCCCGGGGGTGCCCGGCCCCGCCCCGCGCCCGCCCCGCTCTCCCGCTGTCCGCGCCGCTCCTCCGTCCCGTTCGGGGGAGCACCCTGCGGGGACAGTTTACCCCGGGGACATCTCGGGACCCCCCAGGGGCATCCCAGGACACCGCGTTGTTCCCTCCGAGCCGACCCCCGCGCCCCGCGGTGTGGCGGCAGCGAGCGCGCTGAGCTCTGCGGGCCCCGGAGCGCCGCAGGTCCCGCGGTACCTCTGTCCTGCCCCAGCCCGGGCAGCCGCCGCCCCGNNNNCCCCGCCAGCGCCCTCACACCAGAGATGCCCCCGAGGGGCCCGGGCACCTGGGACCGGAGCTCCGTGTGCCTCTCCGGGCGCTCCGCTCGGGCAGGGTGGCCGTAGAGGCTGCCCGGGGTGTCCCGGTGCCGGCCCCGGCCCAGCCGCGCTCCCGCCGGGCGGCCCGCCCGTGCTCACAGGCTGCGCTGCAGCAAAACATGATGTCAGCCAGGGTTTAAGTGCTATATATAGTGTGTGGGCAAGACTACAAACTCCGTGGATCTGCCTTTGACCAAGAGGTAGCGTGTTTGTTTTTTTAAAAAAAGCAACACCAAGACATCCCCCCCCCCCCCATTTTGTTTTGCAGCGTACTGTCACCTGAACCACTGTCACCACACAGCCCTTACCACTGTTTTATGTTGCAGAACACCTGGGACAGCTGCTCCAGGCCTCTCACCACCGAAGTCATTAACTGCACCCCAGTGTAAAGGTCAGCCTTGCAACTTTGGAAGGTCAGTCTATTTTTATTGCCTAGAAACACGTTTTTAAAAAAAGTGCTTCTCAAATTACAGTCACTATATTATACTGAGTTGTTTTTTTTCCTTTCTTCTTCTCAAAGTTTGTATGTATTGTGGAATCAGAAGCAGTCTACAAAACAATTTAGGCTTAACCATTTACTTCCAGTCACCCCATGCACACCCTTAAAACTGTGATTTACTGCATTCTGTTCATCCAAGTACAATGAATTTAGGGCCAGTCCAAAGACCTTGATACTCATGGAAACACTTCCTCCCATTTCAGACTGAGGGTTTTTTTTCTTTTGGTAGCTATTTTTCTTTCTTTTCCTTTCTTTTCTCCTTTACCTGCTCCTGACTCTGAACATTTTAAGAAATCTGTCCATCATTACAGTTTGCATTTTTTGGTATTGTTCAGAAAGGGTGGTATAAGTGAGTATGTGAACTCATATGCTCTTGGCAATATTAGGAGCCCTAGATAGAATGAGGGAAAATTCATAGAAAGAGCCCCCATTAGTGCAGTTCCCCTAACATTCACCTCAGTGAGGCTCATTCAGATATGATTCAAATGTGATATTTCTAATCTCAGATATTTTACATGGATATTTCCTGGGGGCTAGTAGGATTCTCCAATTGTCCTTGTCTTTCCTAGCTTCCTTATTCTTTACTCAGCTTGCGGGCCTGTGTTTGTATACAGGACAGACTTGCACCTAGCAGAATCCTGGCTTTCCTGGTATGCTGGCTGTTTCCTCTGAACTGGATGTGTCCTAGAAAAGAAGATGGTACAACATAGAAATAGGAAATACAAGAAGCTTCAACAGGTATGGGAGTCATAGGAACAAAACCAATGAGGCAATTGAAAAAGATCTGAACCATGTTTTTCCTGGGATCCTCAGCAGGCTTCGGTATCCTCAAGTGACTTTGAGGTTGCTCTGCTGCAGAGCCTTGCACGAGTGCCCCCTCCTCCAGGCTTGCTGTTGTCCTGTTGTATACTGCAAATGGGGTGGGATTTCGTGACCTGCTTACACAGAGAACAGCTCTAAGAGAGGGAGAGCAAATAATGCCTACGTGGCCAAGCCTTTTGCATAAATAGTTACCCTGAAGTGCATGCTGAATACCTTGTGAAAAGCAGGAAAAACACAAAAGGCTATTACGAAGGCAATTTCACCGCAGCTACTAAGTTCTAAAAAGTGGCTCTTTTGATTTCTCTACTCAGTAAGGAAACTCACCATACTGCCATATCTCTATACTACGCGTTGAGACAGGTTTTGAAATGTATCCAAGTTTATTAAAAAGGATTTTTAAGTGTCTTGGACAAAAATAATTAGGAAACCAATCCTGAACCAGTTATTTTGACCATAATTTGTGACCGTAGCTAAACCAGACATCAGCAGTGTAGATGAAGGCCTTGATCCGCTACACAGCAAAAGTGTTCCCTAGGTACTGTTAAATCACGTAGTAATTTGAACAGTATCATTTCATTGGCATTCAGTTCCATATAAAAAAAATACTACTACAAAGATTATGTATATTTCAGGTCTCTTGATGAAGTTTAATCAGGAAAGCAGAGCAGACTGCTCTAATCCCTTCTCCATCAACATCACCTCTTAACGCTGGCACACCCCTTACACACTTTAGGTCTGTGTTAATTTACCAGATATAAATTGAACAGGCATTTAGCTACACTGGCACCTAAAGGGTGCTTTTCAAAGTGCTATTTTATCTTCAGTTTGCAGTTTCTCTGTTTGAGATATGATATACCACAGCAGGAAATGATCAATAGTTGCTTCAAAATAAGAGTGCTTACAATATCAATTTTATTATCAGGAAATAATTTTGCAGCTTTTACAAATGTTTTAATACCATAATTCTTTGATCCTTTTACATACACTTTCCTAGTGCTCCCCCCCTCCTGCTTTCTGTTTTGCAACACAGTATTAAAGAACAGTTATCCTGGCAGCAGTGTCAATGCACTTTGGGGAGCTTTTCACTGAGTGTCAGATCACACTAACGTCATATTGCTTATTCCTGTTTAAAAGTTACAACTGTGAAGTGTGGGAACTCAGAGTATTTATATGACGGTACTCATTTTTTATTTTTAATAACAAAGATGGTTCCAAATAACAACATTAAAAGCCAACTAGCACAGAGAGAACATAACTGAATATCTAACTAAAATTAAGAGCAAATTCTTTTGGCACGTATACAGGATATATGATAGTACATTTTTTCTCAGTGCTCCGCACTCATGCCCTGTAAATTCATGAATTAACACTGTGTTATTGTTCAAACAATAGGAAGCTTAAGAGGTGTTGAATCTTCTGTCTAGATGTTGTTTTCTAACAGCGAGATCTCAACAGAAATGCAAACCTGAAAGAAAACTTTTCTTTAAAGCTATATGTCCGCAATTTGATTAAACTGCAGTCTTTTCTGATAGATCTTTGCTATGCAGTGACTGAAAACAAGTGGTGTTCTTAGATAATTATGTGCCCAGCAGGAATTTGTATATGCTCTTGGACATTACAGTCTAATATTGAGTGAAAACATTGGTGAGAACATCTCAGTAATCATCTGTAGCTTATTTTTTAAAATCCCTTCTAAATAGCTAAACAGATTGCAATAGGAAAATAGGCAGTGAATAAGTATGCTGGAATGAAAATGTCTATAAAAGTAGGAAATCAAATAAGCTGGGGAGTCTAGGACACTAACCTATTCAGTTTGCTCTTATTGGCCTTTTCTGTAGTTAGTTGGCAGTGTTGGTTTGATCTTTCAAAGATTAACCTGGTGTCATGAATTTTTGGATTGCAAAAACATTTTTGGTTTGTTTTTAATCCCAGCATGACCATTCTTTTACTGTTTGGCTTCAAACAATCAATGCTCTGCTTTAACTTCCATATAAAGTTAATTTTTAATAGAGTTTATTTTTTAATAGAAAATTGTAAAACTCAATGCATGTCTCTAAAGAGATCTGTATAAAATGCTGTTATAGTTAAAGTTAGCTTTTCACAGCCCAGTTTTTTTGAGTATCTCACCTCTGCACAAACCACTGGCTCTCCATTCCGGATGGAATCTCGTTGGTGGAGGAATTAGTCTCTCATACAGTAGTGCAGATTTGGTATTTCACTTCTGAGAATGTCAGTGACATATTTGTTCAGTCACTGCAGGTGCTGTGGAGCAGGCTCCCCCAAAATTTGAAACTCCCTTGGAGGTACTGGCTTGCACAGTGACTGTGTACTAACGTGACTGTGCAGGAAGCAGCTTTCCCCAGTGTGTCTGGACTGTGATCCCTTTACACCTTGCATGATATTCCCCTGGGCTCATCAAGTGAGGGTTGCTTATTACAGCACTTGAAAACTGGTATGAAACAATCTTCTCTCTCTTATTCTCCTTCACAGCACTCCTGTGCTGGATATGCCTTTTACCAGCTCTGTTAAGGTCTGACCACTTTGTTAGCTTTTGAAAGTCTGCAAACAGTCTGCAGCCATTCCTCCCAAGTGTACTCAAACATCACCACACGGTTCCCCCACAGCGGCACTGGGCATGTACTAACAACCATGTTGCTACAACCAACAGCATTGTGCATCATGCATCATCCCTACAGCAGGACTGCCTGTGCTTGAACACAGAGCAACAGCAAACCCCACAGATATACTGGGTCTGAACAAAGAACACATTCAGAAGCCACAAAGAAGTCAAATTAAGAGCTGCTGAGAAAAGGTGAAAAACTGGAAACCGATTGTCTGTGAAAGGACCTCTGAGATGAGATGAAAAAGAGTAGGAAAGTTAGTTCCTAGTCCAAGTGAAAGGGAAGAGGAAAGAAGCTGCGGGGCAAAGGTGGAATTGAGATTGGCTGGCAAAGAAGATGATAAGAAAGAGCATTGTACAAGATTTCAATTAATCTTAAGAGTTTCACATTACGAATTCTGTAATCGGGTCTAAAGTGCCTTAAACTGAAGCACTTACAGGTCAATGCCTTTGCCAGCAAGGTCTTTGCTCCCTGTAAAACAGAACAATAGGAACTTATCACATCTTGCTGATATAATAAAATTAATTATTTTAAAAAGCATCACAGCAATGGTAAAAAAAATATAGAAAATTCAATAAAGTTAACAATTCAATACTTTTATCAGGTAAAACTTCATAGTATGTGTCAGAAAGCAATGGCCCACATCCCTTGAAGTGGATGAAATGACTTTACTGCACTCCTTTGTCCATTGATTCAGTTGTGCTGTGCACTGAATTAAGTGGAGACTCTCTCAGAAAAGTGGCAGGTTGTCTGTCATTTTATCATTACACCTGTACAGATTTGGCTGAAATTGATGTCAGGGAACCAATCTTAATTATTTTATTTTAGATAAGCAAGGAAATTTTTGTTTTGCTTGTTTTTTAATCTATTTATGTCAGAGTAGATACATATTTTGGTAGAAAGCTATGGTGTGGGTACTTCAGTTGTTAATGTGCCAGAATAGATATACAAAAAGAAAGGAGGGATCTGTGCAGTCGAGTGACAAACCTTATTTTACTGATGGGCTACTGCCATCAGGCGGCCTCTTACGGTCATTGACTGAAAACTGTGAAATACATTCTACCTCTCAGTAAGTATTTTTGTATAAATAAGTTTCCAAATCTGAATTTTTATGTGTGATGTAAAAAAATCCAAAATTATTGAAAGTAGAAGGGACTGATTATTAGAGAGGAATAAGAACCAAAAAATGCATACATGAAAAGGATATTTCTGGATATCAGGGTTTACCTGGTTTGTAGCTTAAGACAGGTGGTAAAACAGGTAAGTATGAAACAGTGCCAAAGCTCAAGGGAAAAGAACTGATTAATTATGGAGAAAATATCCAATATTGTGACTTTATCATCATTTATTTCCTTTTAGACGGTCAGGATTGTTTCAATGACTTGCTTTGGAGGGAAAAAACACTATATTTACAAATTCAATTGGTAGGAAGAATTCTTGCTATCTAAGATAATACTATTGTTATTAATTCCCTAATATGTATTTAGCTAAGACAATAATGCTGAAAAGCTTGAAAAATGCTGAAATCTAATCTTGTAAGTGTAAGATACACAATGTGGAGGTAAATAAATGTAGGTGCCAGGACTGTTATCTTCAGAAGAAGACTAGTATCCAGCATGTATTCAGCCAAATCCAAATGCACTTTTTCAAACATGTTGATATTTCAAAATAGATAACACTTGTAACAAAACATTTGTAGACCCAAGTTATCCATGACCAAAACAATCTGTTAGGGAGGCAATCTTTTTGCACATCACTTGATTTGAACTCAAGTGATGTTTTATGGTGATAACTTTGCCAGTAACATAGAGCCCAGTGCACACCTATGTGAAACTTGAGCAAAGTCTGACCTTCTAAAATGCCACAATTTTGCTGTATAGTCAGCTTAATACCTAAGAAGGATGTTGATTACAAGAAACCACATAGTAACAAGGGTTCTCTTCAGATCTAGCTTCAATGGCTTATTGTTTTCCATATTGCTTTGGGCTTAAAAATAAATAACTATCAGTATATACCTTGCACTGCACAATAGCTAATTTCCAAAATTATATGCATTTTACGTAATTGTTTCCTTGGTTCTTAAGCAACAGAAATTCCCCTTTATATACTTGGCATAAAGTCTTCTTTATGAAATTGCTGTTGCTTTCAAAATTATATGCTTTCAGTTACTTCCCTAAGGCCCTGTACTAAACTATGTAAAAAAAAAATCATCAGCTTCTTTTCATGTTAGATACTGTGTTGATTTGCCGTTTGACATCATCATCCTCTGATTACACATCTATATCTCTCCTCAGGCTTGCAGAAAGATTCAAAACCAACCCCCAGCTCTCTATGTCTCTAACCTATTTGGTTAAACTAGACACTTCTGCTTTGCAATACATAGAGAATGATTATGAACACACTAACAACAATTGTAGTACACTTTACAAAGAAGATGCAGCTGTGGAGTTTTTATAGTTTATATATCCTAGTGCATTTTATTTCCTTGATACATGCTGGATATGACACTTAAATTAGCATGCAGTACCCTTTCATAGAAACATTTTCATTAAGGCTGTAGAACTACTGATTTTATTTTTTAAGGAGACTGGTATGTTTGAAAAGAGCCCTCCCAAACCTACTGATGATTGCCCATGCAGAAGAGGTACTTGTACTCAGTAATTTTTTTTCATGGTTCTCTTGATGTTCTCCTGATTTTCTTGCTTTGCTGTTCTTTGACAATAGCTAACATCTTCTGAAGTTAGAGAAGCTATACAATCAGAAGCAAAACAGTACTTCCTCCCTTACCTACTTTACCTTTCACAGCTAAATGATTTTTTTCTTAAACTCTGATAGCCATTTCCAACAGAATTGTAGCTTGCATTTTCCTCCCTCCTTGTGGGTCTTAGTGAGGAAATTACTTCCATATATACTTATATTTATTACAGTGTTTCAGGCATATACATCCCATTCTGTCAATGTGACAAGACCCTAAAATAAGATCTTAAAAATATTTCTGTATTAATTCCACTATAATCTCTGAAAGTTACTGGGCAGCTTATTACAGTTATGAACCTAAATATTGTCAAGAATATTGGTTCCTCTGGTCGCCAGTTTTCTTACTGTAAATGTATTTATGTTACTGTTTCTCTTACCAATAATGTATCTGCAAAGAAGGCTGTTTTTAGTTAGCATAAATTAGTTAGAAACACACGAGCGCTTAGCAAAGCATGTGTGTACATAGGCCTATAATTTTATCAAACTCTTTCATATATTGGAACTTTATGAAGGCAGTTGTAAAGAGAATTATTTTTTCCCCCAGCTAGGGGGAAATAGCCATATTTAATTTTAAGCTATTGCTTATGTGTTATGTTTCTTTACTTGCTGTACAATAAATGAGATCTCAGCTTCCCAGTGACTCCCATGAGCAAGATAATACAAGTGTAACAGTCAAATAATTTGTCCAATTAGGCAAAGTAATCCATTATTGTTTTTCACTATAAATATGTTATTACAGGGTACCTCTAAGCACCAATGCTGCTTTTATAGAAACTGAGAAAACAGCAGAACACTAGCAGAACATTTCCTAGTCTGCTGTATTTTAGTAGATAGTATTTTTAAGAAAATATTACTAAATTGTGTTAAGATGACTAGAACTGCTCAGAATTACTAATAAATAACTGAATTACCAGAGCCTTCCAGTCAAGATGTTTGTTAACACAAACATAGTATTTCTATGCCGTGGGAGGGCAAAATTTCCATTGGATGTTTATTAATTGTCTGTTTGTGCCACCCTGTGAGCAGTTGAGAACTTGGATTAAAAGAAACCAGAAGTCAGAGAAGGCTGTGTAAGCAACTGCAGCTTCTGCCAGCAAAGCCCCAGTTACAGCCAGTATTTGTTTGCTTTCTTGATAAGAAAAACCTGGTTTTGCAAGCACCTTTCAGCGCACGAATAGCCCCGCAGATGAGCTCTGCAAGCTTTGACAAGGACGATCTCGCAGTAAAGCCCATGGGGCAAATCTGTCGTTGCAAAATCAGGCCGGCCACTCCGACCTGCAGCGTCTGGAGGCTGCAAAGGCAAAGGCTGTGCCCGCACACCTTTCACAGGGCGTGCGTGTGTGTGTGTGTGTGTGTTCGGGGCGGGCACACCCCGGCGCTGCGGGCACACCCCGGCCCCGCCCTGCCCTCCGCCCGCGGCACGAACGGGCAGCGCGGGCTGAAAAGGCACCGCAGCCACCCCGACAGCCTCGAGCAGAGCAGGGGCTCGGCTGGCCCTTCTGCACCTTCCCCCCGGCCCTCTCCCAGGGGAGCAGTGCCCGAGAGGAGAGCGGGGCTGAGGAGCTGCTGGAGCGCTCTGGTTAGACTGGCGCTAGCGAGTGTTCAAAGCGTGGGTACTGCAGGCTTTTTCAAAACTGTTTGCTTAACTGTGTATCTGTAGCGGGTACGAAACAAAGTAAAATCTAGGGAAGCTTTGAAAGCATGTTGTAGCTGCTGCCTCTCATGCGAGCATTTCTGAATTGCTTTAGAGCAAACTCCCAAGCCTGTGTGCCTCAGTGAATGAAGGTAAGCCATGGCTTTATCTGGAAGCCACACCAACCGTGTTTCTCTTGCATTTTGTTTGCTTCTTAATGTTATGTGACTATTACTTTCTTATTGAGTTTTTTCATTAACATATATAGGAGATGGCTGTATGATAACTGTGACAATAAGTGTGCTGATACTGTAGTTGAATTTACTTGTTGCGGTAACAAACTGTGTAATTTGTAGGTCAGCCTCCAGCTTTGGGTTCTTCATACAGATACAAGTTTGCAAGGCTGGGACCTTAAAAATTTTAAGCAGAGCAACTACCTAAGTAAAATAATGAAAGTAAACAGCTGAACAGGGCAAAATCCTTGCCTTCTGCTCATTTTTGGTGAGATATATGGAAAAAAAAGACAAACTTACCATATTTCTTTGTGGGGTTGTTTATTCCTCTTCTAAAAGAAAGTTTCTCTTTGATTGGGAGTAAATGCTGAATGAGCTTTAAAATCACGCTGCAAATTTATATCAACTAATATTTTGAGGAAGAAGGTATCAAAAGTTGTAGGTTTTTCTCAACTACATCAGAATATAATTAATTATTTAACATAAAACTCTTTGAGGTCTGTGAAAGTATGTCTGACAAAGCAAAAGAAGTTGCAGGGTCAGTGCTTCATTATAACATCATGGATTTCAGCTGAGGTGTGGGGTCTGAGGGGCTCAGCTTGGAAAGCCATATAAAATGTTTGGCTGAAGTAAAAATGCTCTTATGAATCTTCCTTTTTTTGTGTATGTGTTATTTCTTCTTTCAGAGAAGCTTCCTGGATACAATAATGGTTCATACTGTTAGATGCAAGCCAAATTGAAGAGATTGTAATGTAATATAAGTTGTTGTACTACAAGCAGAGAGCCAATGGCAATCATACTCCACCTTTGTCACTGTAAGAGCAGGACTGGTTGTAAGGTAAGTACCTACACTCAGTTACAAAAAAGTAATTTTGAAGCATGCAAGCCTTGAAGCTCTCTTTTAATGTTTCCTAAGAGCAGAATGCTGTGGTATGTTTTGTCATCTTGTGGGAGTGTGTGTGTTTGTATTTTAAAAGTAGTGAGTTATTATGAATGTGAACACTACTTGTTTTCTGTCTTTTCTCAGTCCAGCTGTTGTGAAATGACTGCCTTTAAGTAAGCAGGAGAAGTTAACCCAGAAGTTTTGGAGGGAGGGAGACTGTTGGACAGCAAGTCTGTCTGCTTTTGCTTTATAAGAGAATATTTCTAAACAGACGTGTCACAAGCCTGTTATATTAATATAGCTTATTCTCCTTCAGATGACTTTTTCTTTTTCTGCTTTCCCTCTTATCTGATAGTGCTCACGAGAAAAGTTCTGGCTGTGATAGTTTTTGTACCTTTGAATTGCCAGTACATTTGCCTTGCCCACCCTTTCATCTCTTCCTTTCTGAAGTTAGTTTTAGATTTTATACTCTGAGACTGATGAAGTTTAAACAGCTTAAACAGCTGAAAGAAGATAATTTCTGTGAAGAGATACTGAATTTTGGCTCTCACCAATGAGTTGTTGTATTTCAAAAGGTTATAGATAAGTCACTATGGCCAAAGCTTCTTAATATTTGCGGATTCTGTCAAGATGGGCAAAACCAGAGTTTTTTCAAATGCCTTTAGAGGTAATAACAGGCTGTTTGACAGCTTACACACCTCAAAACTTGAGTTAATGTAGATTCTCATTTTGCATCTAGCTTTAGTGACAATACATTGTGATTGAAGTTTTTGACTCAGGGGCTGACTTCTTTTGTTTGGTTAGTGGTTTGTGGGGTTGGTTTGGTTTTTGTGTTATTTCATTATACTTAATTCTTTTTGTCCTTGTCTTTCTTGTTATGAGGCTTAGTTTTGAACAGGTCTTGACCAAATTTAACATTTTTAACTTTGGAGTTCTGTTGTGTTATGAAAAGGCATTTACTGTAGTATTTGAGTTAAAGTTCAGAGTTCTTTAACCTGAAATTAAGCAAGAGTTGCTATAAGTTTGGATTCTCTAGAATGTTGACCTATTGCATTGTTTTGTCTACAGTAACACTTTAGGAGATATTTTCCTGAAAATACAAAATTAGTATTTAACCATAGAATGATTGATGTTATAAGAGTGCTCCCCACCTTTCACCATTTTTGCTGTGTAAGTGGAGAATGTTGAGTGTTACAATGTGTTTCAGGATTAAAAAAGAAATGAGACTTCATAAGGATACTGAATAAATGTTGTTTGAGGAAGCTTGGATTTTATTACGGAAATTACTTTTACTTATAGTATCCAGCCCTCATTGTTGAATCTATATAGAGAACATTGCACTTTTACAGTTAACCCTGTATAAAAAGTGTGTTAAAAATTATTCTTCCATATTCTGCTACTTTCAGATTTTGGCTTTTTTTATTCTATTAATCCCTGCTTAATCTTTCTGTTTGGCTAGCTTTTGAGCTAGTTGAGTTTGCCAGAGAAAATTTTTTGTTTGATTTTAAATCCCTACCACATCCTCTGCTACTTTAAGCAGAATTTTGGCCTACTGTTTCTCTTGTCTCTGTGGTATGCAGCCTTATCTCTTCTGACAGGAACTGGTTTTGAAGATTTTTTTGGTTCCTACAATTGTATTGAACCTTGGCTTTTAGATTCCTATAGGTTTCTTTAACTTATGAATAAGAATTACTTTGATGTAAACTTGTGACAGTTTGGAGAGTATTGGAACTAGAAGGAAATGTTCACTTGAACTAGAAGATATGATCATAATGTTATCTTGAATATTTGGGAGGAGTAGTTCAGTGTGGGCTTTTATTTTCTAGTTCCTGATACCTAACTATTCAGTCTTCTCTTGCCTCTGATTTTTCTTCTATTTACTGGTTTAAAATTGCTAAGGAGCTCTGATGTTGAAGTACAAATGTAGTATTACCTGGAATATTGTGGATTTTTAGCGCTGAATGTGTGAGAACTTTGGAAGAGTTAATGTTGATGACTTTTATTGTGTAAGCATAATAACTTGTCTTTGTTTGGCTGCTTTTTAGATATCAAGAGTTCAGTCTGAAATGGCTCTGGGTGTTTATCTTCATGTCCATGTGTGCTGTCAGGGAACTTCATAACCTGATACTTCTTATCACTTGGTGCAAAATGAGGCATGGCTCTTCCAGAAGGCAGGCCTTCTTGCGTGGTCTATGTTCCATTAGAGCTGATAGCCCATTTCTTATGCCTAAGGTTTGAAAGGAATGTTATCTCTTTTCCTAGTCTTCTAGACATGAAAATGCTTTCTCTTGTTGGTTATGGCATTCTGTAATCTACAGTAGAGCTGTAAACCCTGCATGTTACTGAGTAACAAAGCAATTGCCACAGCTTTTAAGGAAACAGTATTGTGGCTGAGCAAAACATTATGTGATCAAAGCTGGTATCAGGGGTTCATATAAGTGTGTTAGGATCTGTGGTCCTGCTACCCCACATGTTTTTCATGTGTACTGTTCCCTTAACAAGAGTGTGACAAGCAGTGATGTTGCTTGACTAATTGTCTGGAAGTCCAATATCCAAAATAAAGAGCTCAAAGGAGAAGTCCTGTGCTTGTCTGCAACAAACACACAGATTTCTTTGTCTAAATCTTCATACAAAAATTCCCACTTTTGCATGTATAATATTTATTTCTGTCACTGGGCATCTTAGTTTCCCTGCAGAAAGAACTTGTTACTTGGGAATTATTTGTCATATATGAAAAAATAGACACGGGTTACGGAAAAAAAAGGCAGTCTTAATGTTGCAAAATTTGGAGCTATGATTAATAAAAGAGTGAACTTGATGCTAGCTGGGTAGTTCCTCAATACTGTTTGCTTTTATACATCTGTACGATGTGTTGTAAGATCCATCTGTCCTGTGCAGATGTTTAAGAACAGAAGAGGGATAGGCAAAATACACTTTAAAAATGGTGTCAAAATGTACAGAGGAAAAGAATCAACCCAGTGAATGTCGGAATCCATTTACAACCTGTAATTTTGATGACCTGAAACATGGTATCAGAACATCCTTGCAAAGTCTGCAGTTATCAGAAGCAGAAGTTATTCAGCAGTGGGAATGGTGTCTTCTCAAGAATGCTTTTATTTTAAAATGTGTTTTTGTATTCAACTGACCTCTAAAGAAGAGTTGTGGCCTGTAATATAAATATTTATTGTATTTAATTGCCTATAATTCTTATTTTATATAGATGGAACTGCCTGGTCTTGCAGTTGCTATTTGGATGTTTGTTTGCTTCTATGCACCTGTGGATGGCTATCCAAATGGAAAAGTAAGAAAAGCCTGCACTAGCATGATACCCTGTCATGGTAGCTCTCCACAGCTGCCACCTGAGCACACCATTACAGTGAACATGACTGAATTTAAATCAGGGGACAACATAGAAGGTATTGTGTCAATTATAGCTGAGGACTTTAATTTACTGTTTGTTGTAGCATGTCTTACTCAGTTTGCTGTACTAGATCTAAGCAATTGAATCTTATTTAGATGATCCATTAGCCATCATTCAGTACTTATGAAATAAGCATCTGGTAGTTAATGTTGAAATATTTCCTTCTTCCTTTGGAGAATAGTTCAATTTCCTTTTGTTTTTCTTCTTGCTTCAGTTCACTTGTCTGGACCAGATTTTGAAGGATTTTTCATACAAGCCCGGGATGCAGAACACCTGGATGGCCCTGCCGTTGGTTCTTTCACGTTAGTTGACCGGAGACTTTCTCAGCTTTTGACATGTGGTCGTACCAAGGTAAGTCTAGGATCCTAAAACTGGGCATCAGGCACTGAGGTGTTTGTACTAGACTATATAATTGGACAGAGCTAAGCTATTTAATCTTACTTGAGCTTAGTAAGTCTCTCGGGAAATTGGTCCAACTTGGAGTATAGAGGCATGACTCACTGCAACTGTCTGACTATTCTTATTTGTAACATAATTTTTATTTGCACATAATGAGTGTAGTGTATTCCTAATATTAAAAGGAGGAGTGCATGGTCTGTTTGGTTTTTCATGCTTGTTAAGGACAGACAAAATGTTCTAGAGCCGAGGAAAGTTTTGGGCAGTTATTGTGGTAAACAAGTGCTATTTCATAGGATGGTTTAGGTTGGAGGGGACCTTGAAGATCATCTAGGACAGCTGTGGACAGGGACACCTTACACTATACTGGATTGCTCAGAACCCCATCCCACCTGGCCAAACACTAGGCTGTTATCTTTAGTGTTGTTCTGTCATTTATTGTTAGTGGAACCTTCTTAGTAACAGGTTAGATCAGTCTTCAATATCTGTTTTAGATAAATTGATTTGCTTCATGTGCAAGAGAGATGAACTGTGACTGTTTCAGCAACGTGTGAATTTCATGAGCATGTACAGTGGCATCTGAGCTGCTGTGGACAAAGTTCTTAATCTGCCTAGATGTACTTTTTTTTTCTCTGTTTCTATCACCTGTCCCCCCACTGGCATCCAATTAATGTATTCATCAGTACTGTAAGGCCATGGGGATATCTGGGTGGTGCCCTCTGTGCTCACAGGAACTTAGTGTTGTCTGATCTGTTTATTTTGTCTAAAAAATGCTCTGATCTCAGGAATACTTTTGGGTTTTGTCTTCTGGAATGTTAGTTCTGTTCTCTCTGTAGTCATTGCACTGTCTGTCCATCCTCTTGGTGTCAAAAAATGAGCATTATCCTGCTATCAAAACCCCACCATTTTTGCATAAATGCTGCAGGAACCTCCATCTCATTGATGGAGTCTTCTGGATTGAAAATTGTTCCTTTTAGCCTTGAAGTCTGTTAGCATATATAAGTTGCAGTGGTACACTTCATTGGAGTTGGTTCTGACTGACTGGGGAAAACCCAATTCCACTGGGGTTATGAAGTGTCTCTAGGTTTTAGCTGCAATCTGTGCTCATTGTGTTAATTAACATCTCTGTAAGGCGTATCCACTGTGTAACTCTTGATGCGTGTTTTCAGAATTCAGCTGTCAGCCACACAAGTAAAACAAAAAAGAAACACATAAAAGTTTATTGGATTGCTCCTGGAGATGCACCAAAACATGTGCAGTTTCTGTAAGTAAATCTAGAATCGGTTCTAGTTTATTCAAATGTAAACAAGGTAAATCTGTACCATTGTCTCTGTCAAATATTGGCCAGCAACTGAAAAGTATCCTTGGACAATGGCCTGAAAAGTCAACACCCCTTACTTGCTGCGGAGTCTACATTAATGCAGACAGTTGTTCTTTAGGGAAAGCTTACAAGTGGGGGGGTTTGGGGATTTTTTTTTGGTTTGTTTTTTTTTTTTTAGCAGGGAGAGTAGAAGGGGATTTGGAGCCTGATTTCTTTACTGTTAACTTCTCACTTCTCATGTCTATAAAATGCACTGTTAAGAATATTTTTTATCTTTGCTTGTACTTAACCAAATGACATGTATTGCCCTTCTGTTACACTACTAGCTTTTTGTGAGCTACAGGATAGAAGCAGTGCAGCTCTTCTCTGAAGTTTTAATCTATGCCACAGGCATGAATGCTTTTTATATCCACTGCAGTATGTAGTATTATGTTTCAATATTCCTTTTCCACTGAGATTTAAGATCTTTCCCTGCTTTAATCCCTCAAATGGTAGAGATCTGCATAAAGATGAGGGGTTTAGAAGCTTTTCCTTTTTTTCCCTTTTTAAAGTAGCAATCAGCTGTTGATATATATAGTAATGACTCTGTGTGTTGTGTTTAAGAGCCACAGTTGTGAAGAAATACAGGACTTTCTGGGTGAAGATTCCTGGTCCTATTGTTTCTCAGCCTGATGTCCCGTCTTCAACAACACCTTTGCATGCAACTTCAGAGGTTATGTCAACTTCATACCCAGTTTCCTATTTATCAAAGCCAGTAAGTAATGATAAATCTCTTTAATGCTTTTGATTAATGGAATTTACCAAGACTGTATTGATACAGGTTATTGACAGAAAGGGAGAGATAATGGATGAGTAACTTTCATATCTGAGACTAATAATGTAGACAGCTACCCTCTTGTGTTAGTTGAGTAGCCTGAACTTCTGAGGGTTAAATGTTCTCATGCTACACACAGGTCAGAAAGTTGATAGAATATGTAGAACTTAATGATACAAAAATATTGTGCAGAACTGTGAAGAGACATGGGAAAAGACTTGCTCTGGTCTTAACTAACTTGCTATTTAGCAACTGCAGGCTCCTGTGAGTTCATCTGTGTTACTGACTTCTATTACTGACTTTTGAATGGATTGAGCAAGTATCACTATTTGATCTAGGAAAACTGTGACTTTCAATCCATGTATTTTCTCAATGGATATCAGTGGAGTTTATACTTTGAAAAGAAAACACAAAGCTTCTTCATCCTACAGCTGATATTACCTCTCCAAATATTAATCCAAGGGAGGTTTCTTTGAAACTTTTACTATATTTTCGAAGTTATTCTATTGTAATGTCTTTACTGAAGTTGAACTTTCACTTTAAAAGTACAGTTGGAATTCACCATCATTTTACTTACTTGTCCTAGGTAATTGTGGACATGAGTTAGGAGATTGGTGTGTAGACATAGATGTAATTTCTTTGTTGTTCATTGTATGCTTTTTTTCTAGAAAAATGGATAGAAAGGGAGGGAAAGGAGGGAAACTCTCATTGCTTACAACTTGTTTGTTTGCTTATTTGTCTAGTTTAGTGCATTAGGCTGTGGAAGTATGAAGTTCTGCATAAGGAACCCTTCAAACTGTGATCCTGGGAGTGCTTCCTGTTTTTTTCTGTCCTTCCAAAAAGAGGAGAGTTCAGTATTTATTGAAATGAGTGGTCCAAGTGAAGGATATTTAGCATTTGCATTGTCCCATGACCAGTGGATGGTAAGTATTCTGTTCTCTTTCCACCGTTGCTTTTGTGAAATTAAAGTTTGAATGGTACTCTGCAAAATATGCATATGGAAATACTGTTAGATGTCATACAAAGTGTGACTCTCCCATAGTGCTAAAAGAGAAGTTGCCTTTTATAGGTGGGTTTTCAGTTTTAGCTCATGACTGAGTAATTGCAATGAATTTTCCTATGGGTATCTCTTATGGCAGAATCCAGCCTGTCTGCTGACTGAAATTTCTGATCAGTCTTTGTTTGTTACCTAGCCAAAAACCCTCACCTGTCAGAAGCTGAGTTGTTATTCTGAAAACCATTTGTTCATTGAATGTTTGTACAGGAGTAAAGGAGTAAGTCCAATAATAAAAAATGTTTAGAGATACTTTTTTCTAATTGACATTCAAGTGAAGGGATGCTGCTGTTGACAAATGCATAATCCATAAACTACTTGTTGCACAAAGGAGATGCTGTTTATATATCCCTAGTGCAGGAACACCACTTTGTCTTTACAGTTGTGAAGGTAACCATCTTGTAACTGAAGTGGACTTCTAAGTAACATCAACATCCATCTCTGTCTTGTGTAGTTACCTTAGTAAATTCTCAGTAATTAAAGAAACTTCAGATAATATGGCTGCTAGTGTGGGAGGCAAGGGAGTGTAAATCATAATACGCATTTCTGTCTCATCTGTTTGGCTTAGTGTGGTTCCTCTGTAATAGTACTGACGTGTTGGAAAGATGGGAAATAATAGCTTTATAACTGCAGAAATCTAAGGTCTGGCTGCCTGTATTAAATCAAAGAGCTTTTGGAGATTGCTAGTTGTTTGCTTATTTGGCTATATATATTTTTCTTTTAAACTTTCCAGGGTGGTGATGATGCATATCTGTGTGTTAATGAGGACCACCATGTTCATGTATGCACTGCCCATCTGAAGGGGCGAAGTCGTCCTCTCTTGGATTCAGAGGTATAGTTGGAAACAACTAAGACGCTTCTACAAATGTAGCTTTGAAGTAAGGTATTGTGCTTCTTTGTGCTTTTATTTTGCACAGCAGATGCAAATACTAAGGTTCTTTAAGGTGAGATTGATTGGGCTCCTACTTCCTAGTAAATGTTAATTTTGGAAGTCTAAATTTAATTTGTAAAAATAAATCACATGGTGGGAGCTTACTCTATTGAGACTCTTTTGTACCTGTTATTACTCTGTCCTTTTGCTAGAGCTGCAGTTGCAATTGATAAATCTTGGATTAAAGATTGAAAGGTAAGTGGAGATTAGGAGCTGGAAAAATTGGTGATATAAGTCCAACCCATATGTTGCTATTTTGACTTACTGACATACCTTCTAAGTTAGCATGCGAGAGATACTCCCCCTCCAGGCGTCCTTGATGTTCTTTTATGCATCAGTGACATTCTTGTGCGGAGTTACTTAAAAGTAACTTTTGCAGGGGTACTTTTAAACCTATTACAGTCTAAAACCACTGGGTATTAAATATCTGTTATTTCACAGAATGCCCTTGAAGATGTGTCCTGGAGGCTTGCGGATGGTATTCTTCAGTGCTCTTTCAGAAGGAGTATACGTCTTCCTGCTTATAAAGAAAGATTTAATCTGGATGGCATTTACTACATCTTTCTGGCAGATGGGGAGGCCAGTCAAGGTATGCTTGACTTACATGTAGTTGCTTTTCTGTAAACTGCTTTGAGTTAATCAACCATCTGTAAGATATGGCTGAGCTGAGAATTAGTATCTGAACTAAGGTTTCCAAGTTGGAGGCCCTTAATTCAGGCACCTTTGCTACCTTTCTGGATCATGGATTTACTTTTCAAAGTTGTAGTAAACTTACTCATAGATGTGTTGTTGTGTGCTCACTTGATACTAGGAACTTGGGAGCTTCTTGAGAACTGGACACATTTTTTTTTTTTTTTATAAATGTAGACTAGTATCAAAGGGAATTATTGTTCATGTCTTGTGCATGTAGTGGAGAAAGATATTTCCTATGGAGGGGTGGGTTCGTTCTTGTACATTAAGTGTGCAAGATGACATCTTAGGTTGTTAGTGTATTGTGTGTCAGCAATATAGTTTGTACAGTTATGCTCAGTGGTCACAGTATTCATGAATAGGGAGTGGGCACACAAGTGCAGTGGTTTTCATTAGCAATAAATAAAATCACTTTATGTCACTGCTTAGGTGGACTGATATACAAACATCACCGTCAACCCTTGATCACTGATGGACCATACAATGTCACAGGAACTCCTCAGGATATTGGAGGCTCCCGGTCCCCAAGACTTATCAGGGCTCATGGTAAGCTGCAGCTTCTAGTTTTGTTTTCCATCTCCAGACTTGCTCAGGCTGGAGAGTTATTGCAGAGTAGGAATGTCCTCTTGTTTTTCAGGCATTCAGGTTGTATATACTGTTAGCTAGCAAGATCCACTACTGTGGTGGTGGAGTGAAGTTATTATTTTTCATTTCAAGAACAGTGTTGTAAGTTTCTTTTTTGCCAGGAAAATGAACCTACGTTTGCCTTTTCCCTTAAATTTATAATTAGGATTTGTTTCTCTTTACCTCTTACCCTCTGGTTCAAGTTGCTCTAGTTGCATTATTGGTTTAATTCTATTTGAAATGAGAAACCACACAACTGACAGTCTGGAGCCACTGAAGTTAATGGGAACTTCTCTCACAGTACTGGACTTCAGTGCAGGCACGTGAGAGTCACTCATTCTTCGTCACACAAATTGTAGGAATGTCATCTTTCATCCTCTGATGTCTGAGTTGGTGACAGAATGGTGTCTCTCTCTAGACTGCACAGACTGTATTGGCATGTATGAAATGTGCAGTAGCCAGAGCTGCTCTGTTCTGCTGTGTGGGCATAGTATGTTCATCTTTTACATGGATGCTTCTGTCATCTAGCAAGATGAATGCTATAAAGCTGTAGTCTGAACCAAGTGATCAATCTTTATTCACTGGTAAATTCTAACCATGTGCACATGGATTAAACTATTACGTAGTCTTTGACGTTGCAGCCAAGTGCGCTTAAATTTACGTTGTATTTTTGTTTCCTCAATCTTCAGGAGCGCTCATGTTTGTTGCTTGGATCACCACAGTTAGTATTGGAGTTATTGTTGCACGATTCTTCAAACCTGTCTGGGCTCATTCGTTACTGTTTGGAAAGGAGATTTGGTTTCAGGTGGGCAAAATCCCCCTACCTCCAGATGTATTTTCTAACATTATTGTAAGCAGAATTATAAACGTACTAAATCCAAGAAATAGGAAACTAAACATGGTGTGATTTAAATCTTTCTCTAATCTTACAAAAGGAAATGAATCAGAAGTTCATGTACTTTGCTAGTAAAAGCAAAGTTTAAAGACAAAGAACATCTTTAACTGTATGTCTTTTTAATGCCTTTCAGTAAGGTATTAAGAAAGCTGTAGAGTTTCTAAAAGTAAACTTAACTTTTTTTAGGTGCATCGTATGCTTATGTTGACCACAGTCATGCTTACAAGTGTTTCTTTTGTGTTGCCTTTTATATACCGAGGAGGTTGGAGCCAAGTAAGTGTGTGCTTTTGTCTTTGTTAACTCAAATGTAAAGGTGGGACCACATGAATGAAAAGGAGGTTCACCAGGTCCCGTGTTACGACTATTTCCAAGCAAATTGCTGTTGAAAGCTGTTGTTGAGTAGGCTGGTTTCAAATCCTAGCAACACAAAAGAGGAATGTTGTCTCCTTTAACTACATTGAAAAATGACAGTGCCTTCCTTTCTTCCTGTTTCTCACAAATAAATTCCTTGATCCTTTATATACTATTTTGGTCTTCCTATTTCCTTAGAGAACGTGAATTTGGGAGGGGAGTGAGGATGTGATGGCTGACATTAGCGTGGTAAACCTGCTGGGAATAAGTGTTTTTATGAATTTATATGTGAGAAGCTGTATCCCATGATAAGCTTAGTCTGGAGCAGTAGATGGAAGTTGTATACCTTTTGCTGTCACCTGTATTATATTTGGTGCAAGGTAACATCAGAAATTGAAAAGGCTAGAGGGTATCTAAATTCATGATGGGAGAATGTGGTCACAGATATGAACTAGGAGCTAGAGAAATGGAATAAATATTTTAGGATTAATATTCCAACAGATTGGGTGAGAAAGGGAGACCATGCTGGGAGAAGTTATAGAATAAACCTCTCCTGAGGACACAGAGTTGAACTGAAGAGCTTGAAGCATCGCTTCTACCATAATATTACTCTGCTCCTCAGCTGGTAGAATTTCTCAATATAGCAAAAAGATAGGACAAACCCTGGACAGAAATACCAGTGTGTTTGCTACAAAGGTCAACAATCTCCATCTGGATGCAGGGCAGCTTACTGCGTCCTGCCAATGCTACTTCACCATTGTAACAATAATAAAAGAATAAATAAAATTTTGGGTTTTTTGTATTTTTGTCTCTGTTTATGTAGATGTGATATTTAAATAAGTGTCCTCTGTTTAGCAAGCAGGTTTTCATCCCTATCTCGGCTGTGCTGTGATGGCTTTGACAATCTTTCAACCACTTATGGCAGGTTTCAGACCATCTCGTCATGCACCAAGGTAAACTAACTCATTAAACTAAAGCTACAGAAATGAAACGTGCCTATTTCTTTGCAAGTGATGAAAAGTTCTTACAACTTAAGTAGGTAAAAGTATTTTTTGATTTCTTCCTCCCTCCTCCAACTATGTAATCAATAAAATGTGTTTTGTTTTCTAGGAGGCAATTGTTTAACTGGTTTCACTGGAGTACTGGCACAACAGCTAGAATATTAGCTGGTGAGTGGAAGTAACAGTTGGAACTCCCATTTAACTGATTTAAAACAACTTTGTTCGTTATCTGGGCTATTGCTTGTCTCAAACACCTATGGACATTCAGTCCAGGCACGCGTGAAGATCCTTTTTCTTGCTGCCTATCTCCTGTGTGAGTTTAAAGTGGCCATTGGGTACGACTTTAGAGAGAAAAAACCCAAACAAATTACTGACAAATCTGAAATATATCTGTAATGAGAACTTGTTCTTATCCTCAGTAGTTTCTCTTTACCTTGGAAGGTCTGAGTGATAGTGTTCTTGCAGTAACATAGTTCAATGTTATTTAATGAGAGAGGGAAATCTCTCTTACTGAACCAGCTGGGTTTAGATCTATTCATAGAGACAAGTTTCCATAGGCAGCTTAAGCACAAATATTGTGGTGTTGTGGTCATGTTAGAAGTCACAAATATTAGTGTTTGTGTCACTGATGTGATAGTTTTCAACCTGCTTAGTGCACTGTCTTGACCTTTTCCCTTTCTTCCTGTTTTGCCCCTCATACTATCAAGNTTTTCCACTGACTAGTGGTGACTATGTTCTTGGGAATGGATCTACCAGCACTTGACCTGCCAGACCCATGGGACACCTATACAATGATTGGCTTTGTAGCTTGGCATGTTGGTATTGATGTTCTTCTGGAAATACACAGCTACTGTCTCATACGTAAAGGTACAAACCCAGAGCAACTTATCACCTTGCTTGCTGAGCATAAAAAATGTAACGGTGTGGATTGAGTTTCAGGAGGTGCTCCTTGGCCTCGAAGTTGGAAGCTGAACAGAAATAACTCTTGAGTAATAGCCTTATATCTTCTGTAGAAACTAATATGAAAGTAACCCCTATGTTTCTAGAACACATTTGTCTTGAAAACTGGTTTGTGCCTTTTTAAATAGTAGCCTCATTTCTCAAACCACAGTTCATAGGGGCAGACTGAAATGTGTAAATGTTTTCTAAGAATCTGTCACTGGTAGCCATAATTTTGATCCCAGGTGTGTATGTTAAGTCATGCAGATTTAGTCTGAATTTTACTGTTCACAAATTGCTCATGCACATGAATGTTATTGCATGAGAAAAATGGTCAGAAACTTGAGCTTAGATGCCTGCAATTTTGAGTGAATGGGGGATGAAGGTGAAATCCTGACTCCAGTAGGTCTAGTGAAGAGATGGGTAGTACCTTCATTGGAAATTGTAACCTTTACTGGCAGGTGTCAGAGGACATGACTGCGCAAGTAAATGACCTGTATCTTAAGGCAGAGATGAGACATCTTTGGAGTTGATTACAAGGCTATGTAAGGTGGCATTTGAAGAAGGAGAGATTATAAAAGATGAGACTTTAAATTTAATGGCAGTAATTACTTCCTAGAAATAGAGAAATTAACCTGAAATATTTGGACTTACTTCTTATTGAAATTTAGCTATCTCAAAATGTAAAAGGAAAGGGTATTAGTTCAAAACTCCATCTTTTAATTATTCAGTCTAGCAAAAGAGGAAAAAACCTTTTTCTGCTTCAATGTCTGGAACTTACATTTTGTAGGTCAGCTCCAGAATAATTTTTCACTTGTGCTGTGAGTGTGATTGTACAGGTCATGAAATGTTAAATGAGACTTCCAAGTCCCTTTTCAGATTTGATGCTGTGTAAGACTTTGTCACAGGATTGACTTCTGCAGTATAAAAATGACACCCACCCCTTCCTCTTAAGGGCAGACTTAACTTCTTTTTTTCTGCTCATGAACAGTTGAAGTGATAGAGGATGACAGAGTACAGATACTGCAGTCACTCACATCTGCAGAAGCAGAGGTGAGTCACAATTTGGTAAATAACTGTTATGAAATGGGATGGTTCTTTTTTTTAAAATCAATAAAAAGATTGACAGCTCTATGACATTTCCCCTTTTCTTGCAGGGTCATCTGTTTAAACAGGTTGTGTTAACCATCTATGTCTGTGGAAACATAGTATTCCTCATTGCCTTCCTGTTAGCAATCAACAAAATATGAAATAAGTAATTGAGAATTTTGCAATGAAATACTGCACAGTTGAAAAATCTGCAAGAAATTATTTCGATTACAACTTCTTTCTCAACACCTCCCTGAAGATGTAATTGAAGAAGAATAGCACATGTGTGTCATGCTTGGTGTTAGGCAGATCTGGAATTCAAATCCATAGAAGGATGCTGCAGTGCTACAAAAGCTGTCTTCTGCTGGGACTTTTAATGGGAATCTTTGCCTGAGTAAGGAATGAAGTCTTGATTTTTAAACATGGTAGTTAACTTGATTGAAGCTTATAGGTTAAGAAGACTTGAGAAGATGTGCTGAAATAGTTGATAGTTGGTTCTCTAAACCTTTCGTGAATATTATTGGGGAAACTGGAAAGATTGATCTGCATTCTGTCATCTGTTCACTGTGTTCTAATGGCATGTGATGTGACTACTTCCTGCTTGTGACAGTTTTGTGCATTAAAAAACCCACAGAACTTAGTAGAAGCATGTCACAAATGTAGATTGAAGCATGAACTAAATAGACAACAGTTAAATGCAAAAAGTACTCTCTCTGCTCTAAGAGCTGTATACTTACATAAGGATGGGAGTGTGGCAATTTCAGTCTTTTAGTAAAACCATTTGCTTCAGAATACTGTTGTGTCTCATCCCCCTCAGTGCTTCTAAACCATAAGGAGAAAATGTGTTTGCAGTATAAGTGCTTTAAATGCCATTGTACTTAGCCAGAACTCAAACAGGAAGAACCTATCTGTGTGTATGGATTTCTGTGTTTTATGATTTTCTGTGGTTTTTTGGCTGCGTGTGCCTTCTGAATTACTTTTCTGTGTAAGATGGATTTATGCCAATTGATGTTTAAATGGAAGTGAAAATACTTGCTCAGGAATGTTGCAGTATTTGTGCTGTTGAGTGAAATAGAAATTAGAATGACTTCAGAAAAAGCAGCTTCTGTTAATGTTCAGTGAGAGTCCCTTAGCTGGCATATCTAGAAGACAGAACTAAAAGAATTTTATAACAATTCTATAAGAGTACAGGAGGGCATTTTTTTAGTCAAGAGGTTTATCTAAGTATATAAACTAGGTACAGGGAGTAGAAAGAGACTATATTGTTTAACTGTTTTAATTTGTGGCTTGCCTAAGTATGAAAGGGCAGTCTTCAAATGACATCTTGAAAATGAACCCTTTAATACAGGGTGCAGTACAGTATTTTGTGTTTGTGTTTCGTGGCTCTGCACAGTTTGCTTCAATATGTCTTCATTTTTGGTACTGGAAAGTATCGATTTTTAGTTATGACACTTCAAAATATATTTTCAGGCTGGGGCTATGAAGCTACTAGCTGGGAATGAAGGGGTTGAAATATTGAATAGAATAGTAAATAGTGGTATAGACTTTTACAGCATCTCTCTACAGCTCTGAAGGTGAAGGTTGTCTTGTAGGTGTGGATCAGATGATGATTCTCTTCACTTACTAAAGCTGTCTATATCTGTATCTTCCTCCATCTCCCCAAGCCTACAGTGCAGGGACAAAGTAATATGGAGAAAACTACAAGTTTGTTTGTTTGTAGTTGATCTTCTTTTTGGCTGCTCAAGTACCTGATTTACATATAAGGACATTTTTAGAGCTGGGATTATTCCCTTTGTCAGGAGCAGCTGACTGTGAGTGTAAATTGAATCATCCCCTTCCTCTTGGAAGCTGAAGAAATCATGTGCAGATTAGGAAAGGGGGGACTAAGAAGAAATGAGTCAGAACCCAGGCTGAAGGGCAAGAAGCATAGGGCTAGTTATGTGGGGGTTTGGGTTATTTAGAGAACTCTGATCTCAAAAGTCTGGGAATCTCAGGCCCATATAGTGTTAAAGCTTTGTGGGACTCTTTCATATACTATGAGTTTATAGAAGAAAAATTGCTCAACCTAGACATGATTGATGGCTTTTTAAATTAAGGTCAATGCCAGGTTCTTTCTGTAATACAATAGCTGTACTGTGTGTTTCATTTACATGTGACAATGAACACAGGGGTTTTAAAACTTGAATGTAAATATCTCAGAAGTTTTTGTTCATTCTAGTGATGTGAAAACACTGTCAAATAGAAAGTAGAAAAGAAAAAAACTTACCTAGGATCAAAATGGATTGTTTGTTTTGTGTTGATGTTGTTTTCTATATTAAAGCTATCTAAATCCTTCTTGGAAAAACTATTATTGAAATTGAATATTAAAATAGCTCCACTTCATAATGCAGTTTCTTTTCCTTGAGAATAAAAAAAACCCTTGTTCAGCATCTAATACAACTTTAAAATTGGCAATTGTTGGTTGCTCTGAAGGTCTTGTTTCTTTCCATTGCTCATAATATTGTGTACTTCATGTGAGCCCTTATGTGCAATATTGCAACTTAATTGATTGAAAGACTTGTTAATTTTGTGTTTTCTGTTCACATCACCACCCCTGCCCTTTTCCTGCATGACTAATAAGGGGAAGGAATATCTAACTGTATTCTAGTGATTTCCAAAATTTCTGATATGCTCCTTTGAAAAAAAAAAAAAAAAGTATACAGAAGTGTTTGATATTGGCAGGAAAATACATGACAGGTGATTTTGTTCTAAAGACACTAGTGGCTGTGTTGGTTTTTTTTTCCTTGAATCATACAATATTGTATAGAAGAAAACTCTCATTGCTTTGCTTCTTAAAGGAGTCACACCAAAGTCAAGAAAACTTCTTTGCCAGAAGAGATTGAGAAGGCTTCAATGTTTTCTTTTAATGTCAAACCTCGTGATGACAGATTAAAGTTAGCATATTTGTTTGACGTCTCCTGGACAGGCAAACACTCCCAGTCAAGTAGAAATTTGTGATCAGCCTCACAAGTAGTTTACTGTTTTGATTTTTAGGTGCAGCCTCCAAATAGTAGTCCTCTGCTCTTGACTTAGCTACAAATCATGTTCCTTGCCTGTGATTTGAAGGAAAATCAATTGATGCATGTTAAGTGCAATAGAATTCACTGCTACTGTGCTGCACTTGCAGTGTTTGCTAGTTTCCCTTTCAGGCTGAAGCATGAACAAGGTAAAGCTGTGTTTCATTTCTCCTCCTTATACTGAGCACCAGGTTGTTTTCTGTTTGTCAAAATTCACGAGATGGGGAGACTACCAGTTCAGCGTAAGTGTGGCCATGTCTTTCATTTACCTGGGAAAGGTTAGGAGAGAGATTGCCTGCCTTGTTTTTTCCGTCACGGTTTGTAACACTGCGTGGCGCCCTTGTTCAGATAACAGCGCTTTTATTTTGCTTGCTTGCTTTAAACTGTCTGTGAGAGGCTGAGACCTGTGAAGGTTGTCCGAAGTAGGAGGTGCTCCTAAATAAACTAATAGAAAAGAATCTCAAGCTTTATTAAGAAACTCAGTCTTTAAATTTGAGTCAGATCATATAGATAGACATTTTGAAATGGATGCTCGCCTGATATTTATGCTTAAGCTTTTGTTTGAGCAGGTATGGACTGTTTTGTCATCTGTGTAAATTGTGCTCTATGTGGGTACATCCCTTTCCAAACAACTTAAGATGAATGGCAATTGTTAAGGAAAAACTGAGCTGTTCTGCATGTCAGTGTGGAAGTTAATATCTCCATGATTTTGGACCCTTGGTGCAGGCTGAAGTAAAGAGTCTGAGTGAGCAGAAGGATGGTTCGCAGGGATGACCTGCAAGCAGGTTTCAGAAATTCTATGCTCACATCTGTCTGATCCCAGCCACTCTAAGGGGTATGTATAAAGGGGAGAACTGTTGCATATACCTGAGGGAGTGGCGCAGCAGAATCAGCACAGGAAAGTTCTTCAGAGCATGTTTGGTACCATTGGTTTTAGCTCATACCTGAGCTAATTCAGGCACTGTCTGCCTCCTGTTGGTCTTCCATGCATTGTGCATAAGTGACTACGTATTGTGAACCACAGGGATGCATCACACTGAACCAGCTATCTGTGATAATCATTCCAAATGATACTGCACTGAAGGACTCCAGCTTTGGCTTGGCTTCAGAGAGATTTTTGTCTCACTGGACCTTAGGAGTCCTTTGGCTTTAATGATGAATTAGAATTTTGCATGGCATCTCTACTGCTGTGTGAAAAAGATACCTGGTATTTCTGTTTGTGTTGATGCAGTATGCAGGAAAACGCTGGGGCTGTAGCACTCTGGTGATGAGCATGCCTACTTGCTACTAGTATTGTATTGCTAGTTGCTTTTTTTTCTCCTTTCCAGGTGATTTAAATTTAATAGCACACATTGCTGGGGAAGGCAGGGGATGAGTGTCTATAGCAATCTGCTGCTGCTAAAGAAACTGGTCATGACTGCTTCATATTGCTGTCCTACTCTCTCAATTTTCAGTATATCCTGTTAACAGTTCACAGAATGACCAGGATACTCTGATTTGGAAGGAAGCCACAAGGATCATGGAGCCCAGCTCTTAGGCTGAAGGTGAAACCCTCTGTTTGCACAATCAGTAAATAACAGCAGTAGTATAAGGGAAAAAAAACCACTGTAAAACAACAACAAAAAACTCAGGATAGACATAGAAGAAGTGTCCTATAATTAAATTTTATTTGTTCTTATTTACTATTCTACTCTCTAGGTAACCATTTTTGACTTGTCTTAAACTTTGAGATTATTACCCATTTCAGACTGGGAGCCACCCAGCGTTTAGAGGCTAAAGTCTGCCAATTACTACTGTCATGCCTCAGTATGAGGTAGTAGCTTCAGTTTCCTGCTTTGAAAAGAAGACCAGGGAAAAGGTTAGTGATTTTTCTGCTGGTGCATTATTTTAGTCAGCTATGACAGAATAACAATAACACAACCTGAGCTTTATTGGTTTAGTGTTTCAAACCAGGCTAAGGCCTAACAAATTAAAGCTCTTATACTGACTTGAATATAAGGGTGTATGTAGTGTGCTCTGAGGCACCTTTTCCCCCAAGACTATGTACTGAAAAAATCTGACTTGGGTGTGATTTTTCTATGTGTGATTGTACCTTATGGCTGCTTTTAGGGTCCTTAGCTGGTCCCTCATGAAAAGAATTAACTTGTTCCATGCTGGGAGCCTTGGACCTTTCTGGGGAGCTGTGCCTAGAAGTGGCTGCACCTGTAACAGACCTTCTGTTGCAGCTGCAGGACAAGCCATTGGCAACTCAGTATTTCTGATGGGAGGCTTGCTTTGCTTTAGCTGCCCAGATAACTGAAACATGTTATACTAAGGAGTATNGGTGTTTGGTTTTTTTGGTTTTGTTGAGGTTTTTTCTTTCTGTCTGGCAACTAGTTTTCTGGAAAAAGCAGGGCTTTCTGAGCAAACTGGGAGGTGATACTGTGCTCAGGAGGTCAGGCTGTTCGTAGTATTATGCACAGGATTGATCTGTGAAGTTGTGGGTGCGCAGTATGTATGATGTATGTGGCATGGGGAAAGGAGCAGGGCTTGAGGATGGCTATACTGTTACATGTAACATGAGGGTCAATGGACTGTGAAGCTCTAGGAGGTGGCTAAATATTTAAATATGCTGACTTAACTTTTTTTGGTTTGTTCTGCTGTCACTTAAAAAGGAATGCTTTAAATTTTGACCAAGATAGCATGATTGGAAAGCAGTTTTTATATTTACATTTCTTACTGTTCTTCTCTCTTATGTTTAGCTTTTTATTAACTAGCGTTCTTAACAAAAAAATGCTGGGACAGCATTTTTGGTTAAAATCAGATAGATTGGTACACTTTGATGTGGAACAATGTCCCGTGAAGTTCCATGGTGATGGGTGTTTTTCTACTCTGTGTATATAGCAACAGCATATTTCTGAAGTGAGAACAGGTATGCACATGTCTTCATACTTGTATATGCATTGCATTTATGGCCTTAGGTAACTTCTTACTACTTCTAAAAAAATCCAGGATATGATTTGTGTGTATGTGGCAGTCGGTCAAATCTGAAAGTCTGTTAAAGTCCATTGGATTATGTAGAGGGCAAATTAGCCCATGGAACAGAGCAGCAAAACAAGCAGCATGATCCAGAGAAAGTGTGTGGAAGAAAGTCTTCTTAGCTTTATTCTGCTTTGAATCATAAATTTTACTTCTATGTCACTACAGCTGTTAAATCACCTTTTTCCCCAGCTTTGCCATTCTCATCCTCAGAGCTGAAAAAAGAAAAGAAAACAAAGTCATTGCATTTTAAGACTTTCTATTTCTGAAGCAAAATCTCCTTATTTGGGAAAATGAAGAATACACATACCTCCAGTAGTTAATCCAGCAGAATAAGCATTGTTTTAGTGTTATAGAAAGAAATCAGTAAAAAGCATTAGTTCTGGTAATTTTGCAATAAAATGAGTATATTAAGAAATTACTCCATTATCACTATTTGAAAATTAGCACATCTATCTTCTATCTTGTGTGTTGCCTTTGCTAGCATATTGCATACAGATGGTATAGTCCTTGATTGAATGCTGACAGATTAAAAGGATGCATGAATAAGTAAACAAACTCTTTGTTTAAACTAAACTTCTCAGTGGGAGCTGTAACTGTTTGGAAGCCTTTTCCCTTTCTGTTGATGTTCCCAGAAAACTTTCCTTTCTTCCTGGTGTTGAGTCAGAGTGGGACTTAGTCATATTCCTGATTTGATCTGATGGAGTAACAGTATCTGTATAAACATTAGTATGGCTATTGTCTGTAACTGGGTATAATGTGGGTTTGTTTGCGGCTGACTGTGCAGGGCAAATGATTCAATGTTAAGGTTATTTTTAGAACACCAATATAATGCCATTGTTTGATATGTAAGAGCCTCCCCCCAACACATAGTTGATCTGAAATGCAGTGGGAATAATCTCCAGTCCTCTGACCTGTTAGTTTGAAGTCACCAAAAATAGCCTGTCCCGTTCCTTCATCCTGCATATGTTTCTGTACTGAGAGACAGGGGGTGAAAGCAGCTGTTTGCTTGACCTAGGCATGTCAGCAAGTGTCCAACTCGAGTTATGTTTTGAATGCTGAAGTTGTTGCAAATCATAGAAGCATCAGAGTGTAACTTTATATCATAGGGCCACTAATGTTAACCTTAGCTCTTCCAAAAGACCCTGTAAAACTGTACTGTTTGCAGGCTGATGAATTCTAAAGGATTCAAGTCCTCATCATAGTTTGAGAACAGTCAGTCTGATGCTTCACTTATAGCTCATAGCCTGTTTTTGTCTTGCTCTATACATTACAGAAACAGATGGCATGCATGAGTCTTCATTAAAAAGAATTTTTGTATGTTACTTTTTTCAATGCAAATGGAGCTGTCTCCTTTGTGTTTTTTGAAGGTTCCAAAGATTCCAGTGGTAAGAAAAAAAAGTAGCCCATCTAGGCTAGCTACCTGCCAAAAGCCTTGAGCCTTCTTGCCCCATGAGAGCCTGCACCACACTGTCAGTAGGTTTTGCTGCTTATTCAGTTTAGTTTTGCATTTCCTTTTTCATTTTACTATGTCTAGTCTTTGCTCTCCACAAGGAATTTTTATTTTCCTAATGACTATGGAATCTTCAAAACGTTCGCACTCAAGTTAATTTGCCTAAAATTTAAAGAAGAAAATAAGCTCTAATAATGCAAAACACTGGTGTCGTAATTATAGCATTGTCATCCTTCTCTCTGTATTGTTTTGTTGAGGACACATACTTTGAGGTATTGGTCCCCCAGCAAGCTCATGGGGAAAGGAAAATTGCTCCTATATTGAAAGAGGTATGTCTTACATCTTTCAAAGTTTGGGGCATGCTGAAAGCTCCTAGTTTAATCTGATATTTCTCTATATAGATTGGCACATGGAACAACTCCTCTGCCTCCTAGGTGTCCTTGGCCATCGCTAATGTTTTCAGTAACTTGCTCTGAAGGTTCATTTCCTTCCCAAAGCAAGATCGTTACATGAGGGACCATTGTCCTGTCTTGCTTCCTTGCTTTCTCTTCCTTTTCAGAGAGTCCTCAGTGCCTGTTTAATGCTTAATGCTGCAATTGGTTCCCAAAGTTTTAATTTCAGAGAGGTTTATTTTTTGTTGTACGATTTGTTGTTTTAGTAACAAGTGATGAGTTACCAAAAATAGTTTTGACTCCTTCTTTTCACTTCTGCTGTTTAGAGTGAACCTGCTAAGCTCAGTATCAATGACTGCTTTGAAAACAATTTATTTCTCTAAGAAACTGCTGTGTGTAATACATTGTTCTAGATTGAGAGGCTTTCCTGGTTTTGTTTCCCTTTGGGAAATCTCAGTAGCATTATGGGATTGCTTGGGAAAAACTGAGTCACTTCCTGGCTTTTTCCACTGATTAAAAATGTTCTAGGGAGTGGCAATAAATAGGTGGAGGGGGTAAAGAGGACTGTGGCTTAGTTCCAAATTCTGCTAGGCATTGAGACACTCTCTTGAAGGCAATGCTGACTGGGTGAATTTGAGGCAGTTGCCAAAATGCTTTTAATTTGGTTGGCATCAGTTTTTCTTAATTGGCTACTTTCTGATTGGTGGAATAGTTCTAATTAAATGGGCGAGACCAAATACAGATTTACAGAACAGATTCTCAAATATCTTTCCTAGATTTACATTTAACCCCATTTTCTGAAAGTCAATGTTTTTTTTTTTTTCCATTAACCTCAAAAGAGAGAGAACCCACATTGTTTGAGAAGTGTAGAAGTTTCAGGTACTTCTCTTGGGAGACAAAAATAAACAGAGCTTGTTACATATAGAGGTGTTCAGCTAACATCTCATGGTCTGTATATGGCCCACCTGAATGGTCTGCCAGTTTACAGTTACTACTTGAAAAATGACCTCACAATCTGTTTAGGAGCACCCACTCAGCAAGCTGTAAGGTGAGTGAACTGTTTCAGTAATAAACTGCTGGTGAGTGGGGGACTATTCCTTCTCCATTATCTGCCTATATGTATGTGATGGGGTAATTAAGGGACTATCCCCAAAATATATATGCAGTTTAATTGTATACATTAAAGTGCAACATAATCATAAAGAAGAGCTTTCCATGTTTCTGGGAGTTTTTGCTATTGTTCTTTTTACCTGTTATTATAAAAATTTATAGAAAGAAATATCTTTTGTATTAATAGAATATAAAAAGTGTCCAAAAATAGCACTATGGATTGTTGGACTAACCACATGTAGCGATGAAAACTGTTTCATTGCCTTTTTGAAGCTATAAAAATATCTAACTTGAATTAATGAAAAAATGTTAAAACTTGAATAAACACTGTCAAGACAATGTTGGCAATGCTGATTCCATAAAAATACAAGGTAAAGCTGGTTATTAAGCGGTCTTTCTGATTTAAGGAACAATTTGGATGATCTAGGAAGTAGTTGGAACTCAGACATGGAAACATTCTAGTGGGGATCAAGTGTTAAGTAGCAATGCTGTTAGTTACCTGGTAGAAAAGAAAACCAGTTCTGCTAATTGAGGTAGCATTAATGGAACTTGAAATAGAACCACTTTTAATCTTGGAAGGTTACAGAAATAGCTTTTCTGAGATAGTTTATTTTCCAAGTTTTGATACGGTAACTAGTGCATTGCTAAAGACAAAATAATGCAAGAGTTCCAAAATGCAGTTTGGCATTTGTTAACAAACAAAAGCAAAGAAATTATTATCAGTCGTGAAACAATCCAAACAATATACTAAGTGAAACAGTTGCCAGCAGATAAGAGCAATATCAGTTTGCTACATAAGCAAACAGCAGTGACATGATTTTCCTTTTCTGTTACCTGTTAGTGAGGGATCTTCTGTACCGTCTCCAGACACCTGGCCATGAAGATGAGCATGGTGTATTGGTGAGCTTAAGCATTCCTCTTGTTCTTGCAGGGAGATGGAATTTTTGTGAGGTACCTTGTTCAGGCTTGTGCCCAGAGTGCTTGCAGGGTTTGTCTGTGGGGCTTCTGTGATTTTCCTGCTTGGTGGCTGATAAACCTGACTGTAGTGGCCTATGGGGTGATATGCTGGTTTTTCAGATTTGCTGTCATCTTCCTCATCATCATCAATGATAACCAATTCTGCACGGATAACCCCATCATATCGTGTCAGCTTTTGGTCTGCTTCTGCATCGTCGTCATCAATGCGCTGATAACCCATGAAAACCATTGTTACTGGTTCAGAATCATCCACATAACATGGTACAGCTTGAACAATATTGTATCGAACATCTTCCTCCTCTTGAGGTGCAGGGGATGTTTCATTAAGATAGTGGGGACTTAAAAACCTTGTCTCATCATGTCTTTCTCTTGTATTCTGGTGGGGGTTTGATTCCTCATGTGCATCTTTTCTTTCTTCGCTATGAATCATTCTGTTCTCAGTTTTAGTGTGCACTTTCTTCTCTGAATTGGAAATTACTGGAGAGGGAGACTTTGGCTGTATTACCTTTGGAAGATCAAGCCCATTCTCTTTATTTTGGTGCATAGAGGGCTCTGTTTTGGAGGAGAGTTCTGTCTGATTGCTGAATCCATTCATTTCTCTTCTGTCAGTGTTGTCCACTTTTGGTCCAGGGACTAATTTGTCTTTCTGAGGAGTAACTGGCCTGCAAAATTTGTTTGCAAACACAGGCTCATGATACTCTGTGGGAGACTGGGAATTTTTTTCAGTTGCCTGCCGTAGCAGGTCCTCCACTTCAACAGGAGCAAGTTCATCCATTCCATTTTGTGTTGTGCTGCCATTTGAAGACACTGCATAGACTGACTTCCTGCCATCATCGTAGACTTTAATTCCTGTCTCTTTAAACTCCTTTGAGGGAAGAGGTATTGTTGATAACACTGTGTTTTCTCCTGTCTTCATGTCTTTTTCAACCTTAATTTCCATGGCAAACAATGCTGTTGAAAGAAACAAGTGCTTAAACTGATAATGCAGCAGCTGCAAGGAGCATAGAAGAGTTCTGACAGTGATAGAGAATGATTGTTGGAATGAATTATCAAATATGTGATGTTATCACATACACAACCAATATATTGGATTCTCATTTTGGATGTCGCCTTCCATCCTGTGGGAAAAATACTTTCTTTAGGATCAAATTTTGTGAGAAAAATACAACTGATGAGGAGCCACTCTACATTACATGATAGACTGAGAAATTCAGATTTAACCTTGGCCCCTGGTGTTGTGCTGGGCAATAGCAGCTGAAAGAGCTCAATGTACTGTGATGCTTAAGAGTCTTGGGTGCTGCAAAGGATTAGGAGGCTTTGTAGTAGCTGGGAAATAACCAGACTACTGCTGGCTGTCCAGTAGCTGTAAGTGTGGATAGAAAATGTGGAATGTATGATCTGAAAGGAGGATGTACTGCCGGACAGAGGAATGAAGTGTTTGAAAGAAGGGTCAGTGGTGAAAAAACTTATTCTCAGTGGTATGTCTAACACCAGTGTCTCACCTCTCGGTTTTGATGACCTAACTGACAACACAGCTTAAACAAGAACAGCAGTGTCTCATATCTGTAGTGTTTATTCTTTGCCTAAAGTACATTAGATTCAATTTATAGGAAGTTTTTGCACATACTGACACCTTTTGGAGTTACTAGTAAGCAGTACCTTTTCTCTTTTCTTCATCATCAGTGGCAGCATGTGCTGTACTTCTCAGTGTGGAAGGCCTGAAATGCTTGGGAAGGTCAGGTATGCTGGCATAGATGTAGTCTGCTGCCTCTAAATAAAGAACATCCATGGGCCCACACAGCATTAGTATGTTTTAACTGATTTCTACAAGAACCTTTAAAAATATTCTTTTGACTAAACGTACCTTTTTCAAATCCTGCTTTTTCAGACTTCACAGACTAGGTGGGAAAAAGAACCATTGAAAAGAAATGTGATAATTAGTTTTAAGATGTTAACTACACAGTGCTTAGGTTTCACTGATAGTTTTAACCTTTTGTGCACACAGCTTCATATAGAGAAGGGGCTAAAAGGGAAACATGCTCAGTTCAAGCATGGCAAGGGAGAAAGTGAAATGTCTGTGGTCTTTTTTGCCCATACGATTCCAAGTCACACAGGGAAGGACATAATATTACAAAGTGTTAAATAGTGGTCTAGCCTCCCACTGTGGCCCAGCCTGGTTGGCTTCAAATGTTTTTCAAAGGTTCTACTTTGGCTTTCCAGTTTTGCTTATCTCCCCTAGTATAGGGTGTACATGTGTGTCTATAAGAACAACTGGAGAACTGAAGTTCAATCTCTTCACTATATTTTGGGATGATTTTAAAATATTAAGATGACCTTTTGACAAAGACTAATGACTGAAGGAATATGAATATACCCACCTCTGTACTTTGTACCTGTTATGCCTGTCTCTGGCTGAGATGTAAAGTTGCTGGTTGGTGTCTGTGGCAGTGCTATTTTCTGGAGGTGTGCTATAGATGAGTAATGATAGGAATTGCTCTCTCATCTCCATAAACAAGCAAATGGAGACATTTGGGCACTTAAACAATGGAACATCTTGACCCCTATTGTGACTGCTGTCACTTTAGACAAAAGCTCGTGACCACTCATGGGATCCAGCTAGTTCCCCTTTCCCTGGTTGTGATGATGATGAATAAATTCTATTTCTAGAATAATCTGGCACTAACCTTTATGATGTCTTCTGTTGTTTTCTCAACAGACTTAAGTTTCTTTAAAATTGCTTCTTCCTTAGCTGAGACTTCCATTTCCTGTCTTTCCAGAACTTCAATTTCCTTCTCTAATCTGCAATCACAATTACATTTGATTTAATAGCAGGCAGAGAACAACATTGCAGATATTGCACACTGTGAATATGGACATTAGTAGGGTTGGCTTTACTTACCCTGAAAAAAACCAATCAAATAAGAACCCAGCAAACAGAGGTTGCCATGAATTCCTTCTGAGCCTACTTTGAAAACAGTGACCAAAGTGAACAAGTTTCAGGAAGGAATAGATAAGGAATATAGGACCTGCATGCAATTTCATAATTTCTAAGCAAATTTTCTATGTAGGAATCTGGTATACGGACACCAGGGCTAGACTTCTCTTAATCTGGCATGTATACTGGTACGCATGATGAAAAGCAAATTCTTCTGTTGTAAGAGAGTTGAAGAATGTTCTTGTACCTGGTAGTACTTAAAGGGCTAGAGTGCATCACCTTATATGATGTATTTTATTATATGTAGCCAAACCATATTCAGGAGGATCCCTATAGAGAAAAGTTCTAGTCAGTCTGTAACTAGAAGCTACAATTCCAGGAGAACCATCTCTGTCAATGGAAATCAAATTGCATTTGTGTTTCTGAGGTAGAACAGATAGGTTTTTTGTAAAATATTAATATTTGTGAGTATGTGTAGATAAAACAGCTCAACTAATTTTCTACTATGAATATAGCTAGAAATAATAATAGCAATATGCTTTCATGCTAGTGATGCCTAAAGGTTTGGGGTGGGTTTTGTAGATTTTTAGAGGTATAGGTTTTCTTGCTCACATATTAAGGGGTGTTTGAAGTTACTAAAGGGATTTTCTCACATATTCTCAGACTTTCTGAAGGTCATGATGTTTTTCAGAGCCACCTGCAAGATAACTTGAAGTCAAGATAATAGAAGAGCCCAGAAACCCTTGGAGGTGATCTAGGGGTCATAGCCCAGCACCCTGATGGGTGGACCACCGAGGGAATTAGAAATGATGATGGGTTATGGATATCTCATGTTAATTGTTTAGAAGGGTATAAAAGCTGTAACCCTACTGAGGGTGGGGTTCTTCAGGGATTTTCGGATGCGGGAATCCTTGTTGAAACCGCGCACATTTGGTAAGCCCAGCGAAGGCCCGAAGCCTCCGATCTCCCAATAAAGGTATTGTCTATCTTTCTCCATTAATGTTTTGTCTGAGTGCTTATCTTCCAGGATTTTAGGCATCACTAGTTTTCAGATGTGATAACTTCATAACTGTGTGATTTTGAAAACCAAGAACCCTACATAGTGGAATGGGGAATTTGCAAATAGCCAGGATAATGCAGGGGCTTTCTGAGCGTGTCTGTCTGTGTTCAGATCCAAGATGCCAAGGCAGTTTTCCATGGCTCTACATGTGTGAATCTGGGTTCCAGAGTTTCAAAATTCTTTGCTTTGATAAAACAGATGTAACAGTGTTTGACTGACAGCCCAAAGGTTGATTGTTCAGGGAAAAAAAAAATCTTTATTTAAAATGCAAGATATGCTCATATGGTGTTACTGTAGCATTTCTGACAGTCTAGTCCAGATCTTGTGTAGCCACAGATTTAAAAACACTAGGAAGTTTTACGGGCTCCTCTCTGACACTGTGTATAAGGATTTTACAGACATTCATGGGTCCTTAGTCACTCATTGGCATTTTGTATACTTAATTTTCTAGGAAAAGTGCTGTAATCTCATTTCTGTGAAGCACTTCTCAATATAGCAGCAGTCACGTAATGCCCACTGGTATGGTGCACTTAGGACAGGCAGCTGGGAAGGGTCATGTTGGCAGTGTTTGCTCAAGCAATATCCTCACAAGTATTACCAATGAATTTGTGAGAGAACACTTGGTACTTCACATAGGTGGGTCACATTTTGCATCAGGTGCTAATAGCGTTCACTTTCTAAGATTGCAATTGAGTGTGATTTCCAGCACTAAGAAACAATGTTTTGAAGAGGCATTTTGTTTTGGAGAAGCCTGGATTGTTCCCAGGTCCAGTCACTGACAGCTACAAGCCTATCAAATATACAAACTGGATATTCTCTAAGAGAGCAGCATGTTTGGCAATTGACTTATATCTCAGATTTTAGCGGTGTAAACCAGAACTATTTTGCCAGTTAAGTCTTGCTTGATAGACTAATTATTTTATTTTTTAAAAAACTTTATTGTTACGTAAAAGGAAGATTAAGGCTCAGCAGTCAAAATTTCTTTTGGCCCATTGGCAATTGCTGTAGGTTTTTATGTTACTTAAAAGGGATCACAGATCCTCCCCCC
>WBMV01008402.1:0-127858 GCA_013396655.1 Campylorhamphus procurvoides | reverse complement strand
TATGTTCATATGTGTTATGTTTCTTGTATGTTAAAGATTAGTATAATGATTAAGGCATCTTTTTCCTAATTAAAATTTTTTATTGTCTTAGCCCTAAGATGTATGATAAACACTTCTAGACAGAAAGGTCCAGGATAAAATATCGCATCTCTGTGAGAGGAAGAAAGCTAGGCCTGGTTGGCCTAGTTTAAAGCACACCAGGCAAAAGAAAAAGGCCTTAAGCAGATAGGAGGATACCACCCTGCCACCCTGGAAAATTCCTGACGAGGAGGAAAAGGCAGTTTAGCAAGTCCTCACATGTTCTGAGGTGAGTCAAATGCTTTAGCAGCTCTGGAATATAGACTTCAGTCCGCCTTCACATATCACATTACAAACAATTGAATAGACCTTAGTTGTTTTGCATTTTAAAGTATGTTGTTTAGCAACTAAGTCCATCAAGAATGAGTGTTACTAGCTGCAGATTAAATGAGAAAACAGGACTCCTAATTCTTCACACAGCTTGTACCCTGACCAAGGACTTGTTCCCTTGCACACTGAAACTTCTAACATATAAAGAGGGTAATGTAAATGCAATTTTTTGTCTGAAACCAAAGTGTTCAGCCATTTGTCTGCAAGGTGGTTCAAGCCACTTGCTATTCACTGTTTTGTCATTGTTACAAGGAATGGAGCTCTCCCTTTTATCAATAAATGCTCAAATCTGAACTGATTAGCAGATGTACTGATTGGCTCAATTTAATACCCAACTAAAGAATGCTTCAAAACAGAGGTCCCATTTGGGAGGGTGAGGGGATGGCTTGTGCCACTGCTGTACATCTGCCTGCAATTGCAATTGGCCTGTCAGCAGAAACAAAGGCTGATCTAAGCGTATTCAAAAAGTTTTCAAAGTGCTTCAGTTTTTTTTAACTGAAGATAAAATCTATGCAGAATAATCACCATGGTCACAATATATCTGAATCAAGTGAATTTTAACAGTCAGATGCTTAGAAGAAAGAATTCTACCAAGCCTCTCAATAATTTGTTACTTTCAGTTATGACGTCTACGCAATCAATTTAGCAATTTGATTTACAAGACATGTCAAAGGTCAAGCAAGCTTTTGTTTGCAAGTACTGTATGGTGCATATTTTATGGTTTTTAGCAGACTGTGTTCATACTGAATTCTGTATTGCTAGGTTTTTGTATTGCTACTGGCTGGTTTGGAACTGGCCTGGGTATGTATAAACAAAATGCAATGCTATTTGAAAGGCAACATGGATGTTTTTCTAGAGGGCTTTGCTAGATAGCTATTGAGGAATGGTAGGAAATATAATTTCTAGCAGAAACAGCTTGCTGTGAATAAACCTGTGTAAATTCCTAGTCCAGAGGGAAGTTCCCACTTGACTCCAGGTATGTATTTCTGCCTCCATTCTCCATCTGTAAAATCAAATGTCCTAGTCCGAGTCCTCTGTGTATCAGGAAGTTAAAAGCTGCCAAAGAATAAGGTGTATGTATTGTTTGCTAATGAGAATAAATATATCGGTAACGAAAATACTTCTTTTGATATCAAGGCCTTGCAAATATCTAAACTGTCTTTAGAACTTTAGCAATGGTAATAGGGAGCATTTCTGTACTGATTTTCATTTCTAGGATGTGTTACACCTGTGAAGTTGTTATAGTAGAAGTTAAGACAGCAGGTCATTTTGTGTTTTACTTTGTTAGTTAATCATCATTTCCAATGTATGTTAAGAAATAAGAATAATTTTAAGGAGGAAGCAATTTGTTGAAACTTCCCAGGAAAAGATCACAGACAGCAAAAATTAGTTGGTAACACTGGTATTAACAACAAATAACTGTGAAAATGCTTAGTTTGCCACGACAAAAATAAATTGCTATGAAAAATATAAGAATAACCATTCACAGATTTCATTAAAGAGCAAGTGTAGTAAAACAAATAGCCTTATATTCCTGGAAAAAGAAGAATATTTTTAGTAGGAGAAAGCCCAGCAACTACAATCAAACATTTTCTTTCCACTGTAGTGCTTACAGTTGAAAGTAAACTTAATTAATTTTCATTAGTATTTAAATTGCTGGTTCATGGTCACATGATCAGCCATCTAGATATGCAAACATTACTTGTACTTGTAATTAACTGAATCTGGAACTATGTAGGAAGAGAATTCATGCTTACCTACATTTCTGCTAAAAGCAGGCATAAAAATAGAAATTAACCCCCCTCCCTCCAAAACAACACTAACAAAACAAATAAATCAAAAAACAAACAAAAAACCACTACCAAACCACAGAACCCCAAACCAAAAAAGTCAAAGGAATTCTAAAATGGATTTTTTTTTTTGGTACATACTGAATGTTAACCAAGTATCTGGCCAAAATTCCAGTAAGAAGGTAAGAGGCACATTTCTCTAGTTAGGCTGTTACAGACTCAGGTGTACTTTAAGGTGTGTGAGCTGAGGAACCTCTGCCTCATGTCAGTGTGTGCAGTATAAATGTGCAGTCTTCCCATTCACAATCAAAAATGGAGACAGGCTGAGATGCAACTCCAGGATCCATGTTGGAATTTAAGAAAGCAGCTGGGAACAAATGATGGGTTTGGCAGTTTTTTCTCCTTTCTTAAAGGATAAATATATTTAGAAATTTTCCGCTAAATGCCTATGAGCATATTTTTTAACAGATAAACTTTAAAAATTATAATCCCTTTTAAAGTTTTGGATCTATAGATCTCAAGCAGAGGGAATATTCCTTTGATGCTAATTCTCTGATATGAATTAGCGGTGTCTTTCAGGTTTGAAGCTCTAGTTGAATTACTGTTTCACTGTTTGTGATAGTGGTAAATTCTAATGATGCTAAAAAAAGGTTTATGTGGCTACATGCAGAAAAGTAAAGCTCGCTATGTGTATTCAGTTTTGGCATCTGAGGAAATAAAAATTAAAGCCACTGAGCTATGACAAATTCAGGACAATAACTGTAAAAACAGTACCAAAAGACTGTACAACTGTGGTAATAAACCTACGATTCTGCAAGACATGGAGATAACATTACATATGTGAGCAATCAACCCTAGTGGCTGAAATCTCTCAACTAGTATAGCAGGAAGGTTTTTGTCCTAATCCTGTTTTCCAAGTCTTTCCAGTGCTCAGACAGGAGGACCCACAGCCAGCATTTCTAAGAGACAGCTCAATTGCAATGGTTCAGGTGCAGAGAATCCTAAAGGTACTTTAGGAGGCAACAGACTACATTTCGAGGCTGGAGATACAGTACACTTCCTGTTAAAATATTTTACTGGTTTTAAGGCAGTCAGTATATCAGGAGTAGCTTTCCTTTTTAGTGGTGTGGATGTTCCCAGAACTCCACTCTACTACCTTTTCTTGTTTGTTACTTGGGTGTCATCAAATGAATTGGCAACAATGTAGGTGTAGGCCATGTCAGGAGAATAAAAGCATCCTTCCACCACCACAACCACAAACCTAATCCAGTTCTTGACTTGGTTCTGAGACTTAAAGCTACTTTTTTTTTTTAATATCTTCCATCACTAAATTTCTTACAGCATAAGGCAGATAACTGCTAAATCTCCAGGATTTACTCACAGTCAACAGGACTTTGAAAACTAATTTCTCCTCTCAGTACTTGGAGAAAGGCTGAACTTGGGGTGGCCTTAAGGGCAACTACCCAGTAAAAGTTCCCTGTTGCTCCCTAGGCTGTCCTTCCCCCACACCGTTGCTCTTTTCTGGGGATCACACTGTTGTAGGGACATCTCTTGCATACCTTCAAAATGTCAACCTGCTGGGATGTTTTCAGGGTGTGTTGTCTGCCTCCTACCATTGCAACAAAGAATTCTACAGTGGTGTGTGAAAAGCTGTTCTGTTGAGGAAAGAGCTTTCAAGCAAAAAGTCAGCATAATTATAGGACAAACTAGCACTAGCCATGGGGATTATTGGGTGTGTCAGAGATGGAGTAAGGAGGGAAGAGGCTGGGATATAACAAAAGGAGGTAATCTTTTTGACAGCTTTTGACAGCTTTGCCAAAAGTGTGTGTAGGAGGACAGTGGAAGAAGAGAAGAGTATGGGGGGAAATGCTATTGAGCTGAAACAGAGGAAGAAACCTTAAAAAAGGATGGTGAAACTTTTTGGAATCTAAAGGAACAGGAACATTTCATCTCTTTTGTGGGTGCTAAGGCGTAGCACCAGTCAGTATGCCTGGACCCCAGGAGGGAGCCCTGTGGTATTTGGGAAGGGCTAACAGAAGCTAATAAGCATCTGGAATCATGTTCACTGTAAACAAAGGAGTTATTTGTGAGACTGTCTCTGCAGTTTAATGTTACAGAAAGGCACTAAGCAATGAGATTTGTAGGAACATCTCTAATGAAAGGTAGGAAAAGACATTTGCTATAGCAGGCTTCTGGGAATAAATTGAGTACAAAACAGCATAGAAAAGTGAAAATAAGGCAAGTGATACTAATGGGGCTAAGCAGCCTATACTGTTCCGAAGTGCTGTGTTGTGAAAGTCAGGTATTAAAGGTCATGCAGGACCTAGTGAAACTGAAGAACTTTTATACCTATCTATTGTTATTTTTAAGTTCTGATTCAACAACTGCTGTCTCAGAGCAAAACCCATATATTGTGGCTTACATCTAATGAATACAGCATGAAGGGGATGTCTGGAATTAGAGAAAAAAATACTCTGCAGTTTATGTATCGTGCAGTTTGATAAAATTCATGATATGAAGTCTTGCATTGTGTATTCCAAAATTCTGACTACAAAATATAATAAAGTTTGCTTTACTCTCTATAAACAGCATATGTTTAGCACTGACATATTGATCTTTTACAAAATAAAGTAGGACTTTTAAGTGCCCCAGACACAAGGGCAGGGGCACTACCCTACCTGAAAATGTCTTGTTCCAGTTCATGAGTCCGTTGTTGGTCCTCCTGATTCTGCTTTTGCATTTCCTCTTGCTCTTTTGGAGTCATAGAGCTAAGGCCATCCAAGAGCCATTTTTCTCGCAAGGCCTTTTTCTGGTGGGGAAAAATAGACAAGTGAAGCCTAAAAGTTAGAGTATCTAACCGTTTACAGTGTCTGTCTTGATGCCATAGACCTGATAGACATTCTTGTGCTCTATCTGGCATAAGACAACCTGTTTAATTTGAATTTTGACTGCTGCTGCTCTGAGGCAGAGCTGTGCCAGCACTGGTGAAAAGGCTGCATTAACCTCAGTGCTGCTTGCAATGGCTGTTGGAATCTCTGCCTGCATCCTGTGTTGAGTCACTTAATCTGCTGCTTCCTACACTTCTCTGTTTATTGTGTACTTTACATGAGGTTATTACTGAGGCCCAGCTGGCAGAGAAGCATGTGTACGTAGGACCCAATTGCATTTAAAAACTTCTTTCCCACTTCTTTTCCACTTGTTTGATGTGTTACATATATGATGTCACAGAAAGTATGTCTAGAACAGGCTTGTTTGGAAGTCTGTGGCACTTCATGGTGCTTTTTCTTTTTTTGATTTTTTTTTTTCCTAGACTGTGGGATGTAAGAGCCCTGTTTACAGTTGCCTTAGTCCTGCAGGAAAGTATATTCTTTCTCTCTCAACACTGGATTGTAGAAAATCTGTGGGAAATAAGGGCTGCTCCAGACTGATATCATGAGCCTTGACTCTGTAAAATCGCTTGGCAGCACTTCCCTGGTAGTTGTCTTAGGCTCTAATCAAACAAATGCAGATTTTAATAGAATAGTTTTATGTGATCTGCTAGATGCATGTAGTGTTGGCACAACTCCTATTGACCACAAAATACCGTGTTCTCAAGCTGGAGGGAACATAGTTATTAATTCCCTTTAAATCAAGCTGTTTAGATTTTAGTGATAAGTAGGGCTCCTAGAAAGTGAGGTTTTGATCCTGGATGGAACTGAATTAGCCTAGCATTGATACCTCCAAAAATAGATCTATAATTCTTTGCAAGACTTACAGCAGGTCTGGCACTGTAGACCTCAGAAACTGATAACATCTATTGAAATCAACAAAAACTTTGTGTATATATAGGATTAGAAACAAGAAAACAAACTCCCTAAATACAAGCACAACACAATAGCGTTATTCTTGCATTTTTCTAGAGTAGTTTGCTGCTGCTCCCAACTAAATGCCATGTGACCCTTTTCATTTAATTAGCCATTTTTTAAAGAATGGTACATTGTGTATTTGGAAACAACCTTTGAATAACAGGGGTTTCAAGTCTGCTCCATCCAGGCAGCGGCACAACCCAGTGCAGCAGCAGCTGCTTTAGGGCTACCACTTTCTTTCTGCTGTCTTGCGTTTCCTTCCACATCGAAGTGTCTCTAGCTCAGTACTGGGTTGTGCGTGTGTTACAGCACTGATATAAAACACTTCCATTTTGCACTGGCTCAGTATGTTAAGGGAAAGGGATACATATACGTCATGATGTGACAAGACCCTGTGAATGGCCAGTGTGCTGGAAAGTAATCACGTTTTTTTTTTTTGTATTTCATGGTCACATCAGGAGTACTGTGACAATATTCTGCAACTTCTGTGAATAATTTATGACGTGTACTCCAGGTATAACCCCACTGTAATCCTTAACAAGGCTTGACTAACATTGAAAGATTCATCCTTCCCTGGAAGGTAAGGGTGTTTTGAGTTTGTGGCTCTTGCTCTCCCAGGGGTATGGCAGTTCACCTTATGACATTTTGTGGAAGGCATACATTGTTTTGAGTTTTTCACAGAAAATTCAGTTCAACATAGTAGTTAACTACTGGAATAAAAAGTGTATGACTAGCATATCCAAGGTAGCACTAATGGAGTTCAGGCATATCAGAAGCCAGAAACTTATTAAGCTAAACTATAAAAGCTCTTGGAAAGTACATGCAAATTAGTGCTGACTGTGCTTTTCAAGCAACTCTGTCTGGTTCCTTCCCTTGTCTTAGTGAGAAGGATTCCAGGTAGAAGGAAGAATTAGTTGCTTGTGCATTTAGAGTTACTTGATGAAATTTCCCCTGTACCCTCTCTAGCAGCCCTCATTACTCCTTGCAGTTCTGTGCAGCCTTATCCACACAGATGTATTTGCTTGCATGTCCTCTACTTCATGTGGTAGAAGTGCATATGTGGGGGTAAATATCCCTTCTCCAGTCTAGTTCTATCAGGTAACTAAGATCTGTTATGTGCCTCATCTCTGCCTTTCTTGGAAGAAGTTTGCTTGGGGACAGCAAACAAAGTCATTGGGAAGCCAGGGCATGAGATTTCTATTTACAAAAAGGAAGTTTTAACGCCCCTGCCCTGCCAACAAACAAAAAAAAATTTAAAAAGCGCCCAAACCTGTTGCTAAGGGTTATAAATAGGAGTGAAGGACAAAATGAGAAACACGATAGTGATATCCAGTCAACAGGGACATCCATATGACAGTGAGATTTACTCACTGCAATAGTTTCCTAGGGGACAGGTGCGAGTTACATTCCATAGGTCATGGAGCTCTAGATTTCACTATGTGCAATGAATGAGTGAAATCAACCTGATTTGCTAGGGAAATGATCCCTCAATAAAATTTACTGAAGTGTCTAAATGTTTTAAATGTCTAAATATGTTTTAAAGTAATTGATGCACTATATCCTTTTGTTGTTCAACTCCACTGAAATACCTGAATTAGTCTGGAGCATAAGTGTTCGTTAAGGGACAAAGCTTCTAGGGTATCAAGTAGAGAATGTTCATATAGTAATGATGCATTTGATATTAGGTGTGTGCCTTATTACTGAGTTAGGTAGTCTGTATTTTGGGTGTTTCCAATAGCTAGTGATATGTGTGTATTTATACACTATATCTGCCTGTATATATATATTTAAATGTATGCTTGATCCTTCTTTGCCAAGTGAATAGTTTTCTCTGTAGATCTTTGATTTGCCTTGTATATGCAATATGCCTGATTGTAATTTAAAAGCCTTTCTGTATGATAGCTGTAGAATTTTTCATAGAACAGGCAAAGAAATTACATCTGTTCTCTTCCAAAGGAAAACTATTTCAGTAGTATTTTTCTAGGAGTCTTTTAGCCTCTGTAAAAACCGCATAAAACTTCATAATAAATGCAAGGTGGGGTTTTGTTTTCTTAACTCTTAAAATTCCATTATAACTCTTAATTTTAGCTGCAAACATGTAGTAAATCTGTAAGGAAACTGCCCTAGGGCTCTGTCTGTACACAGCAGTAGTGAGGATTAGCTGGTTGTCTAGAACAGATCAGTTTATCCTTCTATAAGGAAGGGCAAAAGAGTCATTCTGGGTTTATAGGCATGGAAACTTGGAACATAACTTTCAACTTTTCCATGTAACCATGTACTAAGATGGAGGAAAACAGTACAGGTTTGCTTCTCAATAGTTACAGGACTTGGAAAAGATATTCCCCTTCCTTTTAGACAAGATGTTACACAATTGGTCAAGCCCATCCTTGGAGTAACTACCTTTCAATAAAACCTGAACATAGGTGACTTTTGTGTTGGCTTGCTTGTCCCAGTGAACTTTATCATAGCTTCTCATATTTTTTTGGCTTGACACAGAAGATAGAGGGTGGATGAAACCCAGGATGTGGTGTCTGTTCTGAAGAGGAATCTGTTTTAAATATGCTTCTCTCACATTTGCTCAAGGAGATGTGCCACACTCCTGGTATTAGATTCAACATATCGTTCTTGAAACTGTTTATCTGCTCACATAATGAAAAGGGTATGTAAAATACCAAGCACTGCATATTTCTGGAAGCACAGATTTTGTCTCAACTCCCTAAATGACATGCCAAATTGCAATGGACACTTAAAGGATAGTGGTGTTGGGTAGAAATCACTGCCATTTGAAGTCTCTACAGAGGTGTATCTTTTAGTTTCTTGATAATTTGGACTTTGTAATCCTGAGTGTACTAGGACATAGTTGAGGGAAATATTTTCAGATTTTTTTTAATATATAAACAGACAACATTATTTTACTAAAGAGTCATTAAAGAAACTGATCAAAGCCTGTAGCCAAAAAAATAAAAGAAAAAAGGCAGCTTTTTTCTTGGGAAAAAAAATGGTGCAATTAGACCTCATGATTGTGCTGCTCCCTCTACCAAGTACAGTTGCAGTAGTTGGATTAGGGAATGAACACACCCAGTCTGAAATGTGAGGCTTAATTTTCATCTGTGAGTTATTCCTGTGTATGATCTCATTTTATGCCATGAAAGTGATCAAATAACATTAGCTCTGGAGTGTAATTTTTTTCAAAGAATGATGCTTATTAAAGTCAAATGGAGTCCTGGCAAGACTCCAAAAAGCTTTGAAAATTTGACAGTAAAAGCATGACTTAAATGCATGGAGATTTGCATTCCAAAATCCCAAACCTTTATTTATGCTATATGACTTGGGGCTATCTTTAGTTACATAAATCTGACACTTTACTTACCCTTAAATGTTGGTGTTTCATTTTTTCCTCTTCCACTTTTAGACGTTTCTGTGTAATTTCTTCTTGCAGTTTTCTTTTGTCCTACAAATTAAGGGAACAATCAAACTTTGTTTAGATAAATTACTTGTTAACAAAAATATTGTTTAAGTGTTTTTGAGTAGGGTGAAATCAATCCATGCAAATAAAGCCTTATTTTAAAGCTTATGTGATGCTTAGGCAGTGCATAATTCTTTGCAGCAACAACTTGTGTCCTATGCAGGTATGGTTTCCACTGCTCTTTCTCCAAAGTACATTTAAACAAGTTAATGACCACAAAGAAGGTATGATACAAAATAAGAATTATTTACTCTTGGGAAGGGTAGGGGAAGAAAACAGGAAAAAAGTATGTTTGAGGAGAATTATACATGCAGAGTGAGACTAAAAATGGGTCCTGACCAAAATTCCTAAGGCAGCCCACACATCGTTTAGGAGAGGAAAGAGTCTGCATGGTCTACACTGTGCAGCTGTGATACATCGCTAAGTGAAAAGGGCTGTCGGTGAATCCAGCACTGAGTTTGTGTGTCCTGTGGCTAATAGCTGAAATAAACAGGAATAAACAAAGACTTAGAAATTTATTTTGTTAGTCAGAGAATGGTAAAGATGAACACAGAGAAATGTAGTATACTTCAAATATGTTGTTACCTCTCAGCTAAAGAAAAAATTAAAATTTTGCCTGTGCACAGGCTGTTTTCTTGGCTGCTGAACTTTAGAAGGAAAAACCAGGTAGTGCTGATCTATCCTAGGGCTACCTTCATCCTTTTTGTTACAGATTATAGAAAAAAGAAATGGGTGAACAGTGTCTGAATGCTGGCAACACTTGAGTCTCTCATGTCTTTGGATAGCACTGTCACATGGAGTATCCTTATGGCTCCTGTGTATGAGGCCAAATACTGATTTAGTACGTTGTGTCCTCAGCAGCCAGTGGGAAAGAAATCATGCCAAATGAAACTAACTTTTATAAGTTGTATTAATAGGCTATTCTCTTGGCCAGCCTTAATGCTATAAAATTCTGTTATTTGGCACAGCACCTTTTGCATTTGTTTCTTGGTATGTTTTAGGGAAGTACATGGAATCTTCTGTTGTTCTGTGCAGAAGTGTTTGCTGAATGGAGGCTAATGCCTCTCTCCTTTCAATTAGAATAGCTGGGTTCTGTGAAAAAAACTGATAGCTGCTTTTTTGGTTCTGTTAAAAAAATGATTGCTTTTTTGTGTGTGTTTAAGAGTCTGTTTTCAGACAAGTATGGTTTTGGAAGGAGATAAGTTCTTCACAAACACAGGAGGAGACTTACCCTTCCAGCCCACCTGAGGAACTAGCTGGAGTGTAGTGTAGAGTTGTTCTCTACCCTTCCCTAAGGTCTGGAAACAGGAAGAGACTTGGTGTGCTTGGGTGAATCACTTCACTGTTACTGGAAATTAGAAATTAGCAGCATGGTTGCAGGCTCTAAGGACACTTTGTTGAAGGATAGGAAGTAGAAGAAACCACCTCACCTTGTGGAGGTGAAGGGCAGGACTGCAGGCTGGCCAAGCATTACTCACAGTATGCTGGGATTTAGGAGGTGAACAAGTGTCACTGATCTCCTCTCACAGCCTGCAAAATGCAGTAGTTACCTGTAAATACTATCTGTACTTTACAATTTTAACTTGATGGTGTTGATCTGCCTCCTTAGTAGACCAAACTGAACAGGTGGGGATCTTGCTTTGGTATACACACTACCTTCATCTCTGTAGTGGCTTTGAGTTTTGCCCATACTCTTCAGTAAAGTTAACAAAGTCACTGATTTAGGATCACTGCAGTATGTAATTTTTCTGCAATGTCCCTTGTTAGAGACTTTATCCAAGAGCTGCTATGCTGGATTTTGAAGACACAGCATCTGGTCTCTGATCTTCACACCTTTCCTCAGTTAGGAAATAGTCCTGATCTCAACTGTGCAAATGGCCTTCAACTAACCCATCATAAGATGAGCGTAGTGTGACATGAGCTTGTGTTTCCAGATTGTTAAAATTCCTAAGAAATATCTTTTTCTCTTTAGAACTGTTCTGGATAAGAGTCTTTGCCAGAGAATGAGCTTTTACTTGTTTTATACTATTAAAAATATTCTAAGTCAATTTAAATCTTCTTTTTGAACCAGTAGAGATGCAATAAGTTTGGGAGTTTGACATGAGAATTTGTACACAAAATACTGTGCAGAAAGAAATCAGAGTGTAAAGATATAAATAACTGTTTCAAACTAACTCTGCAATGAGGAACTTTTTCAGTAGTGAAACTTTTCCTGTTTCATTTTTTTTAAGAGGTCTATGTTTCTTTTACATCCAATATTTTTTCTCTGAAAGTTTTCTACTTTGTAGCCTTTAGTGTTCTAGCATTTTTAATTTCACTGGTTGGTATTAAATATCCCTTATACAGTTATCCAGATTAAATAGGTTGAAATAGATTGTTTTTGATATATCAAGTCTGTATCTCTATATATTTGAGTCTAATGCTGGAACCTAAGAAATATGAGGAATCCCTTTGAGCCTTGTATGCCAGAATAACTCTTAAAACCCGTTAGAACACTTTTTACAGTGTATTCTGCTTTGCTTTGTCTGCACATCATGTCTGCTTTACAAAGCTTTTCCTAGGTAGCTAAGGGATCCATGCTTCTACCAAACTTCATGCTCTGCCCTGGTAGATAATCACGTTGCTGGCAGAAGACCTTGAGTCCTCTCTTGCTATGCTCTTGTTATTGTGAGGAGGATTTGCTTTTTATCAAAGAGCATCTTCAGCTGTTCCTTTCTGTTGTGCATCAATGCAAGCTGAGACTTGACCCTTGGTCCTAATTTTCCCTCCTGCTGAAACAGGTGGGAATTTTTCCTGACTCTTGAGCATAGAAATGAGTGATGTTCTAAACTGGATCTGTCTGAAAGAAAGGTAAAATGCATTCACAGAGCAGTGTCTTGTGAAACCTCTTGTGTGTCAAGACCATTAGTTTGTGTGTCAGCGTTCTACAGTGGTGCCAGCACTGGTGGTCTTGGTCCCATGGCAAATGCCATGGACTGTCAATTGAGTGGTTAATGTTTTCACATAATTTTCCAGAGATTTAAAACATTAAAGACCATTAAATATTAAAAAATTAAAGCTTACATATTTTAAGATATTATAGTCTCACTAATAAAATGGATGCATTTATTTTTTTACTTTTTATATTCTAGTTACATCAGCAGCAGGGGGAGGCTAAATAACAAGGAAAAAATTTGCTTTTCAGAGCCACCTGAGCATCAAAGTATATACTAATAACAGCAATAATGATATTTTCCCTTTTTATTTGCTACATAGAGAAGATCTGAAAAATAATTTGAAAGCCCCTACTGGCTCTGTGTGAGCCAGATGCTGTCAAGGAGCCAGGCATTTAATAGCAAAACCCAATCAGGTTTAGTGCAGGTGCAGCTGTTTATTGCTCTGAGTGCCCCTTGTGTTGCTCTGTTAGATGCTTTACAGCAAACACCTGGGAGGTAGCACTTGAAATTCCCAGGCACATTACTTGAGGCAAACCTTCCCAGAGCCACCGAGTAGCTTGCAATTGGAGCTGTAATGTGCTGTTTTCTTAGATAACTCATACTTCAGATTCTTGAGCCTGGTGATAACCTCACCTTATTTGGGTTGCTTCATTTTTGTAGTCTATTATAACAAATACACCAAGTGCTTCAACTAAATATTGATAGATGAAAGTAAGGAGCAAATAATTTCTCTACACAGCAAGTTTAGTAAATTAAATCATGGCTTAAATATGATTTCCTATTTCTTGTAATGCAAGACAGTGGAAGATTACCTAATTTCTTAAAAAAATACTTTCCATTATTCATCTGGAGGCAAAGGTGCAGCTGAAGAACACTAACCCTGGGATGTTCTAGGAGTCCTCATCAGGTAAGCATGCTGCCCCATTCCTTCTCCTGGATCCCAGGAAACCTAAAAAATTGCAGGGCCTGGACTTCTCTGGAGTGCCAAAACAGTTATCTTTTGAACCAATATGCTAGAGACAAAGTCCAGGTTACGACCCTGCTTCACACACTGCTACAGTTAACCAAACCAATGTACTCTAAACCCTCTAAAACATTTCAAATTCCCCTCTTGTGGGCTTGCATTAGGTCTCAAGTAAATATGATAAATGGGTCTGTTGGCTTTTTTCAAGTGCCACATTTAAAACCCAACCTGTTAGGTTCCTGTAGATTCCGAGTTAGCCTTCTCACGTTTACTCTGATTCCAATGAGGTATTTTTTAACTCTGCCCACAATTTATTCTGCCAGTAGTGTTTGTTTCACATCTATTATGCTAAAAGTGTGAAAAATACATTTGTTTCCATTATTTGTTTTTAAACAAATGCCTTAGAGAGTGAGTGATCCTCATAGAGGATTCCTTTCAGCCCAAAGGACTGAATTTTGTTTGTTTAATTCTTTTGTAACTAAGTTTCAGTGGAGATCAAATCAGAGGAGAATTTGGATTCAACCAGCTTTTTTTACATCAGATTATATTACTTTAAAAATAGTTCAGTAGTTCCGTTTACAAACCATAAATCTATTGACTCAGATTTCCCTTTAGAAGAGAAACTGGAAATTATTTCTAATGTCTTCTGCATAAACTCGAGCGAGTCCTCCCTTTGAAAACTGAGAGGCAGGAATTTGCTTAATCCAAGCTTTTTACTTTTCAGACAGTAATACTTATGATAGACCATCAGTAATTCAGAAATTAAATTTAATTCTACAATGCAACCCAAAAATCTTTAATCTCTTGGTCATGTTGTGAAATGGGAAAATTGATTTGTTCTGGAATTCTCTAGCTGCCTTTTGACCTTCAGGCAAACATTTGGTATGATGACAGTAACGTGTATTTTAGACTGTCCAGTAGTGATTTGCGCACATACTTTCACCGCTTTGAATTTAATTTGGAAGTGCAATACAACCTATAATAAAGTCAGTACAGGTAACTTAGTTGTCTTAAAGCAATAGCCTATAAAGCAGAATAAAAAGTAACAATTTCAAACAGGCATAAAGTCTCTGTCCTGGGATAAATCATTATTCAGCAAACACACAGCAGCTCATTAACACAATACTACTTCTAAGCCTCTTTTTTTCTGACAGCAAGTTATAACCGTAAGCACTTACTGTTATGGCCTGGAATCTTTCTTTCAGCAATTCGGCTTCCTCCATTCTACAAATCAAAAACAGACAAGTAGTGAAGGCAAAAAGAATCAGACCATAAGCAAAAAGCCTCCTGGTGGGGCTACAAAAAAAGCTGAGGTGATTTGATCCAATTCCAGAGGAGAGAGAAGGCAGAATTTTTGACTTGTCAGAAGAGTCCCTGAACAGATGAGCAGATCACTCCAGACAGACACATGTAATGAGGGTGTGGGGAAGAGGCAGACAAGGAGAGTGCTGGCATGAGTTGACTGACAAGTTGGAACGGTGGAGCACAAGCCCTTTTCCTTCAGAAGCTGCCAACTCTTTGTTTTAATGTGCTCGGTTAGCGTGCCATTCCTTCTTTAACTGTTAAATGCCCAGAACAGAATCTTACAGGACCGTGGTAGAAGTAAACTTTTATTACTTTCCTATTTGTCTTTCTTCTTTCTCTATGTTTCTGTTATTAAACAGGTATTTTAAACTTTTTAAGTATTCCTATTTTTAATTAAACTTATCTCACCTGCATGCTTTAACATGTTGTAATATTAGCACTGTAGATGGCATTTTTTTTTTTTGAGATGGCAGTTTTAATTTAGTTTCCCAGATAAAATTACTAGAGAAGCTGTATTCATAGTTGGAAGAGTGGTTTAGAACTGTTAAACTCAAGTAAGATAAACTCCAAGCAGTCAGGTCTGTCATTGAATGCAAGTGTTAATCTGTGCAATTACTGGTCAGCTATCTGGGACTCAGGGGAAGCTTTGTCTAAGTAAGGATTTCGGGATCATCATTTCAGTGTTACCGAAATGAGTGTAAAATGCCCGTGGCTCTCATGCTGCATTTCCATTCAGCTGACTTGCTGTGGACTTGTGCTGAAACCAGCACTATGCGCTCCAAGGGATGGCGTACGTTTTGACCTTTCCATTTACCTGAGTGAGAGTCAGCCGTCCAAAATCAATCTAGGAAACTTGCAGAACAAGTGGAACTGCCTTAGGAAAATCCAGTTGCGGAAAAAATTCTAAGCAAATCAAACAGCATAAAGATGCAACGCGAATCTGGAATCCCTTTGTTACCTTCAGTATCATATAACTCAAGTCTTTGTAAGGACAGCAGCAGGAAAGCCAGTCAGCACGTTTGGATTTGTACCTGCTAATTCACTGGGATGGCTAAACTCAGCAGGATTTGGTGAGGGGTTTTATTTTACATGTCAGTACAGTGACCTGAATATTGGTGGCAAATCAGGCTCATTGCTAGCAAATTCTAGGATGTTCCAGAACTGCATACTTGATGGTGAAATTACAGCCTTATAATTCAATAGAAATCAATATTTAATTTCCATTTCCACCTTTCAAGTATGTCATCACTTATCTGTATACATGAGCAGACTATCTCCTTCTGAACTGGGGTAAAGGATATTTTAATGTTTTGTTTATACTGTGATCCACTCCGAGATTTTGTTCAAACTTGCCGAGACCCCATGTTTTAGTCTCTAGTGAAGATTTTATTTCTATTTTCAAATATTAGTATATACCCTAATTGGTCAGCACCTGAAATTTAGAAAATTACCACATAAAAGGAAATGCGAAATTCAAAGGCAAGTACATTGAAGTGTATCAAGAGACAAATTGCATAGGAATTGAAATGAATTTGGCTTATGGATTTGAGAATAAATTCAAACACCACATGGAATTAAATATATTCTTGCTGTGAAAACCAAGAGAAAAATTGTCTTTCTGTTTAAGGTTTCGTAAGTTAGTATAGCCTGCCTTATATTTTGAACCTCCCCTCTCCCCCAGTTTATTTCACCTTTATCTTCTGTGAAGTTCATCTTAAAATTTAAGTGCATATGTGGACATCAGAATGTTTAAAAATATTTAAAATATTTAAGTCAGCAAATGTTTACATCATAAAAAAGGAAGTTTGTTTCAGGCCAGAATCTGTACTCTGATATAAATGGGATCTATTCTCAATGGATGGAAGTATGAGATCTGTATTTCAAGATCAAATTAAAATCAATAGGATTGCATTGCTTTGAATTTTTATGATCTAAAATATTTCCCTAAATTTATGCTTGAAAGTTATTTAAATGTTTTTAAAAACCCTACTTTTGAATATTATATAGTTACAGACCAGAAAAGTATTTAACATATCTTTCTCTAATCTAAACCTGTAAATTGAGGTAACCTGAGGAAGGTTTCTAAAATGTTGATTTCCTTTTTAAGTGACCATTATTAAGAAAGTATTTAAAAGCCACTTCAAACATTTGAAATTACTTAAATCATATATATCCCCTTGCTAGGCAGGATTTGTTGTTCAATCAATAGGTTGTTTTCCAGTTATCTTAATCCTATTCTAAATGGGATTTATGTGTAAGAGAAGAAATGGACCAGCTGTCATTTTGTCTGCCCCTTAAGCCTGCTTCACTAATAGGAGTATCCATGGAGTAAAGGTTAGATCAGTGAATCCACATTGCTGTGTTTTCAGTCCACAGGATTCTTGGAACAAGGTTTTTCAGAACTTGCCTAACAGAAACATATCAGAGGAAACCACCTACCTAACCTGCAACTTTAAGGAAAAAAAAAAAGTATTTTTCTTTTGGTAGAATAGATTCTCTGAGTTATGCAGAAAATGTTTTTGTATCATATAATGAGTCATACAGGTTGGATTTTTTTGCCTCACTTATTCCTTTGTTCATTTCCATTTTGCACTGTGAACCTAACGTAGCAGTAATAATACAAATCCAAAGCACAAAGTGGAAGAGTTGCATTCTGAATTCTTACAGAAAAGTGGGTTGGAGTTTAGAAGAATGCAATATCCTAAGCCCAAATCTGGAACACATCATTAATCTAGGGTAATATATGTAGAGTGAGATATAGATTATTGCAGTAACAAACAATTGCCTCTGAGAAGAAACATCACATCACAGGTAAGGAAGCGAGAAGCTTTCAGTTTTTTCAGAAAGTGAGTTTGAAGTGAACGGAATTGATCAGATTGTTATCAGCTGAACACATAGCCTGTACTTACTGGGTAGAGTGGCTACGGAGTTCATGAATCAACATTTTGTGCATCTTAACTACTGTGCTTATTTGGCTTCGAGATGAGTTGCCTTTGGTGACTGTGTTTGAAACAGGAAAAGGGTGTTTTGGACTCGATATCAAAGAGAATTTTACATCCTTGCAGTGAGGAAACGTGCTGCCACTATGCATTCATTTGCATGTAGCCTTAAATCTCTGACAGCAGGAATGGAGGGGAGATAAACTCCATTGAAGGCCTCATTGAAAATGTTTGTTGCAGCTGTCCTGCCAATTGACCCAAATGTCTGGTATTGGGGATGCCTCAGTTGATTGAGAAATGGTCTTTTCTCCAGCTAAACCCATGATTTTGCATTTTAAAGGTGAAAAATAAGCCAATAAGAAACAGAAAATTGAAAATATACAAAAGGGCTCTTGTCCCTCTATCAAATTATACATTTGAAATTTTTAAAAAATGTGTATATTTTAGGATCTTAGAGGAAGTTCATAATAAAACATCTGCCAGCTCTCAGAAGGGATTAAATTTTGCCTTGAAGGCCATTTTTGGCAAAGTAATGCCCTATTAAGCAGGTCTTTTAACATAATGAGTTTCTTGGGTCCTCTCACCAAAGCATTAAAACCAATATCCAAATATCTCAGTTTTATACTGTTTTATGAAACTAAATTCTCTTTCCTTTACTTGTTTCAGTAGACACACCCCCTGAATCTCTAGGAGGAAAAGCCTTGAACTCTTATGTTTCTGTTGGTACAACTCCCTTCCTGTTGCTATTCATAACTATGAATATATTAAGTCATTAAAATCAAACTAAAGAAACAGCTATTGGACATTATCTTCAATTTTTAATATACTGATTATTTTAATCTCATTTTGTATTACATCTGCTGCTCAGATACCTTTCAATATTATAGAGAGGTTTTAGAATGTGGCATGGGCTCAGACATCTCTTCTATGCTGGTGTGTACTTTATATGCACAGTGGAACCCAGCTATGAATGCTATTGTGCTAAGTATGGACCATCTTGCCCCTGTTTTCTAAAATTATACAGTGAACTTTGTCAAAATCTACTGATTATTTTTTAATCAGATAACTACTTTATTTTGGTAGTCTTTTTCATGTTCCCAGGTACATGTGAGTTCTTGGCCTCATATATTTTGGAAATATTTTACGAAACTCTGGATGTGGGAGAATTTCCAGAGCACTTTTAACAAGTTCTGTTGTGTCACATTTAAAAATCACACTTCAGTGAATGGCTTAAGGGTAATTACTGTGGTGATACTAAATGTGAAACTCTGAAGAGAACGTGTTCAGGTGCCTAGACTGTATTTGTCTTGTGGGATTTTTTGTTTGTTGGTTTTTTTGTTGATTTTCTGTTTGTGTTTTTTTGTGTTTTGTTGGTTCTTTTAAATGTAAACTGAAGTAAGTGCACTTATAAAGAATCTGTAATACTTAGGATCAGTGCCTTAAACATGTTGTGGAATGCGTTGCTTGCAACCTGGCATTTTCCAGCTGCTGCAGATACACACTTCTAAGAATAGGGCAGAGTTTTAAATACTACCCAGCCAACTGTGTGGGGAATTTTTAGCAGGGCTCCGAGAACCAGCTTTAGTTGTTGCATAGTTTGATTGTGTTTTATTAAGTGAAAACAAACACCCCATAACCGAGGCCAAATCCTGGGGAAAGTAAAAAACCTACACAGGTACTGTGCTGTTCATAGTGAGGAAACTACGTGCTGTATTTTTCTAATTCTGGGTTCTTTATGCCCTTGGAGAACACAAAGAGAACAGCAGTGGTGTTTGAGTATGAGGCCTTAGTGAGATGGCAGAGCAAAATTAGGGCCTTGGAGACATATTTTTGTGAACACTTACTGCCAGGTGTGGTTTCTGAGTACAAGCACTGCTGGTGAAAGCCTTAGAAGTACCAATAATTTGTTATAGGACATGAGCTGAAGTAGGAATTCTTTAGGAGAAAACATTCCTTCTGCATCTGGGGATGGTGAGGGTGTGGTGTGGAAGAGACAGGGACAAGACTGGAGGTGGTGAAGCCATTCAGCAATGTGTGTAGGTTACATCACTTGATTCTCACCTCCGGAGGCATGGGCAGAGCTCTCCTGCTGCTCCTCTGAGAAGCTGCCTAACCAGTCTGTGCCTGTAGCAAGGTCTGAGCCACTGGAGCTCAGATGTTCTGCAAGATGAGATGAACCTTATCTGATAGCTCCCAGCAGAGCAAAGAGCAATTACTGCTTTCTCCTCCCACACTTCCAGCCACATTTTCCATTCACTTCCTTTCGTCTGATTAATCTGTGAACTAATTATATTTGCTAATCTGTCAGGAAAGCAATGAAAAATAAAACCTGAAAACAAACCTTAACCCCCAAATCCCAAGTGTCTGCTGTCAGTGAGCTGAATAGGCTGAATGGGAGATGAGAGGAACAGTAGCACTAGGGAGGAGTAAGAGGGAATGGGATTCCGGCTGGGAGAAGAGCAGTGAGAGGAGAAAGATGTAGGAAACATGACTGCTCTGGCAGTGATGAGCTGCCAGATGAACTCAGCCACCTTGCAGGTCTCAGGCTTCCCTTATGGAGTGGTCCAGGGACCATTAGAGACCTCATACTGATGTGTATAATGAGCACGTGTGTTTAGTTATTTGTTTGAAACTTGAAACTTCTGTGGAAACATGATGACTTCAGACTCTGGCGATCCTTCCTGTACTTCCAGATATTCAGTATCCTGCACTGTGGGTGGGCACAAAATATCCTACATACAATTTGTTTTGCGTAAGCCTTTCAAGTATTAATGGAAAAAATACATGGTAAGATTATGCAAAACTTTACTGTTAGCAGAGATAAGATTGTTTATGTCAAATAACACGTGTTGCAAATGCAGGCCTAGTTTCTTCAGTGAAGACCTTTTGTTTCTGCTGAGGAGTTTGTTATTTGGAAAAACTCTGAGCTTGTCAGTCATTCAGACTGTTGGTTTCAGCTGTCCCCGGTTCGCTTGCCGTGCTGGGTAGGTTATCTGAATAACGCGGAGAGGGACTCTGGCTGGCCCACGCCTGCTGCCAGCAGCGCCGGGCGATGCAGCACAAGCAGCTGAGGCTGAGGAGTCATCTGGATGCCTGCGAGAGTATGTCACCAGCTCTTCAACAGATTCAAATATTTCACTACTGCTTCTCACAGCACAGTATATTTACTTAACCCTTTACCTTAGAGTGGTGATTATTAACTAGGAGCAAAAAAACCTCCTGTAATACAATTTCCTTATTTTTCTTGTAAGATTTGTTTTGATTGTCGGGATTTCAGATCTATTTCAAAGTTAACATTATCTTTCTGGTAAGAATATTATCTTCCTCCTTTTCACCTGAATCTGAAGTGGATCCTCTTAGTGACATATAGTGATGTTGTTCGCCTGGTATTCAGTTGGGCTGAAATGACATGAGAAGTCTGAACTGATATAGTGACTGTGGTGCCAAGAAGAGGCATTCTGTTTCTCTCTGTCCTGACACGTATTCCCACAGCTTCCTTAGCTGGCTGCTCACTGGATCTACTGGCTAAGCTGGCAGGGGTCTAACCAAACTAAAAGGTGGCTATTGCTAGGCTAATAAGCCAAATCATTGCCCAAAGAAGTCTGATGAGTGCCAAAATGTGGTAAAGGGAGAGGGTAGAGGGTGAAACTGTGGCTACTGGAAAAAGCCGGGGAAAAGCAAAGAGGAGGGACAAGTAGGAAGAAAGGGAAGGTAGAAGGAAGAATGGTGGTAAACTGTTAGATAAACTAAGCTGTTAAATGTAAATTTACTTTTACAGGCTGTTTAACACAATGTGGGGAAACTGTCTTTTTTTCTTTTTCTTCCCCCTGGAGTCTGAGTAGGCCTTTGTAACACTGTTGGTAGATCAAAGGTTAATATTTTATTACCATTCATGAATAATGCAAAAATAGTCTGGCTGCAAGTTGTATGAAAGAATATTTTGAGGAATATAAAGGCTTTTTATATGTCATATCTTCTCAGATGTGAACAGGTTCTTTACACAGTCACTTAAGGAAAGCCAGGCTAATCTGCAGCTCATGGCACTGCTTCATTAGGTATTATTTCTGAACAGTGTCATTACAAATTTATCTTCAGCCTAGCAAGTGGGATCTTTATTTTTATGTCTTTGGAGATACATTATGGTCTTTATAGATTTCTCACTGTCCCAATGCACCTGGACACTGATGGCCTCTAAAGGCTGTAGTCAAACATTATTTTAATAATCTATTTTAACAAAACATTTTAAAATTTGAAAATACCAGTATGTTTAGCCTCTAGGTGAAATGACTTTTTGAAAAGGATTTGATGCATTGTGTCAATCTGGAGAAGGGACTCATCAGGTAATTTCTCATTTGACAAAGTATTGTAACAGTTTGCAGCCAAGTGAATCTATGTATATTGTCAGATGTACAGCTGATGCAGTTGGAAGACATCAAGAAACCTGTTCTTGGGGTTTGGATTAGAAATTTAATCCATATATCTTGCTTATAGGCATCTTGGATTGGATACAGTTATTGTTGGTGTTTGAACTAAAATCAGGAAAGCTCCAACCACTCTAGTTAACAGCCATCATTCTCTAATTTTGTTGGTCTATGCTCTTATTTGGCTAATGTAGCTCAGGATTGTAATGCAAAATTGTCATTATCTCATGGCTGTTCAGTGCTTGTATGATAAGTTTTATATTCTCACTTTCCAGTGGACTGTCATCAATGGGAGAAGAAGCATGAGTAGCAGGCACAGTAATCTGTCCTGTCGGTGAAGGAACACCACATGTAAGTAGCACCAACATCTTTTCACATAGCCTACACTTCAAACACCAGAAAAAATTAGTAATGATTTTATTTATACCTGTATATTCTTTTTCTGCTGAGATTCAGGAACATTATGTAAATATTCAGGAACTTTCTTTATGTAAATATCCTCTCTCAAATTGTATAATATAAAGTAATTGGAAAGTTCATGCTAATACTTTATTCTCTGGGGTGACAGCCACTTATATCAGTATTGCTTGGAATTTATACTATGAATCTCAGTAAGTGTTGCAGTGGTTTATTGTTGATTTAGTGTAGCTCAGAAAAAGAAGGGCTAAAGTTTGATGGATCAAACAACTTTAATAACATCACTTTTGACCTCTAGCTGGCAGAGGGAGGAACTTTAGGGGAATCTAATGATCTGTCTGAAGGGGCCTTAAACATAGCTGAGAGATCTTAGCTCTCTTTAGTCCTAAGAAATGTCCTACATCAAGGTCACATAATTCTGAAGTAATTCTTTTTACCAGTTTTTGAGTGCATGGGGTTTATTTCATGGTTGACACGGTTTCATTTCATATGTGTTGGTCTTATCTAGAGAACTTGATGCCTTTCAATCATATAGGCATATTTCTTATATCTTCTAGCTTGTCGTTAATTTCATAATTCTGTAAATATTTCAATAAAATATTGTCAGTCCCTGATTTCATATTCCTATTTTGAATGCTCATTGTAACATGTTTGGTTAAAAAAAAAGAATGAATTTGCGTTTTTTAAGGGTATCCCTCTACCATCACAAACTGAACAACTTCTGCAAATAAGAGATGTCTTGAGGGACAGTGGCTCTTGATAGAGACAACAAATGGCTTTTGTAGTAACCATTAGGCTTCAGGGAACTTTGGAAAGAAGTTCCCCTTTTTGGGGGACTTGATTGCTGGCTTTCTATACGTAACTGAACAATTCTATAGGATATGTGCATGAGTTCTCAAGAAGTGAAGTATAGATCAGGAAAGGAGACATTTCTACACCTTATGACCATAGCTCCTAGCTATGTTTAGTTTAGTTTCTTTATGTTCGGATAGTGACTTGGGCATTTGACCCGAGAAATAAGTGTACTGGGGATTTTCGGAGCTGTGTGAGTGTCCTGTGCTTGTGCTAACTGGGTTTTCCAGAGCTGACCTAACACGGCAGCTGTGTGCTACTGTATGCACATTAGCAATTAGAATTGACAACACTGGGAGTGGATGGGTCTGTTCAGTGGTTCCTGCAAGGGACTTAAAAACAACTCCTCTATCAAGTCCTCGTTCCTTGGAGTGCAGCCTTTTGTCTTAGTTACCTTATTATTGACAGCTTCAGCAAAACTGGAAGCAACACCTGAAGTGCTGCCTAGGACTTGTTCCAATCTGGTAGCCTCAGCTTTCCAAAAAACCTTGTGTGAGCCTCAACCTCTTCCACCTCCTCCTCCCACTTTGCTAGACATTATCCTAATCCGATAAACCCTGGGCAAATCTGCCTACCTCTGCCGGTATTTGCTGAGGAAGGTCCAGGGTGACAGCTCTCAGTGTGCACCGTCTGCAGTTGATACAGACCATAGTTTGAATCTCCCTGTTTAGTTGTCCCTAACATGAACAAGTATGAAATCCCCAGAGCAGCTTTAAGCACTCATAAGACATTCTAAAAATGTTTCTTACATACTGGCCCTTTAGGGTTTGTTGTACATAATGCTAGTAATGCTTGCAGTGTAAGACTGTCTTTGAGTGAGTGAAATTTAAATGCCAGTTTTGAAAACAACATGAATAATACAAGAAGTATTTAGGATGGTCTTTGAAAGATCATGAGCATGACTGAAGCAAGTGGAATTTTATTCTGGTTACACAGAGGTTTCAAAGAGTGTGAACTGGCAAAACATCCTGATGATTCTTCTTGTTTCTCTTGTAGAAAATGACTTTAAATTCTCTACTTAACCTTTTCTTGAAAGAACTCATTCACTTGTGATTTTTTAATTCCAGTAGGTAAAAACTATCTGTAGTATAGGTTGTCAAAAACATTTGGTATAAAAGGCAAATATACTAGAGACTGATACAAATCCTGCTGTGCTAAATCAGCATTTTGAGATCCTCTTTCTGTTCCATTGTCCCACAGATTTACAGCTATCTGCATCCTATGAAAGAATCATAAAATGGTTGGATCCTACAACTTATTATCCTGTATTAACCTCTTAGTTGTGTTTTTTAAATCTAGATTTCCCTTTAATTTCCTCAGTGGACCTTTTGAGTGATCAGCCATAAACTTTTGCCTGATTTACAGGAATATTCCTATTTAGTAAGAACAATTACTAATCTCTTACAGTTACTGCTATTAAATAATCTCCCCAGTTTCAGACATGAAGGTGGGATAGGAATTAGTTTAATTCTTTGGTTTGTCCAACTTTGATTATTCAATTATTTTGTGATTCAATCATCCTAAACAATTGGATCCTCATGAGTAAAGAAAAATTTTACAGCAGTTGGTGAAGAAGGTGCCATCTCTTTCCATGGGTATGTGGGGTGATTAATAAACAGTTTGAGATCTGTCATACATTCTCAAACTGCAGGCTAAATTAGTATGTCTGGGTTAATTTCAGCACTTCAGAAGTTTAGAGAGTGTCTCTGATGGCATCTCTCTCCAATCTGCTTAACTACAAAATAGTTAGATTTGCTTAATCACGCTTTTGGGTCTTTTCCTTTCAAACTGTGATTCACAAGGCTCATAACAATAACATAATCTTATGCAGGAATAGCTGAAGATCCCTTTTCCTTTGGACTTCTGCCTAGCATGAAGGTTCTTCATTAGCAGTGTTTCATATTTTTTCACTGGCAGTTACACCTACACATGGCAAACAGACCTTTGCCATGGCCCTCTGCATTTCAGAAATGACAAACTGCTCCATATGTTCTTTGTAGTGCTAAGAAAGTGAATCTTACTTTTTTTTTAAGGTTCACATACATAAGAAATATAAGTTACAGTACTAGTTTACAATTATTATAATTAAAACTAGTACTGATTAGAGCTGAAACTACAGTATAGCATTCACAGTGGTTGAGATTTTGATGTGCCATTGTAAAGTAAGAAAACTATGCTTGAAATTCAAACTGTAAGTGGCCTTTATTACTCTTCAGTTTTTGGATCTGTGGCACCTGATTTTAAAAACAGAAACTGATTGAAAACAACTGAATCTAAAAACATCTGACTCCACTGGCAATGTCTTCCTGTTAGGTATTTTGAATAGACAGTTCTTGTTTGAAAACTAATATATTGTCTGGCAAAATAATGTAATAATTGTAAATTCTTCTTAGTTCCTTTAAATGAGAATTTAAAAAAAAAATCCTAAGAACTTGCAGCTTATCTTCATTGCTATATAAAAACTCTTTGCGAGAGAAACTTGGGATATGAAAGTAAAGAATAAATTGACAACATTTTGAGTAGTATGGACACCAAAATTAGGGGGGTCTATGGTTTTTTTCTTTCTCACCCATCAACACAACGAGGGATTGGAATTAGTGTTCACAGTCTTGCATTAATTGAAAAATGAGTAATGCTACTGTCAAGAAAGCGTTTATGCATCTACCACATCGTATTAAAGTTTGACAGTTTCTAGTGACTTTTATCAAACAGTGGTCCTTTCCAATTGAACTGCTGTGATATTTGGAGAGTACAAACTGCTTCCACAAAACCTTAAAGCCCTGACTGTGGTTTCTCTCCTTTGCAAATGTCATTTTCTTTTGAATGGAGAGGAAAAAATTTTTCTTAAGCTTTCTTTAGTACAGGCAGTAGAAGAATTTTCTTCTAAAGAAGGTTATTGCTTTAATTTGTGGCATATACTGCAGTTCAGAATTTGAGAGAAATATGCATTGCTGTTAAAAGGTAGATAGTATGACACATACAATTTTTGGCTTGTCAGTCTAATATCTGTTCCAGAAAATATGTTGGATAAGCTGATCAAGATTTAATAATGCATTAAAAGAAAGTGATATAGTGAGTACCAACACACGGGAAATAAATTCTGTCACTCTAATTTAATGTCACTTCTGGAAAAAGTAATAGGGTAGATATGAAGATATCAATGAAAATAGTATTAGTAACTAAATTTACATAAAGCCAAGTTGAGAACACAGATTGTGAGAGGAAAGAAGTAAAGATGACAGCTCCCTGGCATGGGACTGTCTGTTCATAACCAACATCCATTTCAATACTATCAAAAGCAGAGCCATATGTTTAGGCAGGATGAAATTCCTCAGATTAAGGCATGCCCTGACACCTTGAGATTCTGAGGAAAACTTGGGAGTCATGCGGAATCATCAAATGAATATTACCTCTGATAGCAAACCTGTAGCTAAAATGGCTAATGTTCTAAAGAGTTTGAAACTTCCTCTGTGTTTGGGAATGAGTGCAACTGTTGTGGGGAATAGACTGTCCAGTTTTGCTGGAAATATTTCCAGGGATGCTGAAACTGAGTGGACTGTTGTGAGAAGAATAATAAAGGGATTTAATAGAGACTATATTTGCAGAATGAGTCTAACTCATTAAATAGAAAGTTAATTGGTTCTTCAGGAACACACTCTTTCTTCCTGGCAGAAATTTGATAATAAAAGGCAAACCGTAGCAAAATAATAACAAAATTCCATGATTGCTTGTTGAAAGTGGCTATTTCTGCATGTGAGAAGAGGTTTTGAAGAAGAATATTAAGCAGTTAATGCAACAAGATCTGAGTGTAGTCTCCATTGCTGCAGGCTTTAGAAAGCTGATTCCTTTGACCTTATTTATAATCAATGCAGAATAATTCCAGTGCGGTGTCAAAAGCAAAATGTTGAAACCTATGACAAAACGTGAGAATTTTCTTAGTATGCTCAGGAAAGTGACTAATTAAGTGATACAAATATGGCTTAAAGAAGGGCAATTTAAAAAGACTTCTTATTAGTATTTTTTCAATTATCTTCTGACTTTTCACATTTCCTGAAGAAATTTTTAAAAATTTTAACACATCAGAATTTGCTATTTGTCCTGGTAGGTGGTGATTTTGGCAGTTGGCTGTCAGTTTTATTGTATGATTCACAGTCCTCCTGTGCCAGTTACACACTGTATTTACAGAACATGTTTGTTGTGACAGTTGCTGGATCCACTTCCTTGCAACCTTCCTTTTAGAACTTTGTACATTTTAAGCAGTAAGTTTTTATAATCCAGAACCATTGATTTTTGAAATAGGGACTGCATTTGCCAATTTTTTGGTGGTCTGAGTCAAGAAATGTGCGTGTCTTTTCATTGTTTTTTCATGAGCCTGGATGAATTGCGAATGAGTCTGAGTAAGTGAGGAAAATCAGCCCCGCTCCACCATGTATCTCCTGCTTCCCATCTGACAGATGAGGAGAATGGTACTTTTCTACCCCACAGAGAAGAGTGCCATTGTTGAATATGTACTACTCTTTGCACAGCCATTTAGATGAGATTTGAATTTGGAATGTACCTAAAATTGTGGTTAGTCATTTGATAAAATAAATGTTGGAAAAAAATCACTTTAAACAGCCTCTTGGTTTATAGATGTCCACGTAAAATAACAATTGCAACCAACCATAGCAATAATGGAATGCTACCAAAATTCAGGCCATCCCAGCCCAGGAGAGAATAGCTTGGTTTTGTTGAAAACGCTGGAAGTCATAAACAAGTGCTCATCATGAATTATGAGCTGCCTGTGTTTCAAAGGGTGTCTCTGTTCTATTTTATTTATAATGCAATAAGCTGCTGGGCCTTACTGGTCTCCAAAACTTTATCTTTTAACAAATTGTTTTGAATGGCATGGACCCAGCAGCAGGCTAATGTACTATAGTTGTAATTAGCAAATGTGCTTTGCCCTTGAACAGTCTCCTATGATAATCATTTTATGCCATTACCATCCTTTTCCAGGAGTAGCTGCACTTGCTAAAAGCAGCCTGTCCCTGTTGATTTGCCAAGGGAAGGTCCTGTCTTGTGATGTAGTTGTCCTCCCTCCTCCCCCCCAAAAAAAAGTCTTTGAGTGACTTGGCTGTCTTCTCATTTCTTTGCATGCTCAGCCTGTTTGAATGTAGCAGGCTGACTATCTTCACAGAGGGCTATAGTTCAGATGATCTTAGAGGTCTTTTCCAACCCTTAATGATTCTATAAGTCTATGATCTCACCTTAGTACCCTTTCTAAATGAGCAACCAGACTGATGTCATGTGTTAGCAGATGACAGCACTTGGTTTAGTAATGAGGCCTGCACATATTAGTTAAACGTGTATGAATGTGAAATCCATAAATCCAGATATCCTTATGCATGTATGTCTGCTCCTTCATTCAGAGATCTGACCACTGATAGAACACAGTCTGTGCAGTCTTGTACCACCAGTGGAGCATACTGTGCTCCAGCCATACTGCGTGTTTTACGAATGCTCAGGCAGGCAATGGTGCCAGTGGGGAGCTTGTGCACTAAGAAATTGAAAGGGGCCTTCATAAAAGTCTTAGCTTTCTATCTGTGATGCTTTGTATGTGCTGGCTTTTCTAATGATGTTAGAGACCTTATCAATACCAGGAAAATTGTGCTATTAGAAAACATGTATTTAATGTACTTTCAATAACATAACATGATTCAGTGTTTACTGTGACCACAGCTCATGTAAAACTCATTGGAATACTTAGCCTTCCACTCCCTTAACTTTAGCTCTAAGTGGATAACTCCTCTTTTAACTCAGCTGTCTGTATTTATTTGGGACAATAACCTGGTTTATGGTATTTATAGTGGTGGTTTTTAACCATACTTTCCAATTTGGGAAAAATGCAAAACATTTCACTGCCTCAAAGGTTATATATTTCAATGGGAAAGGGAGAGTATAGTGGGTCATGAGTGGTCATTGGTAGTGGGACATTTCTCTGGGCTGTAGTATTAACAATGAGCAAGATGAGGGGAAAATTAACCCCACCAAGGTATTTAAGACCAGAAAAAGAAAAGCATTAGGAAAGCATACAGGAATCCCATTATTTCCTTTTGATTAATTTGGTTTAATTTTACTTTTGGTACTATTTTATATCAATGACTAACTTAGAGGTGTACCTCTGCAAACATTCAAATAGATCATGCTTGAACCCATTATAATTGGAACATCAGGAACACATAAACCAGAGAAGAGATCATGGATCAAAGATTATGGTGAACACTAGGAAAAAAAGTTGACTGATATGTGAGAAAGTAAGTTGCTGAAGAAGCAGTTTTATGATCTATAGGTTGGCCTTTTTTCTGGCCTTGGGCAGGTATATAATAACACAGCTTGAAAGCTCTTTGATCAGCAGTTCAGCTCCCGCACTGGGAATGAGGCAGGGCTTGCTCAGCTGATACCTTGTTCTGACAGTGGAATTGAGTTATAGGATGGACACAAAGCAGGAGTCAGTGTGGCATCAGTGAAAACAGTAATAGAGTAAACCTTTCCCAACCACTGTAGGAGAAGTAAGAGCATGGAAAGGTTAACCAACAGTACATCTAGTATTACTTGTTCAGCTGCAGTGAAGGAAGCACTTTCAGAAAGGGAAGCACAGAAACTGGCTTTCCTACCGGGATGAACCTGCTAGGGCTTGTAGATTTTTGCTGTCTGTGGTGGGTGTATTTTAGACATGTTTCATCAGACCCTTGCAGGGTCTGCGCTGCCAGTGAAAGAGGGCCGTGTTGTGTTCTGACAGGTAAATGTGGGATGGCACAGTAGCTGTGTGGGAACAACACAATGATACAATCGTCAGACTGCGTGAAACTCATCAGGAGCAAAAAAACACTGCTTAAGATGGAATGTAATGTAAGAGAGTTCTCCCTCTTTTGAAGTCCTGATGTGGTACTGGTTCTTTCTGAGGGTACAGCAATTCCCTCTGTGTTTCTATGCTGGATTAAACTAATGTTGCCAAGGAAGTGTCTGTAGGTGCTTGTATGCCACGACTGAGAGCCATGTGCATACAAGCACCTACTTCATAGTGATTGATTTTGACCCTTCCAGCCTGCCGCATAGGGAAAATAATATCAATGATTGAGTGTGGCTAGGACTTAATTAAACAGAACCTGAGGTTTCTGAAACGTCACTTTATAGAGTCTGTTCCTCTGTGTCTGTTCATCAGTGGAAATCCAGCCTAAGTCCCCTAAATCTGAAGTGGAACCTTCAAGTTTCTGCCAACAGTGCACAGAGTCAGGCCTGTTCGTGAGCAACTCTGGGGATTGTCAAGCAGCATGAGCTTCCAAAAAGCTTTAGTTCAGTTTGTGCTGAAGTACAGCACAAAGTTTGCTCCTGTGAGTGTGGGAAAGTAGCTTTAATTATTTGTAGAGATCAAATTTATTGAAGAAGGTTCTGTCTGTGCAATGTAAGTTCTTTATAGCATCCACTGGGATATGGCAAACTTGGGCTGAAGGAGAGGCCAGCCAAAGAGTTTAGCACCTCATCTGCACAGGGAGTCAGGCAAAAGAACATTACTCTTGTAATGCTCAAAATTGACTGGAAAGCTGAAAGTAATTTTCAGTGGCATTCTTAAGGTGGGTTTGGATTCATGCATAGACTCCTGGGGGTGGTTTTCTAAAATAACATTTCTCTGTGTGTCTTTCTAAAGACACAAACACAGTCTTTATCCCCCTAGCTGTGACTCTGTAAGGAACATTATCATGGTCTTTTATTTTGAGAGATGTTACAGAGTTATGCTAGAATTAATAAACAGCCTGGATTTATCCTCTACCTGGCAGCCCTTAAAAAGCTCCATGTAGATGGGAATTAATCACTTCTTACTGCAGTTCAATTCTAACCTCGAGGGTAATTTTTGTGTACTCTGTGAACCTCTTGGAAAGCAAGTGTTTGTTTTGAAACAAAAATTCTTGAGCTTCAACTTAAAATCCCACTTAGGGAATGGACTGTGTCCATTTTTATGCTCAGTTTTGCATGGATCACAATACATATACCAAAACAGCAGCTTGCATAATTAGTTTAAGCATCCCTAAATTCGGATTCTTAAGTACAGTAATGCATTGATGGAGATTAGTTTCTGTTTGTGCAAAACAGCGTCTTGAAATAAAAGGATTAATTAGAAAATATTCTCATCCCATTATAAGGAATTTTTTCCATGAAATTTGCTGACTCTTTTTGGACTCAACTGAGCAATTCCAGGGCATGGTAATCTCTATCAGGGCTGAGGAGGCAAAGAGCACCTAGAAATTAAGTACTTGTAGTTCAAAACATATAATTACAAACTCTGCCTGGGCAGATTCAAGTTCAAGCTTGTTGCCTTGAGACAGAGAATGTGGGAAATGGCAGCTAAGGATTAAATAAACAGAGGGGTATATTTGCCCCCTGCTCCAGTACAAGACAAACTGCATTAATGTGCTTCAGTAGATTGAATTACTCTGTGGCACAACTGGGAGTATGTGCCAAGAAGTTTTTTTGAGAACATAAATCTTTGATTTCTAGCAGCAGCGTGTGGACAAATGACAGTCCAGGCAGACATCATTCTGAGTGTATTGTAGTCAGCTGGGAGCTCTGCACTTGCTGCATTAGGGAAAAAGGAAATAAGATTACCGTGGTGTTTCCCAGGTCTTTTAGCTTTCATTTTTGCTTAGTCAGCCAAAACAAACAGGGCCAAATTAATTCTTTGGGTGTTTTTGAAGTCAGAAGAGTTACAACTGCACTAAGTCCCAAGCTTTTTAGTATAATGACACTGCTGAATCTCAGAGGAGAATCCCCTTTTGAGAGTTTTTCTCTAATGGTTGCAGTGTTTAGCCTGGCTTCTCATTATTCATCGTGAGTCACGCTGCTGCCTGCTCAAAACCTGCATTTGCAAAGGAGTGGTTTTGCCTTCTCTCAGTTTTCAGCAAAACACGAGAAAAATCTCATGAAACAATTAAGAACCATGCTTAGGCCCATCAGTATATTGTTGGTTGAGGAGGACATGGGGCAGCTAGGGTAAAAAGGCATTTCAGTGACAGTGTTTTGCTTCCATTACTGCATTTACAGGTCTCTTGATGCCCAAAAGATTTCATAGGCTTCCTTTTGCTATTTGAGTGCTTTCTCTGCCTCATCCTCTCTGCTGCGTGTAAAAAGTCGTGATAGGCCTGGTGTCTTTGCAGTCTTTAACCTAGGTTTTGGTCAAGGCCACTAGCAAGAAAAAATGTTTGTTCTCCTTTCCCTTAACTCTCACTGTAGGGACTGATTTTATCTACCTCTTGAGCTGATACAAAAAGTAGTAGAAGTTGTTTGCATAAATGTTTGTGTGATTTCACTAGGAAAAGCATAACCCATGTTCAGATTTTTTCTACTAGCTACTTCATATTCCTTGTGATGGCTTTTTCCTTGGAGTATTAAATTTGTTTTTTTTTCTGTACCTGATAATCCCCGTGGTAGATTTTCCCCAATACTCCAACTTTAGCATCACATTATAATGATTTCAAGGGGACCGACTCACATCTCTTGCAACCTAGAGCAAGTTGCAAATACTTGGCATTCCAGTCTATATAGCAGACAAATACCTTCAAGGACTTGCTTTTGGGAGGCCATCACAGTGAAACTAACTGATGGAGAAGCCCAGGCTTGGAGACAAATGCTTGTTAGTTTCCCTACTTTCTTCTCTTTCATGTAATATCTGCTGTATTTTCCAGCTTACTGTTTACTCCACTAGTACTGCCAACGTTAGTTGTTTCCAAACTAATGGAAACTTTCTTGTGAATGAAGCAAGTTGTAATGCTATCTATCTGAAAATGGAAAATGTTGGTAATCTTTACATGCAAAGAAATAAGAACTTCCCATAAACGCACAAACAAAGCACTGTTTGTGCCCAGAACTCTAACACATCTTTGAAATAGCTGTGAGCTAGAAAAATGTTTGGGAATGTGAAGGAAGATTAGTGCTCTAAATATCTCATCATGGAATGCAAAAAGTTATTGTTTTATTTTGCTTTGGAGCTCTTTATTCCCACAGGATGGCCTTTTGAAAAAGGAAATGTGACAAACAGGAAAACAAGGCATTTAAGTAAGAAGCACAACTGTAGCCTGAATTGTTTGCTTGGTCTTATCACATTCGAGATAGAGGAATTGAAGATGAATGGATTCACACCCAAATTCCATTGCAATCATCAGGATAAACTTTATAACTAGGCAGAGGGACCACGTGTCCTCCTTCATGTGCAGCTGTTAAAGTGCAAGGATCTCTGAGCCCGTGTCCTGACGTAATTTTAGTAGGTTGATCCTGTTCTATAAATGGGAGTGGTCGGATATTATGGGTGCAACCACAGCAACAGAGATGTCTGTAACCTATGTAAGAGAGGTCTTGTGCAATTTTTGTGACAGGGATTCAGGATCCTACAAATCTGGTCTTTTTTGTTCACTAGTCATCATTTTCAGGCCTCCCAAAAGAGCACAACTGCTGCGTTTATTCTTTTTCTGCAGCCAGAGTTGCACACTGTTTTGTTCAGGGTAGAAAATTGTGATCTTCTGACATGTTTCTCGGGTTTGCCTAGTGTATGGAATAACTTTATGGTTAAGGAAGTTTTGTGCATTTAGAAATGCCTCAGTTAGAAAATAGAACTGTGGAAATTAAGCTACAAGCAAATGGACATGTAAAAATATTCCAACTTTCTGTAACAAGCTTTAGAAAGACCAGATTTTATAGTTAAATATTAAGCTATTGTGATCTCCCTATCTTAAAACCAGATTAGGAAATGGAAATTGATTATTAATTGAATGGTCATTCTGTTTATTGTTTATGTATATAAAGGAGAGGATCCATACTTTTCTGTATCTTTCAGTGGCAGATGCCAGAAAAAAACAAGAAACCAGCAAAAAGTACTGGTTTATCTAACTTTGTTTACATATTTATATAAACTATGTCATTGCTAGAAATGGTTGCTTTGTAGGAATAGTGTGTGACAAGTCATCCATCACCTGATATCTGGATCCCAGCAGACTTTTAGGAAGTTGAAGAAATACAGTAGCTTCTATGTGCTTGTATTCATAAGAACATTCACTGGTAGGCCTGTCAAGTGCTTGCTGTCTTCAAAGTCTCTCTTATATTTGTTGATTGCCTGAAAATGGCTATGGTATGCTCATGTCAGGAGTTCTATTATAGACCAAAAGAAAGTACAGTGTTATAAAGTAAACCTGAAAAAAATCACTTCTTCTCCCATGAATTAATTTGTTCAGTGGTCTATGTTGACTATTTCAATCAATGCATGGCTTGTCCAAAGTACAAAATCACATATGAATTTGAGAATTAAACTATCAGTGTAGCACCACTGAGTTTAGTTAAATTATACCCCAATGAATCCATAATCTAATATTTTCAAACCTGTTTGCACTGCTTGACACACTTTAAATATTAGACTAATATTATTACTGTCTATTAAGCTTAAGTCTTTCCTATGCTGGGAATATTCCTTATCGAGTCTGAGTAATCCTTCTGATGAACTATCTCAGCCAACAGATGGAGTGGGAGTCTCCCTAGCTGATGGGTAATAGGTAAGTGCTGCTTATTAGTGGTTTCCCTTTCACACTTACTGCTTGCAGCCCAACCCCTGGGAAACCTGACTCTTGTAACCTCCTTAGTAATCATTATGGACAAAGGTACTTCAATGTGTGCAGAATTAAAAGGAGTAAGAGAACTGTGTTTGCTTTAGCATAAGGAAAGGAAAACTTTCCAAAATGATAATAGGTTAAGGTTTGGTAATAAATGTAGAAAACTATAGGTGGAAAAAACCCTCTATAACCACACCTTTGTAGTGTGTGCTAGAAATCACATTGTCTTTTGCCATGTATGGAAATATATAGTACTGGAGAATCTGACAGAATCTTCCATAGCAGATTGTGAATTCCCCCTAGAATTCCTAAACTTGAACTGTGTTTGAACAAATAGGAGCATCTTTCTTAAGTCATGAGCATGTTCTGTGAGTACCAGTTTACTGTGATCCAAATGCTTCCATAAAGCTACTCTGTTTTGTTACAGAAAGTGCCACCTGGAAACAGCTGGATAGGTGCTGAGCTATTATTTCTAGCACTGAGTCCTGCTATGTAGCACTGCTGGAAATTGTGTGCACTGATAAACCACAGTGGAATAGGCTGTTACTGCTGTCACTCAGAGTCACTCCACACTTCCCCTGGGCACCCAGCCTTCTTACCCTCCCCTGAACCCTTTTACCTTCAGGCTTTCATGATGTGACCTATTACACCTTTTCTATGCTGCTTCCAAGTACTTAAATTAGTGAAATCATACAGACTCCTGTTGCTCTGTGTGCAGATAAACTTTGCTATCAGTTGCATGGCTGGTTGCGACTGATTCATGCAAGTCCCAGCCTGAAGGTGATACGGACAGTGCCAGGCAATCACAGTGCTGCTGTTTGCTCCCTGCCTTTTGCTCTATATAGCCACACACTGTGCACTCCTGACACAATCCCACCAGCAATTTAAAAGAAATATTTTTTTTTCTGATGCAAGCTGGAAGAGAAATGGCACAAGAGCACTGCTGAAAAACTGGAAAACCTTTATCTATGCCTAAATCCTGGATTTCTGAGAGGAGCTTGACATGACACTTAGGCAACAGGAGCACACAAACACTGAAACAACTTTATATATCCTTTCTTCAGAAAAAATGCTATAGAAATCAACAGCTATTTGTTGGGCTGAAGCTGCCAGAATTTTCAGCCTTCTCTGTGCCTGAGGTTGGATTTATTTTTATTTTGAAAATAAGTGATATTTTAAAAACCAAAATCAGTAAAAATCTTCACTACATTCACCTGAATCTGCCTAATACCTCTCACAGAAAGTTAGCAGAGCAGTTCTTTGTTGAGATAGATACCCTGAGATTCAACTAATTACATGCCACTATTGTTTAGATCTTTGTGGGAGAATGTCATTTCACCAATTCCATGTGCAAGTTTCACTATAAAAGTAAGGTGGCTTTAAATTCCCTCTGAAATCAGTGGAGATGGGCAGCTCCAGAGGGCACTTTTTCCATTCCTAAAATAGACAGATTTCTTTCTGAAAGTGCCTGACTCCCTTTACTGGCTACAGAGCCTCTTCCTGCCATGTTAGTTTTCCTGTTGACAAAACAACACTCTTGATTCTTTGTATATAAACCCCCCCAAACAATGCAGGTTGGAACAAGTCTAATATGTGGGCAAAGGAAGCTCTACACGCTTTGAATATTCATTAAATAAATATTCTAGCATGAACAGAAACATTCATGTTATATTTTCAGGTTAATGTAAATTCTTTCTTCCCCCTAATATGAGCGTTCAGGAGTGTTAAGACTATTGGCCTATTTGACTAGTGAGAAAGCTAGAAAAACTGAAGCACCACCTTGGAAAGAAAGCAAGCTGAATCTATGTCTATTATGCCTTTGCCAATGCTGCATAGCTCAGTACCAATACTTCTGACAAAGGCCTGCCAGCCTCACAGTAGGCAGGTAAGGAATAAAATGCCATTTGCTATTCCCTCATGGGTCTTATCTGGTCTGTAGCAATTAAAGAAGGGCTTGAATTTGGAAATATTAAATAATTCTACAAAGGTCATCTTTAACTGAACTTGAAAATTCTGGAATTATGTCCTCAATCTTTTTCTTAATGTTGAATCACAGATGTCAACAGCCTCCTGATTCAACAGTTTGATACATAGTGAGTTTAAAAGTATTATTTTTTTTGCTACCTTTCACTTCTATGAAATGTCTCCTTACTTTTGAATGGAGATGTACACAGATTAGAAGATGTTAATCTTCCTGATGTTTTCTGCTTATTTCTTCAGTGTTTCTAAAATAAGTGGTATTAATATTGTCTGTTTTTCAAGGAGAAAAGTATTTTATTTACCCTTCCCCAAGTCTGTTCTCATTCTCCAAAATCTTCACACTAGATGCTAAGAGCGCATATAATATTCTAGCAAATTTGTGATAATGATTTCTATAAACTCATTTAAATATTCTGTTATCATGGTTTCAGGCTTTATGCTATCATTGTTGCATTTTTGGCTACAGCTGTGCACATAATTACATCTTCACTTGCCTAGGATAATACTGATGTCCATTTCTTCACCAAATATTGCCATATAAACATACCTACAGATAATTCAGAACTCAGCAAAGTGTCTTAGAATCCACACCACATTAATCATCTTTGATTTTCCTTTCTTATCTTTGTATCCATCCACCTAGTGTGCTTGGATTGCTTTGTGTAAGCATCTCAATATTTGTTGTGATTTGCATGGGGTATTGATTAATAGTGGAACTGAGATTCTACATTACTTTAATTTGATTTGTATCTTAGCATATTGAAGGAAAAAAACCCCACATTTTATGTTATGTGTACTATTTAAATGACATAATGAACACCAACAGCTATAGTAAAAGCATGGGCGAAACTTGGTAATTTCCAAACCAGTTCCTGATTCACCTGCTTATTTCCCTAAAACCAACAAATGTCTCTAACAAAACAGATCCAAAACAATGAATGTTCAAGGCTATAATTTACTACAAGCAGGCAAAATTTACTGTGGTTAATTTTCTTCTCTGAAACTTTAACCTGAAATTAATATTCTGAGTATCACTATTGAAGCAGGTTGTGATGGAGAGGTAAACAGTCAGGTGAAATGTTTTCTTCACGCCAATGGAAAGCTGTGTCTGTGCAGGCAAATTCCATAGACAGGTTGGGGGCTGGGGGGGAGGGAGGGGGGCAAAATGGAACACAGAAAATTGAGACTGAAATAAAAGAACAATCTGAGGATATAATTGAGAGAGAGAAAATTGAAATTGTCTTTTTTTTAGCAGTTTAAGGAGAAGATTAAGGTGCTGGAGAGTTTGAAAGGTGAAATAACCAATTTTGAGAGTGAGAAAAGCTGAGCAGGAATAGTAATTTATGGAGGTTAGGGACTAAGAAGTTAGGTCAGACATAAGCTTCATGAGAATGCAACTTCTGATAATGGAATCATCACATAAGACAGTAGGAATCTCAGTGTGGGGGGTGTTTAAGGCAATCCATTGCTGGATATAACTCTGGGGTCCAAAGAATATGCACTGAGCAAGGCAGAAGTGGTCTTTATTTATACTTGTTACTTGGTGATGGTTGACCTCACAGTGCTTTTTAATGCCTTTCCTGATCATATAGAATGTTTAAGCTAGAACCGGCTAATTAGACTCTCATATTTAAATAAATGATTCTAGTTCTGACAGTGAAAAGTCTGGTTTAAATTAAGGTCACACCATGCAATCTGTGTATCTGTGTACGCTGTGATTATTGCTTTGGATTGCTGCTTTGCTGATGCCCAAAGGAGCACAGTGACCACTGTATTTCTTCTGTATTCAAAATCACTCTCTAATACTGTTTGATGTCACAGAAGCAGGCTTCCAACATTTAGTTTTAATTTAACTACATTTCAATAGCCTGTTCTTTCTTCTCCACTTGTCTTTCTATCCTCTCTCCCAGTTCCCCCTTGTCTCTCAAGACCAGCTATAGTCAGAGTCACACAGATATTTTGAGATTTGTGCAGTTCTAACGTTGAAATAGACTTTCATCCATTGTGAGCTGGCACAAATGCATTGAAAGTATAGTGCATTCATACAAATACTTCTCTCATCTTACATCTGCCTTCGTCTCTCACATCTGAACAAGAACTCATAATCCAGATCTGTACCATAACTGTAGATGTATAAGCTAGGAATTTTTTTTAGTAAGTAAGAAAAGCAGAATGAAGAACAGCATCAAAATATCATGTGAAGACAGATTTTGATAGGCTGCATACTGCTTTTAACAAATGTGTCTAAACAGGTTTTAAGAAATTGTGACCTTACCTTTTTTGTTGTTGACGTTCAGAAACCAAAGTGTGAGATTGCATTTTGATGTCACATTTATCACTCCCACTTCACAATTGACAGCAAGGTAGAGAACTGGAAGCAGTACAGTCTGAGATGGTAAATCCTTTTGATGCTATGTTATTGTGCTTTCTTCTTGCATATATCCATTCAGGTGAAATCTGACCTTCTTCTCTGGGGTTAAGAAAAACAGATGGAAACAGATATTTTAGAAATGTCCATGCTGGGCTAAGGAATACTTGCTAAAGACTTTTCCTCTGATAAATCTGTTGTCATCTAAGGGACCTACTTGTGGTCCTACTTTGTCAGTTATAATCTAGTGAATATTTAACTTGCTAACTAGGAGACCTGGGGCTGTGTGATTTATAAGTGGGTGTAGCCTTCACTTTGGCATTTATTGTGGCCCTTTGTTCTGGACGTAGGCTAACTAAATTAGCAGGTGAGATAAAGATTGTGATTTACTGTAATTTCTGGACAGATAAAAATGCTAGACAGGTGCTAAAGGTTGTTTTTAACAAAAATTATAAACTTTCATATCGTGAAATGTTTTAAATTAAAGTGTGTTGAGAGTCTTCAGGGAAAATCACAGCAAATGTATTCTAAAATGGAACTTCTGTGATCAGGAATGCTAAATTTTTTGGGGATACAATGAAAATGCTGCACTGGATATGTAATCCTTTCTTGCTTTGTTTTATGCAAAATTGCTTTGAAAGTAATAATTTCATGGCACTTGTTTGATTTCTCCTGTGTCAGGTTTCATGACACCTTGACTTGTCCACCTAGTGGTGTGTGAAGAATGAGAGGAAACATGGTTCTCTTTCTGACAGGGTGCCATAATTGCCCTCTGAGCCGTATCTCAGACTGCAAGATTCACATACACTCCATAAGAGAGAATATCTGCATCAAATCTGCAAAGAATCTGGCCAGAGGGCTATGCATTCTCAAATATTCAAGTTGCATATTATACAAATCAAAAAGTCTGGAAAACAGGTATATTGGGCCCAAGGAGTTGAAGAAGTGGGGAAATTTGGAACAGGTCAGAAACGTGAGGGGTCATTGCCCCTTGCAGTGAAGGTTTCGGGGGTTGGGGAATCTGACATGCATATCTCTGTACTATAACAGAAAGACATGGCCTTTTTAATTCTTTCCATTTGGACAGTGTGGGATTTCTGAGATGTGGAAATATTCAAAGGCCAGCTGGGATATGGTTTTGTGTTTTGTAATAAAAGTAAAAGTAGGTTGGCACAGGCTTTGGGTAACACAGAAACACCAGCTGTGTGGCAGTCTGTGTCCAAGCCTACAAGACTTGTGCTGGCTGGTCTAAGCTTTGTTCTGCCAGCACTGTGCCCATTTCCCAGGGGTAACTCCTGCTGTGTGAGGTTACCAGCTGTAAATAAGGTCTGTTCCTTGCTGACAGGGAGAGCTGCTGACTTAGGAGACTCACTAGTGGCATTTTGGCCTCCTGCCTGCAGAGCTTGAAGGCTGCTGAACTCTGTCATGGTACCATTTCCTAGCTTTCCTTCTTGACTTCTTCCCATCTTTTGGGTAGGTAAACATGAAAGAACTGTAAAATACAGCTTTCTAGGTGCTCTTTCTTCATTTTGCAAGGTAGAACTAAAAATCCTTAGCTTCTCATTCATATGTTGCCCTAGTAATTTTTCTTCAGAAAAAGATAAGAAACATGCTAAATACTACTAAGGAAATAATTTTAAGGGAGATGAAAACAATAACTACAGTGACTTGAATATGAACTCCTTCATTCAGGATCCGGATCTTTAGATTGCATGGGAACCCCAATGCCGTGATTTTGACTGATGCCTAAAATCCTGGAAGATAGGCACTCAGAGTAAACATTAGTGGAGAAAGATAGATAATACCTTTGTTGGGAGTTTGGAGGTTCTGGCCCTCTGCTGGGCCTACAAAATGCGCGCTGATTCCACAAGGATCTCGATTCAGCATCCAAGAATCCCCAAAGAACCCCTGCCCCCCGTGATGTTAGTTTTTATAATCTTCCTAACAATTAACATATTAGATATCTATAACCAATCATCATTTCCATTTCTCTTGGTCCACCCATCGGGGTCCTAGGCTATGCCCCCTGGACCACCTCCAAGGGTTTCTGGCCCCTTGTATTTTTTTGTCTTCAAGTTATCTTGCAGGTGTCTCTGCAAAACATCATGACCCTCAGAAAGACTGAGAATACGTGAGAAAATAACTTCTAACACCACATAATATGTGAGCAAGGAAACCTATCCTTCTAAAACTCTAAAAATGTGCACAATAGACCCCAAACCCCTGGCCATCACGGCACTGTCTGCTGTGAGCCCCGCAGCGCTCGGGGGCGCGCTCAGCTCCTGGCGCGCCGCCGGCTCCCTCTGGCGGCCGCTCCCGGTACTGCCGGCAGCGCGTCCCCTTCTGCACTTCGGGACACAGTTATTCTCACAGCGGGGCAAGAGCCCTGATTAATTTGACAGTTTGTGCTTCTTGCATGGACAGAAACAATATAGCTTGTTCTTGAATACTTCTCTTTTGAATGGTTTTTATTTATGAACTAAAAACATACACATGGAGTTATTTTTTCCTACAAGCCTATCAGCTTTTTGAAAAGGGGATCAGAAGTGACATTATGGTAGCATAATCATAAAATTTGTATGCATCCCCTATATATATATGCTTAATAAAGACTTACTGTGTTCCATGTTCAAGTGTTACTCACAACGGTTTAATTCTTGTTTGCTGTAAATGGTTTGATCAAATTTGGGTAAACTAATGCCTGAATGATGACATTAAAACCAGGACAAGAATGTAATGAACTTACACAAATACTCAGAAAAGACTGGACAAAACCGAGAGGTACCAGCCAAACTGTGACAGGTAAGAAAATCTCATAATTCTTTTTTTGTTTATTCATTAAAGCCTTGTCTGAGTATGTGATACAAAAAGCAGGAATATGCAGTTGGTTTTGTTTTGGACAATCAAAACTACGACTATGTATAGATGTACATTAAGAACCACAGACAATGTCAGCTTTACTTTATATTGAGACTTGTGTCATTTTACAGTAGTGTCTGTAGCTTGAAATTATCTTTATATTATTGGTTGTACTACAAGAACTTTGTCTCAAGAGATAATTTTTGTTCCCAGAAATGCCACACAGTGTTACAGATGGTATGATACTTTCTTTACTTTCTTTTGGCTCTTGCTGCTATTGAATTTTAACCCAAAACATCTTTAAAGCCAAAGAATGCCTTTTGCTCGTCTGTTAAGGTATTATCCTTTTTACTATTGCTCAGTTCAATCAGAACAGAAAAGCAGTGGCATGGTGGGTTGGCAGCTCTATAGCTCAGGGCAGCTGATAGATTTATGCTTCATTATTTTTTGTTGAACTGTCAGGTCTGAGAGGCAGTAGCAAAGTGTGCAAAGTCTCAACTCTTCTATGTAGTTCTCATGAAGTGCCACCTAAATCAGCCAAGAGCTGTACATACTTAAACTTCCTTAAAATTGGGGTAAAAATAATGAGATGTTGAAATGCAAATTTACAGCTTGACTTGAAATATTATCGATGAACCTTAAGAGCTGATCCATTGCAATGGATAGAAAATTGTGTTTCTTTTGGCACCAAATCAGCTTTCACATTAGTATTCTTGAGATTTCTTAATTAAGACATTCTTAAGAGTGTTGCAAATATTTCCAAACAAATATATACAATTCCTATTGTTATTCTCTCAGAGTGCTAAAAATTGACTGTTTTGGTGTTTTGTTGCTATACTTAATTTCTGCCTGAATAAAAAGAATTTCATTTCCATTGAGGCATGCCAAAATACCGTTGGTTAATTTTGTGTGATTAGACACAGAAAAGCTGAGAGTGTCAAAGGTCTTAAGCCAGTAAAAAATCCTGATATTTTTTTCTGTCACTTGAATGTCACTGTAGAAAGATCCAAGGCACTGGAGGAGACACTTCCCAGTGCTTATCTCTGTGGCTTATGCTGCATAGCTGCTTTGATTTGGTTAAAATGTAAAAGCAATTTTTACTCTTAAAGGGAGGAAAATTACCTTAAATTGTCCTATTCCATTATCTTTAATTTAAAAAATTTGCCTGCCTATCTGTTTGTCTTTTATATAGCATCACCTCACTTCGGAAGATGCATCCTGACCCTGCTTTTCAGAGGTGCATCGCTGGGCATAGCACCAAATGTATTTTTTTCCTCTGTATTTTCTGCTGTTGGGGTCTCATACAGAAGAACTTTCAGCATGTCTAGATTAGTAGTTTAGTTCAGATCAGGCATGTGCTTCTGAAGCTCAATTTGCTTGTCCCTGCTAAATGTGTTTTGATTCATATCATGGAGCAGTCTTGGGGCACTTTGCTGGTTCTCTTTCAGTTGAAACTGAAAGGGTAAGTGTTCCAAGAGCATGGTCAAGGCTCACTGACTGCATTCAGTCCTTAGTTGGACCTGATTAGTTCTTTATTTGACAGAACCCCCATGAAATATGCGTGGTGAGGATGTCATGTCACCAGCACCAGTTGTTTCATTCCATAGTTCTGTTTCTACTGACACCCAGGTCTTGCTGACGTGTACATGGCCTCTGTCTTGTTATTATGGTTCCTTTTAGCCAATTTAACTAATTTTAAGAATTAGTTTTTTGTGAGACCACACATTCTTTTCACTTTCTTTATATTAGGAGGGAAGGAAGGAAAACAATTCTTTTCCAGAGTCCAGTCTGAGGTTTTACTACATACATGTCAGAGTGTTTAGTGCTGGAGTGCTTTGCCTAAACTGGAGAAGCTGGAATGGGGTATGTTTGTGTTCAAATTATCCCCCAAATCAGAGTATTACCCAGGTACTCTCTGGAGTTTAACTTCAGTCTTGCCCCTTCTACAAAAGCAGGGGAGAAGAAAGAGATGCAAAGGAAGGTTTGCCAGATAGCAGCAGGCAAGTGACAAAATGGAGTGTCCTCTCCTTACATCCTATAAATAACCAGTTCTGGAGTCTTCTGGGTCACATTTTCATTCCCATTTTCTTTCTTGCCTTTCCAAAAGTCTCCTCCCAAAGAGAAGTGATAGATATTGATCTTCAGGTGCCATGTCTCTTCATGTAGTATCTTTCTGACAAAACTCTACTCTAGTGAGACTAAAAGAAAAAATGTATTTCAGTAACAACGAACTAATGTACTCCTAATGGAATGTTCCTGGACTGACTGGGTCTTCGTGGCAGGGCAGTGTAGCAAATTTCTGGATTTTAATGAGATAAGCAAAAGAGCTTCCCTTTACATTGACACTATTAGTAGCCTGAACTTGCTTAAATTAGAACAGAAGCAGCTCGCAGACTGAGGCCGATATACTGTGGAAACACTTGGGTTCAACATCAGTGACATAGATTTTTAGGTATGAATCATAGTCACACATTAGGAAATTAAACTGTTGATGCTTCTTCATTTGGTTGTTTTTTATTTGGTCCTGTTTGTCTATCGCATGTGTCGTCTGTGTCCCCCTCCTGTTGCCTTCTCTTCCTTCCCCACTTCTTTTTCCTGCTCTATAGTTCTTCATAGGTTGCAATGAAGTCTGGTACAGAAAGTGCATAAATGTCAGACCTGAACAGAACAAGATCAAACATCCTCAGTAAGATGGGAATGTTTGGTGCCAATAGGGCAGTTCAGAGCAGTTTTGAGGTGAGCTTGGTTTTCTGATTTTTATAATGATTTGGTACTTGTAGTGTTATACTATGATTGAAGCTCTAGCATATCTGAGGCTGATGTGTCTCTGGCAACTAAGAAAAGGAAGTGTTAAGGAAGTGATCCTCATTAAGATTTTGGGGAATTATTCTATGAAGTTAAGATAATCTGTGGTAAAAGTATCCTCCAATTACAAATTCAGTCGAAGCAAGTGGCTTGAACAGGACTCACAAAATACTTGATTTGCTTTTCAGATATGAAACATACCAGTCATTTTTGTTCCTCACTGGAACCCTTAAGCAAGAAATAAGCTTCAAAGAGATGTTATTGTGATAATGTGTTATTAGGTCCTCTTTGCAGTGGAATGAAGCCTTGAAGAATTTGGGATAAAACTGTGCTGTCCTAATGAATCAGGATTTTAAAAATTTTATTATGTACCAAGCTAATAGTTTCTTCAAAATTTTGCTTCCTTAATAGGAAAGCGTTAAAAGTTCAAAACCACTGTGAAGGATGTTAGCCAAAAATATTAATGAAATGTGCTGACCTCCAGATATATATTCCCATGTACAAATATGAGGGCTCTGTAATTGTGACACATTAATCACCTTATTAATGTGATTAATATAATCACACTATATTGTGATTGTATTGGCTGAGTGAGTAGCCTCAGGTGCTGGCTGGCATTCAATTCCGTCAGTGTTTTAATCTGTGAGCTATAAAAATGGGGGGGTGGGGGGGGGGGGGGGGAAAGGAGACCTTAACAGAAATCCAGTATTTGCCAGTGGGAAGGTCCTTAAAATTCAAATGAAAAACTCCCCTATCCCCTCTTTCAATATATATAGCAAGTGTATCTGTTAGAAGAAATTTATTATTTGAGAATGAGCTGTGGAGTTTTTTGTGCTTCTCAGTGGTTGTGCTACAATACAAAGATCACAGATCTCATTCCCATGTAAGGACACCTCTTTCTTTCTGCCGCAGAAACTCATTAATTTTAATATACACCAGTGAAGCAGTTGAGTGGGCTTTGAGGTCTCTTTCATGGCAGCATGTTGTATTGCTTCTTCACCACTGAGTTCATTATTGTTTTATTAATAAAGCAAGGAGGAATACAGTTTGTACAGTTCTAACGCTTGGATATCACAGGGCATCAGCACTCTCCAGAAACATAGAAAGCCTGCTTGAAAATTGGAATGAAACATTCTTTATTTTTTTTCAATCCATGAGTGAGGAATACAGGCACATATTTCTACATGATCTGCTTCTTCTCTATTTTCCTCTTACTCTAAAGTTATGCAGGTCAAGGCTAGGAAAATTGTTTGTGTAAGAAATAAGTGCCAGCAATGTTATATAGGGCTTGTCTGTGTTTCCTCTACCTACAACTGTATGTAAGATATTTCCTCAAGCCTCCAATATTTAGCTGCACTGTCATGTGTGTTTTTAGAGGTACATATTTATTTTCTGTGTTCATTAGGATCGATACTTCTTTCAAGCCTTGGGAGCCCAAGTCCATTTCTGCCAGTTGCCAAATGGGTCTGAAAGTCTCAGCCCAGTTCTGCCAGGATTCATGAGGCATTCATCTAGTATTCAGGGCAGTGAAGATTTTTAAGGGAGGCACACAGTGGTGCTCAAGACCTGCATGTATTAGTCTGGGTCCAGCTCAGATTTGAATTCAGAATGGAGGTTTGATTCAGCTGTGGAATGCTCCAGCCTCCTTGTCCCACCTCTACTCGGTCAATACAAAAATAAATAGCAAATACAGAATCTGCAAATTCTGTTATTTAAAGTTAGTACTCAGGCAGAATAAGTGGTCATTTCTGCATATCCAAATACTAACCATGTTTTTATTGTGTTCATTAAAGAAGTCCCTATTTAATTTGAGTTTTGGTTCTGTAGAATTTCTCAGGACTTGGGTTTAACCAAGCAGCTGTTCTTAAAGTTTCCAAGACCAAGTCTTCTTTTCTCTTTTTAGTTCATCTCTCCTTACAGTCCCTATGAAAATATATCATTTTTGTTTTTCTGGTTTTCCCTGAGATGTGTTCATTCTAGTTTATAGGGCTCAAAGTCACCTTTGTAAGCAGTAATTCCCATGCCTTGAAACATGTGCATCCAATGCTCTATCAAAAACTTATCCACCCTGCCTTTCCTGGAGAATTATTCTGGAAAAAGAATGAAGGAAAGCATATTGGAATGTCTCCCAGTAACCCCATGCTGCTGTCTCCCTGTGGTGATTGATTAGTGTCCTGTCAAGGACTGCATGCCTTGATTGATGTGCGCTGTGAGAGAGGGGATCTGCTGTGTTTGCTTGTTTGCAGTTCATGTACAACAGAAATGTTCTTTGTAGTTGTCTTTCTGTTCTGCACTGGGACCTGGGGTGTGGCTGGACAGCAGAGAGGCAACCTTGCTCTCCTGTAGTTGTTACCTATATAACAGGTTAGGTGAATCCTTTGGCAGGAAGACAAAGCAGCTGAGCATGTTTTGCTAGGCAGACTCTTGTCTGGCATGCACACAGACTAGAGTGCTCCTGTGAAGATCAGAGTAGACAAAAAGCCAAGCACTGAAAATGCTAAAAGAAAAGTACCTTTCCTGAGGACCCAGGGTGGTGTGTTGCAATCTAAAGATGAAGGAAAGTTTTTTGTATGTGTTGATCTCTTGCATGTCTGCTTTAGTGTCAATGCTTTCATGGTCCCTTCAGAGTTTTACCTGCCATCAGGAATGCAACTTTTAGCCGGATCAGCGTTCCTGAGCCTGTTGTTGCCAGACATATGGGAAAGAGGTGAAGGCTGTAATCTCCTAGAATAAGTGTGGCCTTGGATCAGTGTAAGCTGATTGGAAAGACTGTCACCTTTTAACACTGCCCTGTCAGGCAGAAGATAATATTTTCCTTGGAGTAAGTAAACAACCTGTTTATATTTAAGTTAATCACTGGAAGAGTTAATAACACCCTTTTAGTGTAGGAGGAGAGGTGTTTTCCATGGTCAGATATCTGGATTCTTTAAGTTAGGTGGGCAGTCAACTCTGGTGGCTGGCATGCTAAAGGCAACCAGCTTGCTATCAAGAAATCTCTGCTGGATGATTGAGGAGATTTAGAATCAGAATAGTAGGTTGGAGTATAAAAGTACATGTAAGTCACCATGCTCCCTTCATCCTGAGTGCTCAGTTAGGCAAAGGGAGCTGGATGCTGAGTCCAGAGTCTGGGTAAATATTGTGGGAGTGGTAGCTGGAGAGACACACTTACTACTTGAACAAAGGCAAATTCTTGCTGTGAAAGATTGTCACAAAAAGCATTGAAGATTCCTACCCACAGAGAAACGCAGGCCTGGAGGTAACAGGGATTTAGAAAATGTTTTATGAAAAGAACCAGATGATGGCAGCATTGAATGCAACAGAAGACTGGGAAAATTCCTGGGTTAAGTAGCAAGAGACCTGCCCTTGAAAACTGAGTCAGGGATCAACCTTTTCATCTAATCCTCCACTTCAGCAGTGGCTTTTGAAATATAGGTTTATGGTTCTGGGAAGAAGAAAAGAAAACAGTGATTTTGTTCTATGAACATGGGTTGATCTTTCAAAAGCTACACAATAAATCAGCTCAGAAATATTTTCTATGTGGCATCAGAGAGAAACAATTTTGCTTCACCCTTTCAGACCATAAAATCTTGTATTTTGTTTTCAGCTGTATGGATTTTTCTAGCAAGTCCTACCCTTTACTATCCCAATTTCTTGCCATCAAGACCTAATCTGTAACTATGGCAGTCTTCAAAGCAGAATTCAGAATGTATCTCTAGATAAAATAGGAAATATAAGCTAGATGCATATCAGATTCCAAGACACTTGGATGTCTAAGATACTAATGTCTTTTTTTGTTGTGTGATAGAAAAGTACTGTCTCTGTGGCAAAATATCAGCCTGCATCTTCCTGGAGCACTGATATTGGCAAAGGACAAGCTGATCACAGTGCGGGGACTGCTTTCTCTGGATCAGCTGCTTTGTTCTGATCATAAAAGGAGAGAGTTGGGCTTTTAACTCTTCAGAATTGCTTCTGCAGAGGTAGCTATGCAGTCCTGGAGAAGCAAGTATGTGCTTTCAGGACATGTACTCTTAGGAGATAGGAAGATAAGACAGTGAAGCAACACAAAATCACAGCACATTCACAGCTGCTGTGAATATGCCTTAAATCTATGCTGATACAATTTAGAAGTGAGGCTGCACCTCTGTTGGTAGTTCTCAGCTTCAGGAGAAGTTCCACAAGACAAGCTGCTCCAATGGTTTTACGTAATGTTTATTAAAAATATTCCCTTCACAAGCTTAAAGAAATAGTTTTCTGGATAAGCAAAAGAGAAATGGCTGTAATGCACCTGAACATCGACTGCTTTTCTGCCAACAGAGACTACTGAATTAATTCTTGTGTACATCTGCTGACTCCTCAGTCTCCTTGAGGTTTAATTAGAAACTTCAAGGACATGGGTATTTTACAGTCCTGAACACTTACAGAAAGAGAGGTGCTGCATAGAGGAATTGAGTCTCCATCAGTTTCTGAGTCCCTGGTTGGAATAGGAGTGCAATGCATTTTAAGTTCAACTATTTTCCAGAGTGGCAAACTCTCGTTGCTGCTGTGATGGGCTCTACAAATCTCAGTTACTGTACACTTGACCCTAGTTTGTAAGCAGAACTGGCTCTTTGGTCTTCATTTCTTGCCACCTGAAAAGGATGTAGTCTCCTATGGAAAGCAGACATTGTCAAGCCCTGTTTCACTGGGGTGCTTTGACAAGAACTAAGAACAATAATATTTATCCTTGTATTTGTGTAAGCACCATCCTCGAGACTGCACTCATTGTGAGTTTCTACCCGCAGCACATGCTAAAGAGAATATTCTAACTTATTCCGGTTCTATTAGTTGTGATAGTGAATAAGGGCATTGGAGCTACAAAAAAAACAAAAGAGGGTATTTCCTTGCGAAACCTCTCCAGGACAGCTCACTGTTATGACAAGAGAGCAGGCTTCAGAAGAAAGCTGACTCTCCATTCTATTCCTGAGAGATTTTATAAATAATAGGGATCTAATGGGTTGCTTTGGCTGGTAAAAGCAAATTCAAACCATTCAGTAGCGCCAGTATGTAATATCTGGAATTCCCATTTACAGAGAAGCAGTTCACTACTCTAGCCTATGTGGAATAAAACAGGAAGGGGAAAATATCTTAATGAAGAAAAAAACCCAACAAACAAAACCCCAAGAAGATACCCGCTGCTACTTTTTGCAAATGCGAACTAAATTCCTTGCCAAGAGAGACAAATTGCTTAATATCCATACAGCTTTGAAGATCTAAAGTACAGTAAGTGTTATTTTTATTTTTACTGCAGCTAAGATGGCTTTTCTAAATAGATATATAGATTTTGATCTTAAAAACATTGTATTAAGAGGCCTGTGTGATACTTTTCTGGAAAGGGAGGAATGATATGGTACATTTATCAACACGGTAATAAAGCATTCACAGTTAGACCCTCCACTTTATATAGGCTTGGAGGAAAGGAATTTGAGTCAGCATGTGGCACCATTAAACATATTTAAAGGTAGTATAATAATAGTCTTTCCACATCCTTTTAGTGCATATGACTCAAAAAAAAAGAGAAAATTGTTGCTCCTGGACATAGAGTGCACTATGTTCATGTTAATTTTGAAAATTATGAATGTTTTCTTTGCTGACCTTGATGCATATTGCCATCTATCATGCTACCTTTCTTCTACTGTCCTTTTTTTCCCCAAGATGGATAGAAAGAAAATTGTATTTGAAAAAACTGGGGTTTTTTGATTATTCTAACTTCAGTAGTGACATTCATGACAGTAGCGTAAACTCCAGATTCTCCCAAACTCTCTCCAATAACAAATACAAAGGATAGTTTGACTTTTCTTGGCCACATTACCTTCTAGGACAGTGAAATTAGTATGATGTATACACATTTACTGTTCATATGTACAGTGAATGTCTGTAAAACTAAAATGAAGTTATCCACTTAGCCTTATGTTCTTTTTCAATGTCTATGTTGCAGAGCATATTGTCAGTGTTGCATTTATCAAAAGGAGAAACTAGTTTTAATCAATTATTACTTCACATACAGGATGAGACTATGCAGCTTGCCACTGATTTGTAACTAGAACTTTCCTGCCTATGTTGCTCTCATGATTTCAATTTGCTATGACTTTATTTTTCATGACTAATTAGAAATTGTTTCATAACATTACTGTGTGCTGTCTTGTATTTCCAAATTTTACCCCGAAGGTATTTGCATTTCAGTTCTGAGTGAAATTCTTCCTGTACAGTAGGTGATTTGCAAGGTCCTTTGTGATATTTGTTGATAAAAGGTGCTTTGTAAATTATCTTTGCTACCATATGGCCTCTTCATGTTCCCAATTCAAATCCACCGGGAAAAATCCTCTCGGCAGCATCGACAGAGGCACATCTGGTCCACACACAGGCTATGACAGAGTGTTCTTTTGGTTTGATTAGTCCTTCTATGGAAGTTCAAATGTATTAGACATAAGAAGAAGAAACAAAGCTTATAAAAAATGAAACCCATTCTACAATGTGTTTGAGATATGCCAAACACTGTTCTCAGTAGAGACCAGTTTTACAGATTTTGAAGTGGTTTGTTCAGAGTGATAATTGCTTGTAAGGGCATTGCTTACAAACCATCTGGACTTTCAGGTCAGTAGTTTGCTGCAGAAATGCTCCAGATATTTGAAGGACAACATGCTAGGTTTTACTAAGTTCTCCTTTCCCCTTGTTGCTGACCACTGGTTGCCAATACAAAGCAAGTGATGACTAATAGAGCAGAGATGTTGTGTGTTGCTTTCAGATGAAGGAAACAAGGACTCTTACCCGTGGGATATGCTGATTGTCGTGCCTGCAATGCAGGCAGAGTTTTCTTCTACTGCTTACAGAAAAGCATGCCAAATTTGTGTCAGTGATTCTTTCCACTGCCGCCTCTTGCAATCTGAAAACATTTTCAAAATAAAAATGACAATGCCAGTGAGAATGAACCTTGACAGCAGTATAATGAAATGTGTGGGAGGAAGTACTCAATCTGCAGACTTTGAAAGAAAATTCAATTCCACCTCCAGTCCTGCAAGATGTGGTATTGGACCAAGGACTTTCAGTACAAGTAGCAACAGCATACAGTCTAATTCACGCACGGTGAAAATAATCCCTTCTGGTGCATGCAATATTAATACTCCAGGGTTTTCTCCATCTGTTGTCACGTATGCTTAAAGTGTACCTCTTTGAGGCAGGAAGTGACTTTATTGTTTCATGCATTTACTGTGACTAGCACAGTCAGACACTGCTAGGAGGACATAATCACTACTGTAGTACAAATAACATTTTTTTTTCTTGAGGAAGTTGCAGGAACAAAGGAATGATATCATCCTTAGGTATATAAACTACTTCATTAATTTAGATATATTTTTTGTAACTGAATGCAAGTATAAAAAATACCTCATTGCTTTAATGAAGGTCCTGATTTTCACATAGTATAACTTGTGCAAATCTGCTGATAATTATATCAAACAGCATCAGCAGAAGGGACTTTCACTACTAGTGGGAAGATATAAACAATAATTATGGTACATGTGGTGAAGGTAGGAAACAGAAACTGGGCTCCCTGACAGCTCTCAGCTCTGAGGGTACATGCCACACATGATTTATAAAGCATGGTTTCTCTAAACTGTCGCCTCTGCCCTGGCAGAAGCATCCAGGTATTTGACCCTGAACACTAAGAGGCTGCACTGCAATTGTACAGCTGTGTTGAGAGGACCATTCCTATTTGTACTCCTGCAGCAGTAAAGAAGATGACTCATGGTTATATTGGTGTGTCTCTACAGTGTTTCAGGTGAAAATTTAGTAAGCCAGATGTATTAATGACTGAAAGGGACCAGGAATTGTGAGATGAGCTTCAAATTGCTTCAAGTGAAAAAAGGGATGGTAGTTGATTTTGAAGAAATTCTGTGGGCTTCTAAATAAAAAAATTAGAGGATTTAATGGCCCTTTGTGGACCTTATGTGTTTACCACATTAAAAATGTGGAAAAGATTAAAAAGTAGGTGCACAAAAGGAAGATTCTGTCTCTGTAGAGCAACTTCTAGAAGAAAATTTGGTCTGAGGCTGCCTTTTTTCCCCTCTTAGTATGCTGAATACCCTCAACAATAAATTCCAAGCTGTTATTTTTTAGATTATGAATAGGTCATAGATAAGAAATAAATATGCAGACAGGAGTCTAATCTATACATCCCTTATTGTCCTGCTAACAACCTGCACTTTCTGAAGTGAGCAGTGAGCTTTTTCCCAGCAGTGTACCCTGAAAAGCAGAGGACAGGCAGGAACAGCCATCTTGTTTGCTGCTCTGTTGAAGGAGGTTTGTGTTTGACTGATCTGAGTGGAGAATTTCATTACTCATTGGAAGCTAAGATGTGTCTTTATGTCTTTTGTGTGAACATGTCTTTCAAACATATTTCATAAAATACTCTGTCCTGGAATAGCTGTGGTAAAAGTGCTTTTGCAAAGAGAAACTGCTCGAAGGAGGTAGGATGGCAGTTGGGAAATGGAAGTTTCCTCCAAGAAAAGATACAAGTGATTTTTTTTTTTCTCTTAAGATTTCTTTTCACCTGAATTAAGATAAAAACCCAACAGGTCACAGTCTCTCTTGGGGCAAAAACTGTTTTAGGAGAACCAGGCTGAAAATTTTGGTTCTTTTTTTTATCTGCTAACAAGCAATACAGCTGCCTCCCGGGAATGACTGTATTTCTCAAATTCCATTCACTTCTTTCATGCAAGTGCTTTTCACCTGATGGTATATTTCTTTCACTGTAGTTTTGACCAACTTAGATAGTTAGTGAGGCAGGGATATGATTAGGAATGTGAGTAGAAGGTGGCAATGACTCACTTCAGTAAAAGAATTCAATTCCAAGTTGCTGCTTGGACTGTAAGAGATCACACAAATTTCAGAAAATTCCTAAAAAGAAGTCCCTTCTGCGACTCGGGAAAACTGACATGTTTTCTCCAGGAAACCCAGGATACTATTGTCATCCTGAAGAGGTGCAGGCTTCACCTCCTTGTGCTCCAGAGAGTGCGCTTTGCCCGAGGTTTGGCCGGGCGGGGTCTGTGCGGGGCACCGGGGCATGAGGGACGGCCGACAGGGACAGTCCACGCGGTTCCACAGCAGCCCCACAGCCAAAACTGGTGTTTTTTCCATGAAAAACACCCAAGAAAGGGCAAGATGCCGCAAAGGCGGTGAGCAGTGAGGGGAAAAAATGTGGGAAACAACCCTGCGACCCCCAAAGTCGGAGAAGGGGAGGGAGGAGGAGGTGCTCCAGGTGCCGGAGCAGAGATCCAGGATGTGAATTGGGTGGGAGCTCCCTCAGGCAGCCCCCAGGTTCCCTCACGTCTCCCATGAGGGAACTTTCTAGCACTTGCTGGTTACAAGCCACGGCAAAAATATATCTCGGTCACAGGAGAGCACATACTTTTCTGAAGGAAATAATGTGTAATTTTACCTTAACTTTTTCATTTGTGTGTTTGTATTTTAAATCTGAAATAAGAACGAAGAGAGGTTGCTTAGGAAACAGAAAATATAGAAGTATTAATGATATTTAATTCTTTAACTGGGTCATTCACTTTTCGATCATAATGCTTAAAGCACTTGAGTCTGAAGAGAGGGATAACCTGGCCATTCCCACTAGGAATTGTCACAAAATCTCTACAGGGAGTTTTTCCAGAAGGTAAATTCACTGCCAGTCAGGCTACAGAGAGGGAGAGCCCAGGCACTGATCGCTGCCTGCAAGGAAAATACAAACTCTGTGCTAGAAGTGAGATGGATTCCTTAGTTACATTTTCTGGTCACTGCCCAGAGTGTAGATATCCCTCTCAGCCTCTTATTTCATTTTCCAAAGGCAGTGTGATACTTAACTATCTACACTTTGTTTATTTTAATAGTGAAAACAAATATTTGCAGTTTACTTTGTATAGTACAGTCTTATGTCTGATACAGCATAACACAACGTGAGTGAAATTAGTTTTAAAATTTGCACAATTGGAATTTACTTTTCTGGTATTTGTCAGGGCAACTGGTACCCTTTTCAACACACACATGGAGGCACATTGATGATCTATGCTGTATTTAACACTGCTGGGAAATGCAGATTTTTTGTTAGTTTGTGTCATGTATTTTCCTGTTTTCCTTTAAGCAGTTTAAAATCTTGTATAGGAGGTCAGTTAACTTACAGTGCTTGCATCCTGGGCAAAAAGAGAAAGTCCTCTAATGGTACCAGAGTGGGATGACTGCGACTGTCAAACAGTATGTCTTTCTGAATGATATGCTCAGACACTTAATGGTTATGTGGAAGCAATTTGGTGATTATAGAGAATTTCTTCTCTACTATTCCTCTTGCTTCTTACAAGATCACTGAAATATCTTCTTACTTTAGGTTCACTCCCTTCTTCCCCCATTATAAATTGAAGGAAAGAGTCTGTAAGATCTAGATGTTGTCCTGTGTGGTATCAGTGAAAGGATACAGATACAGGTTTTGCTGCACACTGCTTAGATGAGGAAGGACCACCAGCGGTCCACAGCAAAACCTGACTAGAGACAAGACATGTACCAACCAGTCCTTTCTTTTAAGAGAATGTTAGATGTTTTCTAATGGCTGAGGTTTTTCTCTAAGTGCTTGATGAGTATGCAAGATGGATAGGCAGAGGTAATAACCTTATATTAGACAGATTAGTTGGTTGGGGAAAAAGAATTTTGGGCACATAAAAACCATTCAGGACCATGTGTCTTGAAAACTTGCCTTTTCCTCCCACCCCAGCTTTATCTTTTGTTTTGATGAAAGAAGACATCTTTCCTGGTCAGCAACTCCAGGATGTGAAGCAGCATGCCTGGGAGCTATGCTCAAAGCCTTTGCCACCTCCCTCTGTGGCTTCCAACTCTGTGTTTGGTCTTGGAAGAAGAATTTTGGATCATCACAGCAGGTAAATGTAGTTCACACAGAGAGGTCTTGAAAGACCTAGAGCTTTTTAGGTGAGAATTTCTTCCATTCTGCAGCTCCTGCAGAATTTAACACAGGTTAGGCCCTGAGGGGTCCTTTCTGTGGCCTAGGGATGGTAAAGATCTGTGCTGTCTCTAGTTTGCTTCAGGAAGGTTGCTCCAGCTTCCCAGGCTTTTTGTGGGCAGGCAGGGTTTGACTACCTGCCTCTTCCCTGAGCATGTCAAGTAAACTGCTTATGGAATGGATGGTCCAACCAAACAATTTTTAAGGTTAGTGTTAAAATTCAAAGTATCAGAGAAAATAAGATACTTTCTCACCTAGCAAAGCTTTTCACTTTTTTCATTTATGTACTGATTTCCTGGATGAAGTTACAATATTACATTCAGTGTTATTATTCACCTGAGTATATGCTGTTTGACGTAAACAGAGATTGTAGAATCAAGTCCTCGTCTGAATTATTGAGAATACCACTTTGTATAAATCAATTACAGTAACTGGTCATGAACTGAAATCCTTTGAGTTTTTCCATGTAAGAAGGGGGGAAGATCTCTCTCTCTCTCTCTTTTTTTTTTAATTAGATGTTACAGCTCTTACTTGTAGCCTTGGCAATTTAATTGAACTTAACCAAACTGAGATCCCATCAGGTTTTAACTGTGTTGTTAGAGTACGATTAAAATAAGCCATCAAACAGCACTAAAAGCACAATTCTATGTACCCCAGTACATGGGGTTCATAAAGGCATATAATCCCTAAATGTTTTAGCACAAATTGGTCTGGATTGGGCGTTTAAGTAGAGAAGAGGTTGTCCTGTGGTAATACACAGTCATAAGAAATTATTCTCTAAGCATTTTGGTTTTAGACTGCAGCTGGTAGTTCATCTTCATTTGCAACTTGCCCTTTCTTAGGGGTTTTTGATCAGTCAGGGACATTATGTAGTTCTCTGTCACATAGCCTGAGGTTTTTTTCATGTGTCTGCCTCTGCAGGGTAGACCAATCTGATTGTGACTTGTAAATTCACCACTTAGGCAAACTGTTGTGTAACTGCAGTAAAATGTCTAATCTCCCTTTGCCCTAAGCTGGCACACATGGCTGGATTTTTGGTGAGTGTAAACAGTGGCGTTGAAGGCAGTGGAAATTTTGCTGCTCTATACCAGCTGAGAATCCAGGCCAAAAGGTATATGGAAATCATAAAACCTCTGTTATGGTTTCTGATATTTTCTGGTATTTTAATATTTTGTTCTTATGTATACCTCTACAGTAACTTCTGATTTATAGTGTCTGGGTAAAAACAGGAATGAACTTTTCTATCAGTTTACATATATAGATACACGTTCAAGAGTGATTCTTGCTCTCTGCAGTAGGAAACCAAGGAAAGATATAAGAATCCTCTTGTTTTTTGACAGATGTACCTGAAGACAGCGGGGTGGACAGGGCTCTGGCAGCCACTGAGACTGATCTTGTTTATTAAGGCGCCTGTGGTGGTTCCTGGAGCACGGGGAGGTGAGTGTACTCCAGTGTCACACCACAGCCAAACATTGTTGCTGCAATGACTCTGGTGTGTTCAGAAACTGCAGTCCTGCTGTTTTCACTGGCAGTTCAGTGAACTGAGTGGGACTGAATGATTTTTCCCACCTCCACTACAACTCTAGTGAAGACAAGAGCAGAATGTGCTGCCTGCAGCCAATAGTCAACAGCACCCAGAGTTTAGGGACAAGTGACAGCTGAAATGCTAGTAGGTGACCTGGCTGCCTGAAGGAGTTCATGAGAATGCAGAAGGGTTTTGAGATTAAATGGGATGAAGGAGTTGAGGTTACAATACAGTAATCTAAATACAGCTGAATGTGCTGAGAAGGTTAAAATTAGCATTTACTGGCACTGGTGGTATATTATTTTGTAACTCTTTGAGGAAATCATTCAGTGAGAGTAAAATTTCAGCAGTTAAATGTCTGGCAAGTTAGCACTTTTAAGGCCTTTGATTCTGCTTTTCTTCTTCCTACCTGCTAGATCTAAAGTACCTTTTCAACTACCAAGCTGTAACCCACAGCAGGTCTGCGCTAGCATCTTTGTTGATCCTTCTGGAAATAAAATAAAGGTCTTTATGTAATCTTTGAGTAAAGAAACTTTCTCTCATGTTATAGATGTTGGTATATCTTGAGCTCCTACTAAAACACCACTGAATAATAAACACTATTTTTTTATATCTGTCTATCCATCTATATATATATATATAATTTACTATCCATTCTCATTTAATCATGACTATTAAATATCTACCTGAAATAGATAGGATGTTTATTGTAATGTGAATAGTCTGTAGGTGATTTGTTAAGTTTTAAATAAAGTAATTATTTTGTTTAATTATTCAGCTAAAGAAATTATTTTATTAAATAATAATACTATTGTATTTTTCTTTGTATCCAATTAAATCCTTCCTATGTTAAGTGACACAGATTCTTTATCACAAATAACTCTGTAAGAAATGAGCCTGAGATTAGCTCAGTTGGCTAGAGCTTGGTGCTAATAACACCAAGGTCATGGGTTTGATCTCTGTACAGGCCATTCACTTAAGAGTTGGACTCGATGGTCCTTGTGGGTCCTTCCAACTCAGAATAATCTGTGAAATCTGTGAAATGCAGTGTAGTTTGGGGATGCCTTGTAGAAATGTGCCTCTGTGAAACCCACCAGACCTGTGCTCCCACCAGGGGGCAGGATGAGACAAAAATTAAGGAGAGTTAACGGGAAAAAAACAACAGTACCGCTTTTAACCAGTCCCCCGCCCCCAACTTCAATTTTTGCAAAAGCACAAGCTCTGCAGCTGTATGACTATCTAAGTGAAAGCAAGTCTTCTGGTTTTTTTTTTTTAAGGGGAGTTATGTAAACAATGCTTGGCTTCTGCTTCAGTGAATATGTCTCACTGCTTCTGAGATGCTGTAACTCCTCACGAACAGAAGTCCTAGGATCTATTTATTTGCAGAAGCATTTTTAAACTATGTAAAGCTATATAATAAATCTGTTTGTTTCACATCTTGTATAACACAGTTGTACTTTAAATCCTGTCTGTGGCATTTTAGCTATTGTTTTTCTGAAACGCAAATTGAAGATAATCCTGGACACTACAATTCAGGACTGTAGCATTATATTGTCCTCTGTAAAAACAACATAGTAGAAGCCTGAGGCTTATGTCATGCCCAATTACAGATGAAGCCTGATGTCTTAAGTGTTTCTTGTGTCTAGGAATAATGCAGAGGGCAGCCTACTTTCTAAGATATTGCAGTGACCCACTTGTGCCATGATGGAAGAGACCACTGAGGCCTGTTTAGCCTAACCGTAAGCCATGCTTAGCTGTAAGGAACAAAACCCAATGAAAACACTAAATTTGTTCATAAAAGTGGGTGTGCTTGTAAGGAATGCTGTTCATAATTAATTATAGCTTAATCTCAGATGATTTGAGTACTCAGAGAAAAAAATCGTGAAAGACGTTTTAGTAATTACACCACAGAATTTGATATCTGTAAAAGGTGAGAATCACCTGAGAACAGAAATGTGTCAACTAGTTAGCAGGATGCTGCAAACCCACAGCTGAAGTGTGAAGCTTGTAGTTGGTACTTATGGGTTGCTAACAGCCATAATTTTACATGCATGTTACCAGAGTTACAGATTGCCATGCACCAGAAGCCATGACGAGAGTAACTGGGTTTTTCGTCCTGTAGTTAAAGACTCCATTAACTCGAGTGTGTCTGCAGCTTTTGTTTTTCATTTAAACTTTATGCATCATTGTTGCATTTAGCTTGAGAGAGAGGTTATTCAAGTAGGTCAACTTTGTCAAACAGGTGGTGGGAATAAATGCAAACAGATGTGGAAGGTCTGAATGCTCAGGGGTATAAATAACTGCATGGAGACTGGCCTCTGCAGTTTCTTATCTATCACTTCTGAATTAAAACTGTGAATCTCAGCATTGTGCTCTGCCCTGTCAAAGCTTAAATGACAGCTTTAGGAGGTGGTGGGTTGTATTGAAGAATGCATTTAGAGGAAGTGACCGCAGTGCAGGAGTCAAGTAACATGTCTATTGCAATGACATATTTGTGATCATCTGCCAGTTCTCTTCCAAAGCTATCAGAGACATAGGCTGTATTTTTGCTATGTATATACTTTGGATGTTTTTTCTCATTTCAAAAATCTGAATTATAGGAAAGAGAATTAAAACTCCAGGATCTAGAATGCTTCATAACCTATATGTGTAAGAAATTATACTTTTGGCTTTTACAACAGACATGTCATAGACTCACAAACTCATGCAGGTTGAATGGGACCCAGGAGTGAGTCCAACCCACTTCTCAGAGCAGGATCTGTACTGAGTTCAAAGTAGGTTTCTCAGTATTTAGAAAACCTCCAAGTCTGGATAGTTCTTGGACTACTTGGACAGCCTGTTCTAGTACTTCATATCCTATTCCTGTCAAAAACTATTTTCCTGATGAAGTCAGAACCTTCCTTTTTAGTTCATGTCTGTTGTTTTCCATCCTCCTGTCAGGCATTTCTGCAAAAAACTTAATCTTCCCAAGAATCTTTTTGTAGGTATTGAAAAGCTCTGTTAAGTCACCCTAAACCTTCTATATCCATGCTGTGAAGGTGAATGTTTGTATTTCTATATTTTCACCATGACTATGACACGTAATGTGATACCATCTTTAATTATTTTCTATACATTTTGATGACCTAATGACATCGTAGTCTTTTTCCTGAGTTGCCTGCCCCTTCTTTCAAAGGTCACAAACTTTTTTATTTCCCCCTCTATGTGTCTGTAAAAGTTCCCTGTTCGCCTGGGCCAGTCTTCCTTGCTGGCTCATCTTTCGGCATGTAGGGATGACCTGCTCCTGCACCTTTAACATTTCCTTCTTAAATTATGTCCAGCCTTCCTGGACCCCTTTGCTTTTAAGGGCTGTTTCCCACAGAACATTCTGAACCAGTGTTCTGAACAGGCTGGAAAGTTTGCACTCTGAAAGTCCAAGATAGAGGTTTTTGTTGGCCCCCTTCCTTACCTCACTGGGAATCTAAAACTCAATCATTTCATGGTCACTATGCCCAAGATGGCCTTAGACCACCACACCTCCCACCAGCTCTTCCCTGTTTGTAAACAGCAGGTCCCGTGTGGCATCACCCTTCAGAGGCTCCCTTACCAGCTACATCAGGAGGTTGTCTTCCACACACTCCAGGAATCTCCTCTGCAGCCTCCTCTCTGCCATGTTGGGTTTCCAGCAGGCATCTGGCAAGTCCAAGTCTCCCACAAGAACAAGGGCTGGCAATTGTGAAACATCAGCTAGCCTCTTAGAGAATAGTTCTATAGTTATAGAATAGTTCTATAACAACTTCCACCAGGATGTCTGTGTGGTTATTAGTATTTTACTATTATTACTAGCATTTATTATTAATACAATTACTATTATAATATATTATATATTATAGAATGCATAATATAAAATATTATTACTTTTACTATTATTTAAATAACTATTGTAATAATATTTTGCTATCATACTGTAATCATTCATTTCAACATCATAAGTCAGCCCCTCAAAAAATAATCAAAACATTTCTTATTTTTATTTTCTTTTGGTTTTGCTTATAATTATGTCTGTTTCATGTTTTAATCTTTCCCCACTGGCTCCTGGAGTTAAAAGCTTAACAATGTTCTGCTGCTGCAACAAATTAAAGGGCCCAAAATGAAGGGGCAATGGGGTACTCTCTGACTACTCTATTTCAAAAGGAATGAGTTCGCAAGGAACAGATAAAGGCTTGTGCAAACTGGAAAAGATACTAAAGAGAAAAATTTCCTCCAGCATATTAGTATGCCCTAACTTCCAGAGGTTTAAATGTCCACACAAAGTGGAAGCCAGAAACAATGCTTTTACTATTTTTTTTCTCCAGCAGATCAAATCAGAAAGTGGCTTTGCGTGTGAGAGTTTCACAGTTGGCTGAAACACAAAGTCAGAAAGTTTTCTGCTAAAAACAGTTGGCAGAAAACTGGTCTTTTGGTATTTTTTTACGCGATTGCAGAGAAGTTCTGTTTTGTCAGCGGCTTACGTCTTACTTTCCTTCCTCAGGCTGTCCAAGGTGGGAGCATGTGGTGGTCTTGAAATGGTAGCGTGAGGTTCACAGTGGTGCTGCTCAGGATGCTCTGGTAGAGGCTGCAGGAATATCTGATTGGTCTGTTTTTCCACATCAGATCATAAGCTGAAACAAGGAGTGTATGAACTCGTACATGTATACTTACAGACAGGGCAAACATAGTTCAGTTATGTCACAGTGGAATTATTTCAGATGTCTTTTAAGATTATTTAAGATTATTTAAGGGTTGAATATCAAAGTACATCACTACAGTGGTAGGAACATCAGCACCAGATTTAATACATGTTATTGTGTGTTGCTGTTCCCAGTGAACAGATTCCAAAGAGATATCTTGTTGGTGTCAGAAGTTAGGGGAAAATGATGCTATGCTATGCATCTTTTTTTGGTCTAATGTAGCTACTTCCAGAAATAAGAGAGGTGGAAGGTGCTGAGTCCAAAGGGGTGATGGCAAAAACATCATCTATCCTCAGCTGTGTTGTCTAGATATAACTGATTATGGTGTGTTGGATGCAATTTACCCTTTTTCTAAAGTGAGTTATAATATAGAATTTTTAATCAGATTAGATACTTTGTAGCAAATGTCAACTTGTAGGAAAAAATAAAACAGTGAACTTAAGAAGAGAGAATCTGAGAAGAACAATGTAAAAATTCTCCTTGATTTAATTGTAGTTATGACAGTAAATTCAAATTTCCTACAAAGCCCTTCACAGATGTACTGCTTTTTCATCTGAGAATCTCAGGAGTGCTAGAAACATTAATTAATTAACCTTCTTAATAATTCTGTGAAATAAGATTGGTAATTATTATGAGATACTCATTTTAGAGTAGTAAGACAAGGCACAGAGATGTTAAGTAATATACATAATGTTAAATACTTTGGTAGCATCTCAAGCAGTTACAGTGAACATTCTGACAGGTAGAGGTGGGATCTGAGAACAATCTAAAAAAATAGCCACCTTCAGGATATCTTAACCTGAGAATAAGAAATAGATTTTCTAGTCTTGATACTCTTGTTCTTTTAGCTACTGGACCTGAAAACTGTCAAGCATGAGTTGAACAGCAATCTGGATTCAGCTATCAGAGGATGTAAATACAAGTGTCTCTTATGATGAATTACCTTCTATCTGATGTTTTTCTAAACTTTGTTGGATCAAAACATTCCAAGGGAGTCTTTGCTTCTCAAGTATTTTTCTAGCATTTATAGTAAAGAGAGAAACCTTAGATGATGAGTACAGCTAATGACTTATGTAGTAGTAGGCAACCTTTCTCTCAAAGAAGTCTTTGCTTTAGATCAGTGGCTTGAGGAACCCTAAGTCATTATTTTTAATCCTAGTGTTGATACTACTATGGACTCTATGGATTCTTCCTGATGTGAGAACAATATACACTAAAAAATGTAAAAGATTATATGGAATCTGACATGTTTTAGTGAAGAAGAACCTCATAGTCAGCACTCAGGACTTGTGTGAGGGTAAACTGTCCTATGGGAGGAGAATGGAAGGAAAAGCAGCTCCAAAAATGCCTGTAACACAGCTAAGAATAATTATTCAAATTTATTGTTATACTGAAAAGACAAAAACAGAGCAGTGATTACAGTTATTTCTCCTTAGGTGCTTGTGTTTGAGTTTTGAATTGATGCTTTGACTTTCTTTCTTTGTCCCCTAAGCTACAGGCAGGTTGTTTAAGCCCAGCCATAGAAGAGAAAAAACCATCTCTGCTTCTCCTCATATCTATAGACTGATCTTGGAGTAAGGAGACTCTTATAACTTGGGACTAGTCATCTGCAGGTGCAACAGACAAAGAAAACAACGCAGGCTGTACAGTTCACAGGGAGGGCAAACTGTGGCCAGGAGAAGAAAGAGGGAGTACTACACATCCAACATACATGGGTTCTCATTAATTGGAAAATCATGAGGGAACAGAATTCAGTAGGTTTCCAGATTATCTTCACTAAGTCCCCATATTGAGCATTATTTTTCCATTTCTGAAAGAGAAGCAGGTGGCAAGTTAGCAGATTCTCACTGTTTGTGAATTGACATCTAGATCTGAAGAGCTGCAGATTTGCCTTTGTCAAGGCTGCAGTGCCTTCCTCTGTATTCAGTTTCTCCATTCCTGGTTTGATGTGGCTGTTTCAGAGCCCTTCAGCTGTGATTTCACGTGTCTTCTTTTCTCAGCCTCATCAAGGTGTGAATTAGAACAGTCGTTATTAAATACCCTATGATGTTGTGATATGCCTCTTCATACCTTATGACTAAGGGAGAATGCTTCTGTGTGTGAAAATAATGCAGTGTGGATGCAATGTGCTGTTTCCTCAGGGCAAAGGGGAATGCAAGATGTGAAGATAATCTATAGATGCATACATATTGTGGAGTAGGAATCTCCTTCGTATTTGTCCCCCTGTATCTTTCATTTCTTTTATATCTTTAGTGTTGTGTGTAACATATTTTACAGAATAAATATATTTAATGTTGGTTTAACTGGGAAAATGTAGAGGAAAAAATAAAAGACATAAATCCAACAGAAAGGCTATAGATATCTCTTGGCTTGCAGATATCTTCTTCAGTGCTGTTTCCATGGAAATTATTTATAGTGCCTGGAGGGAGTGAAGTGCAGGTCACAGATCCGCAGAGCTACAGTAGGCTTTCAGCCCTGTTAGGCAGAATCTGACAACAACAAATGGGAATGACTTTGAATGGAGCTCTTCTGCTTTCACAGGAAAACGTAATCTCTTATAAAAATGTGGCTTTGGAAGAAAAATATTAATCTCCGTGGCAGTTTCGGGTGAAAATGGAACCAAGAGCTGTCGGTTTTCATAATGAAAACAGCTTCAAATTCTTCCCTCAATCCCCCCTCCCCTTGCTGCTTGCAGTCATTAAGGGTTTCATCACATTTATTAGAGCAGAATTCTAAGTACTGTTTTGGATAATCACTGTGTATTCCAGTTTGGCTAATTATTTTGCTCTTGAATGTCTACCTGGGATATGCTGAAACAGAGCAAAAAAAGTCAAATCTGGCAAGTGCTGTAGATACTGCCATTCATCAAGGAGCATATTCTGCATTTTATTTACATAAAATTCTATTTTATATAAAATACTAAACATACGTGGAACTTTTTAAAATTATATTTACGTATATTTCATGTATGTGTATTTTTTTTTCTCCTTAAGGAATTAAAAAATGTTATATAAAAATTTGTGTGACAGCCACAAGCCATGACTTTAGGTCTTGTTTACAACTATTTTTCAGCTTTAGTTTAGTATCTGAAAGGTTGTACCTACCATAATGTGATACACTTTACTGTAACTTAGCCAAATGAACTGTGAAAATCAGGAGATACTGAAGTGATTGAAGACAGGCCATATCTGCTGCTTATATGAAACAAGTAACTTCTGTGGTGTCCTAAATGCAGGGACAGGACTCATTACTGCAGATGAATCACATAATGGGTAAGATTGGAAGGGACCACAGTGGGTCATTTGGTCTGACCTCCCTGCTCAAGCTGGATTACCCTGGAGCATGTGGCACAAGATTGTGTCCGGACAGTTCTGAGTATCTCCAGTGAGGGAGACTCCACAATTTCTCTGGGCAATCTGTCCAGTGCACAGTAAATTGCATAGTAAATGTTCTTTCTCACATTCAGGAGGAGTTTCCTGTGTATCGATTTCTGCCCATTGCCTCTTGTCCTATTGTTTGGCATCGCTGAAAAGAGCCTGGCTTGACACCCTACCTTTGGATACTTACAGGCATTATGAGTTCCCCTATCTTTTCTCAAGGCTGAAGAGGCCCAGCTCCCTCATCCTTTCCTCGTAAGAGAGATGCTCCAGTCCCTTAATAATCTTTGTTGACCTCTCCTGGACTCGCTAGAGGAACATCATGTCTCTCTTGCCCTGAGGAGCCCAGACCTGCACACAGCACTCCAGATGTGGCCTCACGAGGGATCCAGATGGTCAGGATCAGCTCCCTTGACCTGCTGCTCATCCTAATGTACCCCAGGACACCCATGGCCTTCTTGGCCACAAGGGCACTGCTGGCTCATCGACAGTTTGTTGTCCACCAGGACCTCCAAGTCCTTCTCCACAGAGCTGCTTTCCAGCATCTTTTTTATGGAATGGGAAGGTTTTACCATTCTAAAACTGTCTAGAAATGAAGGAGAGGAAATTACCTTACTGATCCTTTTCTTTGTCTTCATTTGGCTGACGTAGTGTAATATGAGCTAATGTAGTTTGTGTGTCTCTCCTCTACTTCTCTCTAAGATGAGAAAAAAAGTATTGAATGTCTGTTTCCATACCAGTGTTGTGACAAGGTCTCACTCCTCCTCTCCCCCACCTCAGCTTTACAATATCTGGTTGGGTTTTTCTATATTCTTTTCTTCAATGTGGTAGATATTCTTCAAATTAGCACAGTGTTTCTAACAGTTCAATTAGGTACGTCTCTCAACCACTCAGGTGTATAAATCTTAGAGGTGTCTGCTGGCTGGAGATTAAATATTAACCACTACCTAGAAATTCAGCACTCACCTCATTAATCCATTTGAAACCATCTGTCATAAAAAGATGCAATATCTGGCATCACTTTTTTCCCCCTTTGGCATCTGCCTATTAACTTTTAATTTCAGAGAAATGTGAGAAATATGTTATTAAATTCAGTAATTTTGTGACCATGCTTTTGTCAGTTTGGATATCCTGGCTGATAATTATTAAATAGCTTTCACTAAAAGAAGCTCCATTTGAAATCTTTTCTATCAATTTTTTTTCCTTGGTGTCATCTTTTCTTGTTGGGACAAATTGTTCTGAACGGCAGTAGGTACAAAGCTATTGACCCCAGGAGATACTGTTGGGGGAAAAAAAAATAAGTGCAAAACAAGACCAGCCTACATGCTCCCTTCCTGTGCAGAATGTTTTTGGATTCCCACAGTGTTATGGAATGGATATGGAATGAAATATCTTAAATACTCAGGAACATGTCCGTGCATGTTGTGTTCCATTTCTTTAGACATAGACTGAATGCAAAGAGCAGTAAGAGTTGTGAACCTTCCCCAACAAACAAGGTGAAAGGAAGATTGAGTACTGAAGCTCATTCTGTAGTATTAAAGACAGCAAATCTGTATGCATTTCTAGGACATCATGCTGTTACACACTGAATGCCAGTCTCTGTCTCTCTAACTATGGTTAGAAATTCAGAAGGTGATAATATCATTGGTTGTTACCTATGGTGGTGTTACGAAGCTATAGAACACTTAGCTCTCAAAGACTTAGTTTTATATTGATGGAGAAAGAAAAAGCATTGATACGCCATTATGGTGTCCTGCACAGGGCACACTTAGGTATTACAATATTCCTTCTTGACATTCAGGAGCATACTGAATGGATCCATACTGACCCTTTTGCATAGCTATTAAAATAATCCTTATTTTTCTTCACAGCAAGTAAGATGGACTACTTAACTTTTTGAGACTATTATTATATTTACTACTTTTTTCAGTGTTCTTTGAAGCTGCTTCATGGTGAGAGAAGGCTTAAGTCAACAACAGCCTTCTAAAAAAGAAATTTTTAAAAAAGAATTAATCAGCAATATTGGTTTTGTTGGGGATATTTTATACAGACTTGTCCCACAATGTAAAAAACCCTTTTTTCCTTTTGCAGATGGAAATGAAGCAATACCGTTCCTCACTATATTTTGCCCTCAAAGTTCCATGCATATAATTGCAGTGGTAATTTGATACTGACTTGATTATTTTTCTGGTCTACATAAATGCTGAATATAAGCAGTCAGAACCCAGAATATGTACCCTAAGAGAAGCTCAAAAATATTATTTCATAACAATGAAGCAGTGTTTTAATCCTGTGAGATCCTTCTATTTTGATGATATCCCTATTCTTTCAATTGTGTATTAACTATATTTGTGTTTATTACAATAATGCTATAGTAAAGCTGAGTGGTTTCAACTCCATTGTCAGAATAATTTTTTGCCATAGTACAGCTTCTTATTTATCTTATAAATTGCTAATAAGTAGCTTTCAATTGATAATTGATCAACAAACTGGTATCTTAGTTTAGTACCCATTGTCTGCTCTGTGTCGAGGCTGAAAGAAATTGCCTGCTAGAGGTCAGTACACAGGTACAGCTTCTCTGGTGAAAACCTTGCAATGAATAGGTTTTTGTTTTTTTTTTCCCTGAGGTGCTAATTGAAGCTTAGCAATAAAAAAAGACCACATTGACTGCAATTAGTACAAACCCTCACAGAGACCTGTATCCACTTCATAAAATTTTACTAGTCTAAACAGCTTCTTTGGCTTTTGTTTTCCAGTGCACCAGATTAATATCTTTATTTCATTTCACCAAACTGAAATAAGTAACAAAAATGTAGGGTAAATAGTTTCTTTTCAGCTGATGAATACTATTGAGCTTATCAGCCAAGCAGAGTACCACCCATTAATGTGAATAATGCTTCTCCACTCAGTTTTGCATACTACTGTCTACCTTTATTTATTTATTTTTTTTTATTTAGACAACCAGGCAGAGTGAGTCTTCTGAAATACATTTCGCAGAGATTACTTTATAAATTAATTTAACGCAGTTCTCCCAGATTTGTTAAGGACTCTGAGATGGATGTCCCTGATAAAATATTGAGGAGAGATTTGGTTGTTCTGTGCAGTTCTCTACCAGTCATTACTGTGTGGTAGCTCTACAGAGACATAAAATATACAATATGTGAGATTTTCTTGTAGCACTTCAGCTTCACTACTCTTTCTCTGGAGCTTATTCCACAGCAGCTTGTGCAGAACCGTTATGAATAAATATCTATTCCTGTGTTTGCACAGCCAATTCATACAGGCATGAAGGAAAAATTATAATTCTTCTGTAGTTTATGGCATTTGTGAGGAGTACCTTTTTCTATAGTAATTATTTAATTTATTTAGAATTTTAAAGTATCAGTGCAATAGCTTGTACTCATGAGCAAGATGAAATACAATGCACACTATATAATTCTAGGCAAATAAGTATTCAGCTGTCTTTGGCAGAAGGATGTATTTGAGAGGAAAAGCTGAAGTGACCACAGGTAATGCAGTTACATGGATGTGTCAGTTGCCGGTTGCTCTTTGGCACTTGAATCTTACATTTTCTATTATAATTCCAGAATAATCATGCAGCTCCCCAACATGAATGGATTTGGTCAGTCCCTAAATAGACTGTGTTTGCAGTTGAAATCAAATGCAGTCAGTGCTCTTGAAATCTGTTAATTACGGCTGACACTGAAGGCATGGAAGAGACATGTGTAGAAAAATTGTATAACTGCCTGCAGCTCAGATCTATAATAGTAATTACACATGGAAATGCATGAAGTAGAATGATTAATTTTTCTTATTATGACTCAAGCCTCACTCTGGACTTGTGCTAAGGACTGTTTTGTATGAGCTATCTGCAAATGGGTATCTCATTATTTGGGCTGGGAAGACTAAATGAAGCAATTGCTTTGGGTAAAGTTGGCTATACAAGCTCATGTGTCTCAGTTGTACTGGTCTATAGCTAAGGCCAGGAAGATTTTTTGCCTTTTGAGTTAGAATAGAATATTTCAATTGGAGACAACCTATAATGATGATCTGGTCCAAATTCTAGTTCAGGACTGGCCAAGGATCAAAGCATGTTTTTAAGGACATTGTCCAAATTCATGGAGGCTGACAGGCTTGGGGCATCAACCACCTCTCTAGGTGCATGACCACCCTCTCAGTAAAACAATGCTTCTTAATGTCCAACTTCCCTGACACAGCTTTCAACCATTGTCACAGGTCCTATCAGTGGATATCAGCACCTCCATCTCCACTTCTCCTTCCCAGGAAGCTGTATAGAGCAATGAGGTCACCTCTCAACCTTCTTTTCTCCGAAGCTGACAAGCCCAAAATCCTTCACTGCTTCTCACAGGACGTTCTTGGCCGTTCACCATCTTTGTTGCCCTCCTCTGGATGCATTCCAGTGCCTTCACATCCTGAAATGGTGGGGCCCGGAATTGCACACAACACTCCAGGTGAGGACCTTCTTCACTACGTGGCGGCTTCACAGTGGGAAAAACCCTCCTTACAACCAGCCTGAACCTCTCTTTTTTCAGTTTATCCCCACTGCCTCTCATTCTCCCCTATGCACCAGTGTGAAGGGCCTGGCTCTGCCTCCTCCATACCCTGCTTGCAGGTGCTGGCAGGTGGCCAGTCAGCTGGAAGATACGTTTGAAGCACTGTTTGTTTATTTCACCCATGTCCCTGTTGAATGTTGCATAATAGGATGTAAAACAGCATTTATATCCAACAAAGATGTACTGAGGCATCCCTGAGTATTTTTTATTTTTAAATCTCAAGCTTTTGTAAATTCAGATTTCATGGGAGGAATAAGTATGCAATATTTTTTCTTTCTTCCAAAACTGACTTTTAAAACTCTTGGGGGTGTGCAAAAGAAATGAAAAAGAATTAGGGGAAAAAACCAAACCACACCAAACCAAAAAATACAAAACAAAAAGTAAAAAGGCAAGTTTTTATTTTTCTTGGATTTGTAATTCCATTTGCACTAACATTCAGTCCGAGTGTGAAGTGTGCATGAGAGTGTTGGTGAAACTCATGACAGAGGTATTAATGTGTTTACAATCAATGAAGTCCTAATAATTCCCTGTCACATTAGGTGTATCTGAATATAAGGCTGACTTTTTAAAATTAGGATCTCAAGTATGCCAAAGTAAGGATTGCCGTGTATTTCTTTACATTTTGACTCTCTAGATCTGTTTGTTCTTCAGTGAAAAATGTACAGCAAAATCAGGAATAACACTTGTTCCAAGGCTGAAACTTTTATATCTTTGATGATAAAGAATGGTATTGAATCAGAATGGGACAACTTAATTTACGTCACGCACCAGTGACTGACTTTGCATGAATTGAATGTGTTGTTCCTCATGAATTGCAACTGTTTAAATCAGCTCTGGGTGTAGTAACATTTTTTAAATTTATTTAATAAATATCTGCTGGAAGGCTGTTCTAATAAAACCTCTTAAAACAAGATAAAAGGAAGAAAAGTCTAGTAGTTCTCTTCAGCTAGGCATCAGTGGGGACCTTATTTAAACAGAGAGGGGAAACTGGTTCAAAGATGAAAGACAAAGGTGTGTTATTTTTCTTGAATATGTTTGTACTAACAGGTTGGCTGTAAGGCAAGCTGGACTCTGGCCCATTTGAGAATTCCGTTGGTAGGAAATGGATAACTGGAAGTCAGATTTCACAGAATATTCATAGTTGAAAGGGTCCCACAAAGGATCATCAAGTCCAGCTCTTAAGCGAATGGTCCATACAGAGATCGAAACTGTGACCTTGGCATTATTAGCACCAGGCTCTAACTAGCTGAGCTAATCTCAGTTAATTTAAATGGTCTTACATTTGCATTTCAGATGATTGATTCCTGGGTTTGTAGGGTTTTTTGACTCCCCCTTCTTGTTGATTGCCCTTTCACGTTTAACTTTTGTGTTCTCGTAAGCTCCTATGATGTCTAATAAACCTGCAAATGAGAGCACATTACTGTAGCAAGCACAAATTATTTTTCAGTAAATGAGTGTTGAAGCTGTTTCTCTAGCTAAGTAATAACAACTTTAATGCATGTAAACAATATTAAGTGACACCAAATGTTAGCTTTTCCTTTATTTGCAAGTAACAGAATGGTTTTTCAGCTTAGCACTTGTACTTTGAACAACTTCTTATTCTCCTAAAATTCTGGCAAGTTTCTCAGCAGGAGTTAAGGCCAAATAACAGCTATAATCTGTTCAATAAAGTGCTGAGGGGGGGTTATTTATTTCACTGGATTCTGCTTTCTGTATGGGGTTTTTTTTTGAGATTTTTCCTTTATTTTACCCAGAGCACATTTTACTTTGCTTTACTCATAGTTCCTAGTTAAAGCTGATGATCTCATTTAACATTACTTTGTTAGACTATTAAGCAGTGCCATGATATACTGGAGTATTTGTTTTAAAATCCTGTAGCTAAAATTACTTAACAAATGTAGCTCCCATGAAAATTAGTGGAATTAAACCAGAGCTGTGTCTTGACTCTCATATCTTAGCACCGAAAATAATTTGTCCATTTCCTTGTTCTAGCTCACAGTTTAGCACTGAGCCTTTCACCTGAGAACTCTGAGCTGCAGGACAAATAATTTGTGTGACAAGTTCGCTAGAGACGATCCTGGAGACTACATAGACAATGTCTGTTTTGAGGAGGTTTTTTGCCTTCCTGCCAAAAAATGGAGTAATATATTACTTAAAATCTCCCCCAAGCTACAGATAAAGATTCCTGTGTTGTCTGTATGATTATGATCACCACTATGTGACAGTATGCAGTTGCCCAACAGTTTCTATTCTTTCCTTCTTTCTGAACTCCTTCAATAGTCTTGCAAACAAGATTCTACCTCGTGCTATATTTATTTATTGAATCTCTAGTTTTAGAACTATGTGCATTGTTCTTCATATAGATCCTATTTCAATTTCTGATTTTGGGGTTCCTTAAGCATTATCTTAGACAACAAAAGCAGCTGGTTTCCTATTAGTCTTACAATGTGAATGGAGTACTTTGTTCTCTCGTCTTTAAAAGGGAGGTTCTCTTGTTACTACTGTCATTAACCATTAGATGTTAATTTTCTAACAGTGTTTCACGTTTTTCCCTTAACAGAGGTGTTAAGTTCATCACTATCAGCTGAATTTTTTCACTTGTTGCAAAATTAAGTAACTCAGTTGAATGAATTGGATATGCAGCAACACATTAACTACACAAAGTCATGAAAGAGTGGGAAAGTAAAATAGTGACATATCTAGGCCTCACTCCTATATATTTTAGTGCAGTCTGACTTTAAGCTTACCCTGCAAGAGAATCTGGCTGATTTGCTGACAACCTTTCCCCAAAAGGAGAAAGCGGTATTGCATTGTGACCATGTTTAAGTGTGTGCAGTAAATACAGTAGTCTGAACATTTTTGAGTTCAGTGAAAAAAACCCTAAAGATTCATTGTATAAAAAAAGATGAACAAATTGTTTTCACACAGGAGTTGTAGATTTTCAAGGGCACAGCAGGACCTCATTGTCCCCACTACTAACTCAAATGTTCACACGTGTCACTGTGTACATGGCACATGCTGGTCCATCTTTGCTTATTTGATTTGTACACATAAGTACAGTCATTGTATACTTACATCAAAAGACTGAAGCAATACAAATAGAGAAGACATGTAGCAAATAGCTCCCGCCCTCTTAATCATTTCAGTGGAAGTAAAAATGGGGGGCTAGAGGATGCTCTCACTTAGGGATCTGGGCTTAGACCTGGATGGTGATTACTCAGATGTCCTTGAATGGAGGTCTTCCTTCCAGTCTTCAGCTGGCTGCAATTATATTTCTATCATCTTTTTTTTTTAACATGTGCATATTTTTTTTTAAAAAAATCTTACTAAATATGAAAGCAGAGGCAAAGAAGAACATCTGCTGTAGAAAATATTCTGAATCGCAGCTTAGAGAGCTTATGAATACTGTAGGCTTAACACTTGTACAAAACTGGGTGGGTGCCACATTGTCAAGTGCAGACAGCATGGTGGGAGATCCCAGTATAGAAATCTTTTTTTAATGGTAGCAAAAAGATCAAAGAAAAAATTATTTGGAGGGAAAAGGCTTGATTTGGAGGCTTGATTTAACTTGGACACAAATTAAATTACTGTATGGATTTGGACAGACGTGGCATGATTAAAAATCCATGTAGTTAATCCACCAAGTCTTTATAAAGCTCATTACTGTCATGTGGGAAAATTCCTACAGAGAACTTTGGGCTGATTTACATGATTAAATATTAACCTGTGGATTTTAGGTAATTGGCCTTTTATTTCTGAAATCTAAATTTCTCATGGTATTCAATGAACCAGGAAGGATTTGAAAATTCAGCTGTGCTTTTTCACTAGTGAAGCTATGTTTTCTGATGCTGTTGTTGTTTTCAGCTCTTTCATCAGTGCTTCTACCTGGCTTTAATGTTGCTATGTCTACCAGCTGGGTCTCTAGCTAGTGCTCAGGAAATATTAACAGAAAGTGAGAAATGGATGATTGGGGTGAACAAAATAAATATTGTAGGCTCTTATGGAATGTAAAAGATTGTACTTGTTACCAGAACACTCTTCTGATTTTCAATATAAATGGCAGCTAATATGTGTGTTCCAAAGACCTGCCTGCCAAATATGTTGGATTTGGAAGAGTTCCTGCCACTTGCTACGTGCTTAGCCTGCCTATAATTATTATGCTCAGCTTTTTTTCCCCCCAACAATAGTGCATTTTACACAAGTGCAAAAGAGAAGCAATTTTAAGGGCTTTTTATGTCTAAGATGCTCTACACACAACTCACCTGCTGAAATGATTCTGTATTTCTGATAATTTTCTCCTCTGCATACAACATTTATTCCACAAAAGCCATGATTGCAGAGATAGAGTTCTTATTTACTGATGCATTAGTTGTAGTGAATAAAAGCATGATTTTTTAATGCGGTTTAAAACAAGCCAAGCAATTTTTAATAAAAACGATTTATTTGCAGCAAGGCAGGAAATTATTTTCCTATCCTATAAATAATCACTATTTAAATACTTTCTCACAATGATATTTGGATGCTTGAAAATATTAATGAACTTACATTATGGAAAAAGGCAGTCAGGAAAATTGAAACATCTAATTCAAATGACTTTGAAATATTGAATTTATTTCTTATCCTCATTTTATATTCCAAGATCATACATGCAGATATAAAAGGAAATTCTAACCAAAAATAGTATTTTCTCTGTTTCAAAAAAGCAGCATAAGCTATCTGGATATCCATAGATTTTTTTCCCATTTCTCTTAAACAAGAAATCTGTTACAGTGTTTCTTTTTCACAAAATGTTTTAGCTCTGAAAATACCATGGCTTTAATTGAAAATATTTAGTCAAACAACTCTCATCTACCTGCAGTACAGACTTCACCCTTGTATCCATTATCTGATCCAACCAATACTGGAATAGTTTATGTCAGTTTAATTAAAAAAAAAAGGCAATATAGGACATTTGTAATATTTAAATTTATTTCAGTAAACTGAGCAGGCTCACTTTTTATTGAGCTTTGTGGCAATTTAGCCACCGAAATATGATAACGAAAACTTCTATAATAGCTTTCACATTGGCACAGTGCTGAATTATCTTGAGCAATCTATGCCTATACTGAATACAAAAAATACCAGTGCTTGACATTCAAAGTAATTTAGGGGTGAGAATGCAATCTTCTCTGTAACAGAGAGCAGGGGTCCCCCTGCACACCATGATTTTGCTCATGTGAGTAAATGTCCTCATGAATAACTAAATAGGCACTTAGAATTGTAATGGCAGATGTGTCTCCAGATCAGCAACTTCCATGAGCAATGTACTTTATCAGGCACATCAGCAAACAGTCAGGATTACTGAGCAACCAGGGGATGGACGCTCTCTAATGTAACTACATGCCGGGCAGTTGGATCTCTGCAGGCTCCTGGGATTGTTCTTGGAGAGAGGTCAGATCTCCCAGCTATCACATTTGAGACACGACCTCAGGGACTGAGAATTCCTCACTGTACAAATCTGTATTTTAGTGTTATCTGTAGAAAGTGTAGGATGATCTGGTAGAGGTAGGACCCCAAAGTGAGGGAATAAATATATGTACATGGATTACCAAGCACTGCAGCAGGAGACCCTAATAGAGTGGGGGCCTTGTCAGTAGGTCACAGGGCCATGAGGCAGTGCCAAGCACGTGAGACACAATCTGATTGCACTAAGCAGGCAATTAAACCGGAGTAGTTTCTCTGAGCACTCACTGGAGCTATTTTCTAGATGAGCTACTGCTCTATCTTTTCTCTGAGACATGGGCTGGGTTCTGGAGACCTTTGACATGCACTGTGAGACAACCCTTTTTATCTCATGATACTACCTGTAGCTTAGCTATGGCTTCATTTCTTCTAGGAAACTACTGGGATTACTAGTTTAGTTTTCAGTTCATTCCTACTGGAAACAAAGCCAGAATTATAGCTGTATTCTTTTTGTATATTGTGTACTATACACTGTGGCCTTCAACACACCTGCATACAGGAGGCCACCCACAAATTGGCTCTAAATTATCTGTTGTTCTGCTACAGCAGACATTTCTGCTAGTTTAATTCATGAAGTCCATCAGCTGTCACAATTTTTCCCTCACTTGCTTTTAAATTATGGTACTTCTAAGAAAACGCTTAAGCATTCACTTGAGAAACAGCACTTAAACATTTTGTAGGGGATTGGTTGTGTGAAGTAGGACAAGAAAGTGTCAAACATACTAAATGTGTTCTGCTTCAGAATTTTTTTTATGATTCTGAGGCAGAGTTCTCAGTTTATGTGGCAATGCTGGGTTCTGGCTGTCTCCTCCAGGTGCACTGTGGCATGCTAATGCCATGCTGGTTGTGGCAAGGACATGACTTCTTCAAGGAGTGTTTTAGTGTCCTTGTGGAAGAACAGAAGTTATTGTAGGTCAGCAATTTGTCAGGTTCCAACAGCTATGTATTTTCAGTAGGTTCTCTTCAAAATAGATTAGACTGGTATAAGATCTTAAAGGTTTCCAGGCAGACTCATGTCAAAGTTTCTGCCAAAGAATGGTATTTAATAAAAGTTTTGTTGTTTCACACCTTAATATGGCTAGCGTTTTGTAGGTGTGATGAATCTTGATCTTCAAATAGATTAAATTTTCCTCATGGACACCATGGATGAGGATTTGTTCCTCCTGGCTTAGAATTAAAATATTAGGGAGAGGATTTAATGTAAATCCTCACTTAAGGGTGTTAAAGATTAAAGTGAGTTTTGATTAGCATAAATCTCTCAGCCTCTGTTCCCTGGCCCCTCACAGCTGCCCATAGGTGCCTTCTTATAAGAAACAAGAAGAAGAGATTTTTATTAATTCATCAGAACTTGTTGGGACAGCCCACTGTGAGAAGCAAATCTACCATGACTTTAGGCTATGTGATTCCTTGAGGAGGGAATCAGAATCACGGTGCGTTTGCTAAGTGCTTAGGAAAGTCCTGTAATGACTAAATCTTGTAAAATAATTCTAATTTTTCTTTAAAGATTCTGATCTTTCCCAACTCAGATAATCCTTTCTAGTTGTTCTTAATTGGAAGTTTTATATTTTGAAAGCTAATGCAAATTCAAGTATCTAAAAAATAACCTACATGTCATTCAATGCTTTCGTAAATTCAATCGAAGGTGCAAGCATGCAGTGCTCTTGAAAATTAAGTTGTTCTTCATCAGAATTGATAGCTAAAATGTAATAATGCCTTTAGCTGAACCGTGATTCCAAGCTGGATGTTTAAATGGAGCCTGGATGCCAGGTGTCTATGGGGCATTTGTGCTTTAAAATTTTGCAGCCAAAAACCCAGGTCTGAAGATGCAGAGTTTTTCTTAACTGGGAGAACAACCTCTGTAATTAAATATCTGAAAGTGGGCATCCATGTTAACATTTCAGAGCTTTGGTACCAAGTTGTATCAGTATTAAAACAATGAATGGTGGTTTATGGTTAATGATACTGCAATGTTAAAGAATATGATTTTCTTACACCACAGAGAGATGTAGTGTAGTCATGGAGATTTTATGGTGAGGTAGTACCCTGAAATATAAGTGCTATTGTTAAAATACAATTTATTGGGTTTTTTTAAATGAGCGTTTATTCTGACTTAAGACACCAAGGATATACGCACAAATACATACACACACACAAAAGGCAGTTGGTAGTATTTGCAAAAGCATCAAATTCTACTTTTAATTATAGAGTAAAATATTGTAATTCTTTTATTCTGATCAAACCCAGCATCTCCCTATTAGCTTATATATGCTAATATATATATATATATATTAGATGCATCTATTTGATGAAAAAAAGTAAGACTTCAGGACTTTTAGCTGGCCTAAGTCATATTCCCAATGTGGATTTTAATCTTTCTGGTGTATCTGTAGTTCCCTCTCCACTTTTCACTTATATTATAATAGTCTTTACACATAGTGAAGCTGTGATAAAAGATAACCATGGTAAGTGAAATCATTGATAGATTGGTGGCCTTTTTTGGCAGGTTTTTTTTTTTTTTCTAGAGAACTGAGATTTAAACCTCTTGGCTGTAAAACTCTCCCAAGTATTCTTCTCTTCAACCTTTGATTGCCAAAATGGACTTGCATTTTACTATTAGTGTTAATGCTGCTGCTTCTTCTAAAAATAAATATTATTATCATAATCAGAATTTGTATTCCATTCATAGAGAGACCTTTGGAGTAGCGCCATCCATTGTTCTAAAGAGACTGTTATAAATTCCAAACACAATTATATTTTAGGATCAGGTACTTTAGTCTGTGACAGCTTAGACTGAAGACAACACTCCTCCTTAGTTATAAATTTTTCTTAGATTATCAGGGTGATCCTGTGCCCTTTAACCAGTGTGGGAGGTTTCCTGTAATTTCTTTTGTAGAGAGAGGATCAGGTTGAAACCCCTGTAGCTTAGTACTAACACCGGACAATTTGGCTGTTAATTACATGTAGCTTTTCACAGTGATTTTGATGGAAATAATCAAGGCTCTTAAGACATACCAACCTAATATAATATTACTTTAGCTTTGATCACTCATGTGGTTATGAAAAAGAGAAGGAAAAACACATTTCAGGCTCACAAAAGCAGAAGAGAAAATGACTTTTTCTTTAGAGTTCTGGCTTTTCAATCGAATTTGAGGACAGGTGTGTATTGTAAAGAATTCTGTTTTAACTGGCTCTTAACATTAAGGGTGTTTTTTAAAAAATTATGTTTCCTTCTCTATAAGATATTTTAACAACACAAAATGATTTTTAAAAATAATAATTTTAGGCTGTGTCATTATGGATGGGTGGATGGATGAATATCTGTCATTGCATATGACAGGCACCTACTCTTACAGAGCTGTCAAGCTTGTACTTTTAGTGTTATTGTTTCCAGGAAAAACTGCAGTTGTTAGGAGAGCTATTGGAAGGCAGAAGAGAAGGCATTAAAGATTTCTTTCAGCAAAGCTAAGGTTTCATATGACAGAGTACTAAATAACTATGCATAAAGTACTGGACACAGTTTTGAATTTTAATTTTTGGACAGGGATATTGAAGTATTGAAAGTCTTGATGTTCCCATAGACATGGCATCTGGTTTTCTAATGTCTTGTAGTTTTTGCAGTCATTTCTGAAACTGTTATACAAAACGTGTGGTAGTTACTGTTGAGAACTACTCTGTGACAGTGAAAGAGCCTATACACAGTGTAGGAATCACTTACCTTGTTTAGACTGTGACTTACCCTTATTACCTTATTTCATCATTCTGGCAATACTGGAAACATTGTTACTATAGGATTATTTAAACATAAAGTAATTCTGAAGTAGAAATTTATATTTGGATTGTGATGTAAATCACCTTACAGCTGACTGTTGGGTATCAGCAGGTACATCCTGGGCACTACTGTTGCCTGTCAACTGTATAAATTCTCACTTTTAGGTGACATAGTGTAGTTTAATGACCACATTGTGAGCAACTCTTATATTCTGACAAAGGAGAGTGAACAACAGCCTACAGCAGTTAAAAATACCCAAATAACAGCTGCTCTTATGTTTTCAAGGCAAGAATCAGTAGGGTGTGGTACCTAAATGATGTAGAAGAGTTTTGGTCCTAATTTTACAGCCATGCTGCTTTAACTACTTAGAGCTTTACCACCAATGGAAGAGAAATGTATCTATGAGTTGCTTTCCAGTTTATGCCTGATAACCTCTGTATTTACCTGACAACCCCTGTCATTCATTTCACAGTAGCCTGTTTACAGCGGTATGTTGGCCCTTCCTGGGCCCTAGCCTGTCCTTCATGGTTGAATCCATGGAAATAAAATTATGGAATCTATGTGAGCCCCTGGAAGTGCTTAAAAAATTTACAAATTAAATTTCCTATATAAATGAACCATGTGGTCTGCCAAAGAAATAACTCACCTCAGTGCATGTTTTATTTAGAACAACAGAATAAAAACACTATGTGTTATGCTAAAAGTAAAGGAAAAACACAAAAAAAATACCCTGAAAGAAACACTAAAATGTTTTAAGTGACCACACTCTCACACATACACGCAGTACATATTAAACTTGTTTTCTTAGGGCTTTTTTGTAATACATGTGACATGTAATACAGGTGACTATCATGTGTTAAGATTTATTACTTTTTGCAAAAGTTGGAGTATTTAGAATAGGTTTGCCTGAAGTCTTGAATGAAATTAGTGTGAAAGTCACTGCTGAAAAGCAAGGAAATGTAGTATGTTGAAGAGAAAGAGGCAGAATTCTTCATTCTCACAATCTGGTGTGGGAATATTCTGCTAGGAAGTGGGAACCTTAAATCATGGCTGCCTCCTTGTATTGATTGACAACCCATCTGAAAACTGTATTTCTGGAAATTATGGTTATGACTCCTGTGATCAACGTTGCCAGCAAAAATAAGGTTAGGATGAAGCCGATGGCTGTGAAGATGGAGTAGATGGGGAAAGAAGTGAAAAACCAGAAGAGAAACCTTTTCAGCAGTTATAGGAGAATGCTGGCTTGCTTTTGTTTTTCTGTTAAGTAGAAATGAATGACAAAGCCACAGGGGAAAGAGCAAAAGTGATTTCAATCATTTCACTATGAAAACGCATGAAATATTTTTATCATTATCTAATTACAGTTAGAAACCATTTTAATCATAACCAAGACCTGTTAAAAGATGACAAATGCTGAATTTTATAGTTATAACAACAAAAATTAGTCCATGACAGATGTGATTTTTTTCTTGCCATGTCTCATCTATTCTGAAACATCTAAAAAGAAAAAGGAAGAAAGTGGACATAAGTAACATTGGTGCGGGGCATGTTATCCCACACTAAATCAGTATTCTGCGCTAACAATAGCTAATGGTGCTTATGTCAGCTAGACCAGGGTAGGTTACTAGAATGTTACTTATGTAAGAACATTAAATCTGCATATCTTTGCATGCACCGTTTTTGTTTTTTCTCTTCATTTTCTTTAATACAAAGTTGTCTACAGGGCTGCCATAAATACTTTTGGAAATTACTGCTTTTAGCAGTCTTAGTGCTGATTCTGAGCAGAAGACTGGAGGTTTTGTATTCACTATCTTACATTCATTTTAAAAAGTCCATGGGTAAACCCCCCCCTTATTTTCATTCCACCCACCCCCCCACACACACACACTTCTGCTAAGTTTATTTCATTAGAGATATTAGAAGGTTTAAAGCTAAATCAGTCGGTCATCCTATATTGTAGGTGGGATAAGGCATGTGGTGGGCATAGTCCACATCCTCCTAATGGTGAATTCAGATGCATTTCCCTGAAGTTGCAGGCCGGGGTTTTTCTCTGGTACTCAGTGTGATTTTGTTGACACGTTTTCATGAGCAATGAAGTTATTAGTTGGTGTATTTTAGAAGGACATTTAGAACTGGTAACGTGCTATAAATTCATGATTAGGATAGCTTATCTTTGAGATTTTCAGGCACATTTATGGTTTCCTAATCGAACTGACTGGATTTCCTGGAAAATCTGTCTAATTTTGCAGTGGAAATAAAACAAGATTTAGAAAAAATTGCTTTGTTCTTGCAGAAAAACTTGCTGTTTCTTTAATTTGTAAAAGTTTTAAATGTTAGCAATCATAGGAATGCACAGTTTATATTTGCTTTTAATCTAGTTTATGTCTTGATGAAGCTCTACCTTTTAAACAGGAACTGGTTGAAGTAATTTTCTTGTAAATCCTTAATTTGTGAGGTACTCAACTGCTTTTAATATTGTGTTGCTATGCCAAATGAGACAGAAAAACCAACTTTTTAACTTTTTGGTTTTCCCAAGTTGCCTTTTAGAGGTTTTCCACAGGAGGATCTATAAACAAGGTCTCATTTGGAGGTAGAAAAGTTAAATTAACATTAATATTTTGGTGCAATCCTAAAGCAGCCTGCAATTTTAACCATTAGGAACCATGCAGAAATATAATGCCTGCTTTGCTAGTTTTTATTTCTAGTGTCTTCCTTTTAGGTGCTTTACAATTTCATTTTGAAGTGAATATTATCACCAGAGTAACAAAATTCATCACAAAATGTCTGTGTGAATTTGTTCATTTGTAACTGACATAGATGAAAAGAATGAAAACAGAAATATGGCTTTATGCCATACTTGTCTATGGAGAGGTGTGATGAGATATTTAAGGACAGCTGTTTTATGAAGCCTTAATGTATTCATAGTGGCAGCTGCAGTTTTCTGAACAGAATAGCAAGAACTGAAGAGCAGCAGAGCTGTATGTTTTGAAGAGGAAAGTTTTTATCATTTTCCCATCCATGACCAAAGTGTAGATGATAATAAATTGCATAGAAATTCTCAGAAAATTTCAAGGTAGATGTTCTTGCAAGGGTTCAAATCAGGCACTAGGAAAAGGTGGCTTTATTTTAGGAAATCATCATCATTTAACATGGCTGCATTAAACCCAGTTTGCATCAGGCCCTGCATTTTACCACAAAGGGATTGTTTGAGAACCTTCTGAACCATGAACAGTCGAGCAATTGAAGTTTTTCTTACATTATTGTATTGATATTTCTTCTTGGTCTTTGATATCCTGAGATATTTTTTTCCATCAAGCCTTTTTAGCACTGATTGTTGTAATACTTTCAGTTTCACATTGAAGCTCTAGTCAGTACTTGTTAGAAGATGCACAAGTACATAGGATTATTTAATCTCAAAGAACTTTATAAATGTTGAGAAAACAGAATATGGCGTATTAGATGCGTATTGTGTATATCAGCCATAGCTGACAGCAAAGGTAGAATTCCATAGGCTTTGTTTGTTTACTGAGGTACAGATTTGAAGAATGCTGAGGAGTGGTGGTGAGTAAAAGAGGAATGTGAGTCCTGGATTTACGGAAATGTTGAGTCATACATGTCTCCTGTAATAGCTGGTAATAACAAACACTGGAGGTGCTTTTTGCCAGGCTTACATTTCAGCTAAAGCACCTATAGAAACGTGTTGGTACAATTGTAGGAGGGCACATTTCAGTTGCTGTTTTTGTATTGTGCTGTTTGTAAATCAGTAATACTCGGTGATATGATTCTTTCAGCCAGCAGGTGGATGTGCAGCCATCTGTCTGTCCTGCCACCAGCCAGGCTGCTGCTACAGTACTGCCTAGAAAGAGATATTTTTCAGTGAACAACCAATGCCTTTCCTCTCTCAAACTGTCCAATTTGTTTCAGATATCAGTTCTTTTTCCTCAGACGATTTTGTGAACATACAGTAGATATTGCCCATCATGTGAGCTTCTTGGGAAGGGCAAAGCTATTCCATCTCTGACTATACTTTTGCTTTGAACTCAAGCAGAAATCTGCTTTTATCAGGTTCAGTAAGCCTTCTTTTTCCACTACACTGCACTGTAGCGTTAAAAAAATTCGAAGAATGAAAGCTAGGTATCATGGGATTTTCTTTCTTTCTGATGAGCCACCTTCCCACTGGCCTTTTCTAGGAGAGGAATCTAGACAGCTGCTGCCATTTGGCTACACTGACATATACAGCAGCTGCACTTGCATTTAGGATACTAAAAGTCTGAAAGTTGCCTGAACATCAATCAATCAGTCTTAGAGATCTTTTCCAGACTAAATGATCCTATGAAGGACTTTCCTGCTGTGATCCCGCTTGTAAGAGACTGAAATAATAAGTTTGGGAGATTCCAGAGAAAGCTGAACATTGCATACCAACAAATTATATTTCCTCTGATATTTGTTATATAACACAGCAAGTTGCAGTGGTGTCAGGAAGCTAAACATCAGCTGAATACCTCCAAAAGCAGATTCTTGTATGCTCTTGAAAATTAATTAAGGCTGAATTTACAACTTTGAGGCAGGTCACCTGCTACTGAGCTTCTGGCACTGCTTGCATTCCCCAGAAGAAGTCGTGACATAGTTCCCTCTCCCCAGTGGGAGCCCAGTCTGATGTGCCCTACTTCTATGACCTGTTCTTAGAGAGAATGAATTTAGGCCAGGCCCTCAAACTTTGATATTTTTCAATATGATTATTTACTGAAAAGCCAGCATTCTGTAACAGCAAATAAAAATAAAAACTCAATTAGCAACAATAAGCTAATGAGAAGGTAGGCTTACAGTATTCTTAAAAGATTTTAAGGGATTATAGGGTTTGCCATCTTAAATAAATATGCATGGTTGTGGGCAAGATCTTGGAATTAATAAAAGTAATCCAGATCCTCTTTAATTTCAGTGGCTTGTTTGTGTTGGTAACAGGATATACAGATGGGAATTACCATTCAAAGGAAATGTCCTGCAGTCATCTACAATAAGGTGAAGTTACAGAAGGGAAAACAGGCTGTTGAAGTTTTATAACTTCATTTAATTTAGTGTAGATAGACTACGAATACCTGTAAAATCACCATTCATGCATATATATGTTTGTTTCATTGTCTAAATGTAAACTGTGGATCATTATAATTTTCTGCCATCAAGTATCCACCCGTGTGTTTGCAAATTTTTTTATGAACCCTAGGGCATCAACTTGAAAAGATTTAGCTCACAATGACAACTCTGAACAAATGATTAATATTAACTATAATGTTGAGCTGTGTTTGGGTTGGAAATAGAAATCTGGACCAAGAATCAGAAATGGGTAAAATGAATAGCCATTAAAAATCACTAATTATCACCTATATTGTGAACCTTTCTATGAGATGTCAGAAAACAAAAAGCAATAACATTTTAGAGAAAATAATGCTCAGCTGCCAGACAGTTGCTTTGGTGAGTATTAATCTTTAGCTTTTTTGAAGGAGGATGTAGACATTAAGGTTTCTGGGAGAAATAACACAAATAGGAGAGCCTTTCTGCCATCACTGAGTAGGAACAGATATTGTGGCAGAGATACCTGATACCAGTACCACAGTGAAGTTGTGGGTGAAGTGAGGAAATAAGCTTGAGATTGGTGATAAAATTAGCAAATGTAGGATGGAGATGTCAAGTCTGGAGTCATTGTACTTCTCTGTAAATAATTTAGTACTGAAGTAATGTCTTCAGTCTGAAAATAGCTATTTGGCCATTTTATAGCAGTAGACTAACATTTTCAGCAATAGAGAAGTTTGGAGTTTTTTTACTTTGTGGCAGGTGACTATATTCCTTATGAATGCATGTGCTTGTATGCTAAAATTAGAGTATCTAGGGAGAATTAAGAGTTTCCTGAATGATTTTCCCCCTTTTGACTTTCTCTATAAGGAGTTTAAAATCATAAGATGGAAGAGTTGCTAATATAAAGAGTAGAAGAGGTGGAATTTTAGTTATGTAAAGTGGACTCAAGTTATTAGCTTATGCTATGGGGAAAATCAGTGCAGTGCAGGCTTGGAAACCCGGTGTAGTCACTCGGTGCTAAGCAGACACTGAAAGTCGTCTTCACACACCCCCATCCCTCATATGAGGACATTCTGACAGTTGAAAAACCCATACTAGGAATTTTTTTGGGTTTTGTTTTATAACCAGAGATATAACGGAGTAAAGATTTTGCTGTTGAAGGGTTTGGGTTTTTTTGTTTGTTTTGTCTTGATATATTTTCTTCGGTTTGATAGTGTTCCCATCTTATTTCAGTGACTTTAGATCAGGTCCTATTGCTAATTTCTATTCCATTCAGTTTCCCTGGTAACGTTTTATTTTTAGTATCATTATGCTTCAGAGATCTGGCATGGAGGGTTCGTTTTGAACATGAACTATTATAATTTTATTTTACATGTTTCATTCCATGGGCAAAAATGGTGAAAACACTCAACCCTAAGTTGTTCCACAAACTGTATATAAATATGCAAAAAATATTAGATTGTTACCAAATTAGATGGTTAACATTTTTATTACTTCCCCCACTACCCGCCCATGGATTCAGTGGAAGATTTTTGGGAAGATTTTGTTAGACATTCAAGCATTTTTAAATCTTTTGAAAATCATTATCCTTTTGTGCACTAGAGGTGTGTTATTCTGATTTTTCAGATCTACTACCACAGCAGATCCCAAACTCTCAGCAGCACTGTGATTACAAAATAATTTCTCTGGCAGAAAACCAGGAATACTTCTCTCATTAATCTTCAGCTCTGTCTCTGCCTGCAAATTGTCTGGACAGAAGTAAAGAAGCTATAGAAATTGTATCTGTTTCCATTTCTGGGTTCTATTTAATGACATGTCCTTGTATAGTCACCTGAGTGCCTTGACTAGAACTTCCTTCAGTCTCTGTAAGGAATGAGTTTAGCTGATTCTCGTTTTGGAGTCTACAGCAGTAATAGGATTATAGTTGGTGATTGAAGATTTTTTTTTCATTTTCCTTCAATATTACCTGTTTGTCCTTCTGAATTCACACAATGATTCTGACTTAAAGAACAAATGTAGCAGTTGGTAAAACATTTTGGATTTTTTGTATATTCATTTAAGTAACTAATTATTACTAATTGTAACCCTATCTCTCAACTGAGACATTGTCCATCCATCCTGGCAAAAAGCAGTGCTGAGAACTTAGGCTGAATTTAGTGGGAATGAAAATAACTCTGCTAAACATTAACAGGGTGAAAAATTAAAAACCCATACAAACAAACAACAACTCCCCAGTATGATATTAATATGACACTTAGGCAGTGATACTACTTCACTGACAAAGGGGAAGATGTAAGGTAACATTCTATAGTTTTCAGTATTTTTCAAGGTAGTTTGGATGTAGAGTGCTGTTTGCCTGTTAACAGATCAAGGACTTTCTGATTATGTCTTTCAATCAAGCTGTATAGGAAAGGTGATCTGTCAGAATTTATCAGTAGATGAGTAATTATTTATTCTCTTCTGTAGACTCCTATTTATAGTATTTGTCAAGCAAGTTCTCTCTTAGGGACAGATTATAATACAAGCTCTACACAGTGTGATGAAAGCCTTCCCATACCTCAGGCTTTGTAATTTCCTTTTATCTGAAATAATTGCTGTAATAAGACATAAGGTCTAAAAAGCTCCTAGGGCTTTAACTGAGGGTCCTGTGCTATTCAAAATATGCCTTGGTTACAAGCAGATGCTTCTATTTTCTGGTAATCCTGAAATCAAGGCCCTTCTATAAATGAAAAAGAACCCCTCATTTTCTCTGTTGCTAGGGAATGGTAAAAGAGAGATAATCCTTCCTCTTCCTTGAAGAAATGACCAATTCATGTTCTAAAATGTGTCATTCTCAGTATTTTTTAGCTCTGTAGCTTCATCTGTCCAAACAATCTTGATTCAGCCTGTATAAGATCATCTGATGGGACTTAGATGCTAATAAGATCTCATCACTATCTCTTGAGAGATGAAGTAGAACAATGAGAAAGTGGTGAGTTATGGCCGTTGGCCCATCCCAGCTGCCATACCCAAGAGTAGTGCTAATGGGAGCTGATGGGTTGCTTTCTGCCAAATTTGCTTTTTTTTAGTTCACACAGACACATTTTTTTGCTTCTTACAGTGAGCAGGAGTGAAAGGCTTTCTAAAAAAAGGAATTACTGGAGCTCACATAGTACAAAGACTCATACAAATTGCTTGTCAGTCAATTGGATTTGACAGGCAGGAAAGAGATTGGTGACAGAGAGGGTTAGGACATTTGCTAGATTCCAACTAGAACATTTCTCACTTCAAGGTTTTGAATTTTTACAGTAAAGGATGAGCTGAAATGCTGATGCTTTCATTTGTTAGTGTGGGTTAATAATTAGCCCCTGCTTGCACTCACTTTTTGTTAGTGCTGATTACTTGATCTGCTTTGGAAGACTCTCCTGTTTTGAAGGCTACATGTGATGGTACTGCATGCGATTTGTGCTTCACTTCTGTAGGATCTTTTTGCTCTTAGTAGGGAGAGAAGGAATGGAGAACAATAAAAATAGGTACCCTGGAGCAGTATCAGCCTGCTAGAGGAGTGTGTCAGTCAGCTTTTGTTTTTGCAGACAAAGGAACACAATGCTGCCCGTGATTCATACTGCTGATACAGTAGGATCCAGTAGTGTCTCAATGGGCTGTGGTGTAGCAGCTTGTGTTGGGTGATGCCTCTGGAGTCCCTTTGGGACATCTATACCAGTTACTATCATGGTCTTTCTCACTGTGTAATGGCAAACACAGGGATGGATTGCTCTTCCCAAAACATGTGCAATCTAAGGAAAAATAAAAGTAATGATGCAGTGAAAAGGAAGAGGGGGCTAAACATAACCTATTGTATGAAGTTGTAGTTTGTGTGAGAAAAGAAAGGAGCCTACTAGGACATTGCATCAATGCTATGATGAGGAGTGTTAGATGCTAAAAATTTACAAATGGATTTCCACTTGAGGAGCATTACAAGAGAACAGAAGAAACTGGAGATAGCAAAGATTTTCAGTCCTCATTGTCTTTAATCCACCCATCAATCACGTAAGTCTGCCATATTTTGACATTATGTTGTGTCAGGATTGCTTACCTGTACATGGTAGCAACAGCTAGAAGATTCCCCGATAGTTTTCACACATACAAAGCTATTTAATCTTGACAGTATACATTTCCCCGAGGTTTATTTGGTTCCAGTCAATTCAGTGGACCTCAGATACCAAAAAGGCTGAGTGATTATGTTAGCTAACATACAGAGTTCCAGAAATTTCTGTCCCAAGAACCACTACATTTTTTAATTTGTTTTAAGATGGAGATGACAGCTTGAAAAAAAAAACCAAACAGCATACAATATACAGTATACAGATCTTCTGCCCTTTGATCTCACCTTCTTATAAGCCCTCATTACTCTGCTATAAACCAAGGAGTAAAAACAAGACCAACCCAAAGATTTTTTGCTAAGACTCGTATCAGAGTCTTAAAATTTAGGAACAGGAGACATAGATTTGAACTTTGCGTTCAGTGGAGCGACAATATAGTCAACAGAGATGTGGTGTAATGTGTTCCCACAGACCAATACTGCTCAGCCAAAAGGCAGTCCTTTTTTCAGCAAGGTGAAGAATCATCAGAATCAACTATATTTCCAAATGTATATTTGGAAAGTATATGTTAAAAAGACACAGATTTAAAGTACTTTCAACATTTCTATGCTTAACTGATACATCTGTGATATTCATATCCAGAGGCTTCTGCTTGCATAGTTGTTCTGTGGCATTGGTACCAGTGATGTGTAAACATTGCAAATATCTGAATTTCTAGATTAATAGCACCTTAATTCAATTGAATTTCCTGTTCTGGAAATATGAAAGATCTTTTCATTAATGCAGGAAACAATTATTGCAGTTTACATAAGGTCAATTCATGCTTCTTAGTAGAAAGCAGCACTACTGTGTAAGCTGCAGAGTACCATTATACAGTGAAAACCATGTAGGAGTGCATTTAAATGGAACACTTTATTTTTGTCTCACAGCAGAGAGCAAAACTGAATAATTTTCAAACATATCATTTTTTTTTTTCCTATTTAAGTGATAGAATCAGAATTCTACCGGGAACTGGCAGCACTCAGTAAAGATTAATACAGTGGCAGGAGATTATAACATCTACAAAATGCCATCTTTGTGCCCTAAATAGAACACAAATAACAGATATTACATCTCTGCCTATAATTTGTTTTACATAAGCCTGGACTTTGTTTTATGTAGTCCAGTCTTTTAAGGAAGTGAGAATCAGGTGGGCTCAGAATTCAATATGTCAGCTATATAACATATCAGTGCTAAACTCTCTCTGGATAATCTAAAGCTGCATGTTGCCATAAGTTAAAAGCAGAAATATTTCTGCAGTTCATTATAGAATTATGAATAATGAGATCCTGACTACTGAAAAATAACATTTCAGCTTTGCACTGTTGTCATTGTCATTTTTTTTCTCAAAGTTAACTTTAGAGTTCAGTTTCTGCAGTGATTTAGACAGCAGCTTATTTTTATTTGATCAAGGAGTTCATTGATTCCACATAAAGCTGTTGCCCAGGTGAAACAGGCTGGTCAGTCTTTGCAAGGCTGGTACAAGACTGGCTATGATGGAAGCTGAAATGTGCAGTGTTGTAGTGTATCCTTCTGGCAGTCGGTTTCCTTGTGTATAAGAAAGTACCACCAACTGGAATAGGAGAGATGGTCTTGCATTAGAAACATGAAATTTGAACTTCATTCTCTGTCAAATAGGTACAAAACGTGCAAAAATAAAGCACCCTTTACCTGCTAAAGGAGTAATGTCTTGATAAGACACAATCAGGCACTATGGCTTTTTTAATTTGCCTGAGAATGCAGAGCACTCTGGACATCAGATTAAAGCTTCTGAATGTTATTTAATCCTTAATGTTTTTTAAGGTTTTTATCTCTGGTTTTCCACTAGTTATTAAGTTTTATTAGAAAGTATGCTAAGTCTGTGCAGCTATGTTGTATTATATATAATAATTGATCATCATTTATCTGTTTCAGTTTTTACATTCTTCTTGAACATAGAAAATTAGATGTAGTTTGTGGTATATTGCTGATCCATGGTTTGTGCTCAGTGTAGCAATGATGCATCATATCTAACAGCTACATTTGTTTCTATGGCAGCAGATCTCTCCACAGGTTTTCCTTTATGACAACAGACTGTTTATACAGTCTAACACAGCTTAGTGGCACACAACTGCTACTGCGCAAGTCACAATCCTTGCTAAAAATCCACTCAGGGATCTTGACCTGGCAGTGTGCCTCTCTCACAAATTCTGAAGCATTTTAGCTGTGTTAGCTGCATGTGCAGTGTTGGATTAGCTACTCTTCCTTGTTATTTTCAAAAATTTTAATCTTGAACCTCATGAAGTATTCATGTAACTTCTGTATCACTCCACAAATATGCTCTCATCAGTTCCTTTGGTTTCTCCCCTGCCCCCTTCCAGTGACAAAAGCTCAGGGGCTTTGTAAAACAGTCACATTTTGTATCTTAATTATGAAGGAAATAATTTGTTTTACAGTGACCCAGTCTTCAATTATTTGATGAATAATTGAAGAGTGATTAAGAAAGCACTGATTGTACTAATTAACTACCTACTCTGCTTGATAAACATCACATGCAAATTTAAGAATTATGATTTTGTTCTTTGAATGCTGCTTAATCTTCTGTTTTGGAAAACACAACTTTCTTCTGACCCTCTTTTCTTGGGTAAGTTCTAAGTTGCGTTGTTTGGTTTTGGTTTGGTTTTTTTGGTTTCCTTTTTTTTGTTAACTTGTATCTGAGTTCTCCTACTTGTATCATAGAAGAGGTTAGTGAACAGAGGACTCTTTCATAAATCTTGTTAAAAATGAAAGCATTTAAGAAACTTCTTCCAGTGGTCTGGAAGCAGGTTAGACAAATCTGTAATCTGTTAGGCATACAGAACACACAGAACATTTGTTTTGTGTTACCAACCAAAACATGCTATATAAAGTCTTAGCTGTCCTGATCATTTAAAGTGCATAATTCTCTTCCACTTTTCTTCTCCTTATTAAAACCTGGAAACTCACTGTCTCTGATAGTAAACTAAGGCACTACATTGTCATTATATCCATAGTAGTTCTCAGGAAACTAACACCTAGAATTGGCTGAAGCCTACAACTATTCCCCTGCCAGGCTGGTGTGCACTCAGTGTTGGGAGATACAGGATGTTGGAACCACTTCTGTGGAACCATTCTTCTCTGGTAAGAGTGAAGGTAATTGTCTCAAACTATACAGAAGGATAACAAGTATCAGAGGAGACTGCAACTCGTACCATCCAGAGATTTTAGCTAATGTTTCTTTTGGGTCTGGGATCAGATTTACAGCCCCTGATCTTGCTCTGTAAAAAAAAAAAGGTGTACATTTAGCACTCTGCTAAGTATCCACACCACTTCTGGACTAAAGTAAACAACTTTCAGGGTGACTGGCCCAAAGGATGAGTTTTGTGTCTCAGGCAGAGAATATCACATGAATATATATATGAAGGAATATCAAAAGACTGCATACTGAAAACTTTGATAAACATAGACCACTAATTGAAAAAAAATGTTATAGTTAGTTTTAGGGAAAATTCAAACATAGGTATTGTTTGCAAAACATTGATTCTATTGTCATATACTTTACAGGTAAACATGAGCAAAGCTATTGCTCCCAGTTGTGTGATGTTACTCAGCAGAGCTAGTTTTCTGGCCCCAGTAAAGGGCAGGAGCTGACACCCTAATCCACAAGCTCAGTTTGAAGCAGGAATAGAAACTGTTTGAAACAGGATGACATTGCACTCAGATATGCTCAAATCTCCTCTGAATGATTTGGTGAGAGAGCAGAGTTTTCCTTATGCATCATTTAGTAGCTGCAGAGAATTGACAGATCCACAAATCCCAATGACACTCATTTCTTTCTGAGCAGCACTGGAAATGTAATACAGTAGGAAAAATCTCAATGATGGTTGGCCTTTGAAGGCAGGGAGAGTTTGCAGGCAGGCATTTTTTTTTTCTTTTCTCTTTTTCCTGAAACATGAGAGGTGCTTTCTAGGGCTGAGCAGACTTGCTTTAGTTTTGGGTAAGTTTTCATCTTACCTTTTTTTTTTTTTTTTTAGCATGGCTATGCTGATAAAACCATTGAATGTGCACCTTTCCCATTATCCTTTATGGTAAAACCATTGGAGGAACATATTTCATATATAGGATGTATAAATAAATGAAGTCTTTGTGCATATTTGGAAGGCCTGAAGAAATTACTGCAGGCAAAACAGAAAAGTTTTACACAAAGTATTTACAGCCTTGCCACAACTTTTTCCTTGATTTAAATTGTCTGTTTAGCTTTCTCCTTCTAAACCCTGGCTTGAATATATTAACTTTGTGTTGTGTGTGTGTGTGCACATGTATGCAGCTGGAATGCCCTTACTCTCCTTTTGAATGTGCAGTATGGAGGCACTTGCAAGTTTTCTCCAATGTTTGATACATTCTGTGCTATAAGGTTTGTGAAGAGATTTTATGAACTAGGGTTCTAATACATTTAAAATATTCCTGCCAAATCAGTGGTGCACTGATCTGTCACACAAAAGGTCTTCATTAATCTGTACCAAACTGATTCCAGTACAGTCTTGTTTTATGTGACTTCTTATATGAAGACCTTTGAAGCTCTTTTAAAATCCAGCAAAAATAGATTTATGTTTCAGTTTAATCAATCATACCTTTGAAAACTCCTTTGCATGATCAGATATAGTCATCAATCTGAATCACAGTGAGGTCTCTTAATTTAGTGGCAGTGTGGCTGTAGCCAGAATGGTCTAAGGGAAAATGACAAGGTTTGTCAGTAGAGGTGATTTCTCATCTTAAATCAAGTTTTATAATATAATCTCTACATCAAAGGTATCCTTCAGAGAGTGACTTTTTTGTTAGCCTAACTTCAGATTTTTAAAATCTGCTTTTAAAATGGTTAAACTAATTGTCTAGGCCTTTTTGTCATCAACACAAACGGCCATTACCAGTGGAGAACTCATCAGGTTTGTATTAGATGTCAGCTTTCAGCAGTCATACCCAAGCCTGCTGTTTTACTCTCTTGCACTCCTTCCCAGGGTTTCTCTGAGCCATAGGTGGGACAGTGCTGTCTGTAGCTTTCCCAGGCTACCAAAACATGTCCCAGAGGGTGGGACACCATAACCTTGGGCCACAGCCCTCATTCTTCACACTGCCTCACTCAAGGCATTGTCTGCTGTGGCAGATAATGAACTGCCACACCAGCATCTGCTGCTGGCCAAAGGAGATGCCTCTCCTGAAACTGGCTACTCCTTTTGTGGGGTCAGGACATTCTCCAGCCTCAGCCACAAGAAGAGAGCTTCTTCAGTCACCACAGAGGGAACAGTATCACACAACTGTACATGTACTTCTTTTCCTTGGTGAGACAACATACTGTTTTTTGATTTGGTATTGCCTGAGGGCGCCCATCTTAAATTGTCATGAAAGCCATGGGGAGGGGATTGCCAAGTGACCCAGACTGCAGCACAGCTTGGGGCAGTATCAGTCAGTCCCCACGTGCCTTTGCAGGGAGCACAGCACACGTGTGACATTGCTGTCCTGCTCAGCACTTCAGTGCCTGCCTGGAGGCAGCAGTGACAGCAGCTGCCTTGTCCCATGCCAGCTAAGGCAGTCACCTGCTGGAAGGACACACAAGTACAAAGTGGCACGAAAGCACAGGCACAGGTGGGAAAAGCTTCTCAAAGTCAGTTTGCTGTGCTGCTATGTGTGGCAGGGGCTCTGCTAGTCCCTGTGGTCCTTATTATACCACTGGCAATACTGGTGCATGCTTCACCTACAGCTGTGTCTTCCATCCCAGGCATTTAGGGGTCTGCCGGTGCCCAGTTTCAGGGTGTTTCAAGACAGGCTTGGAGACAATCTTTGCTGTTTGCTTACCATACTAGCCGGTGTGGCTTTGAGGTAAGACTACTTTTGACAGTGTCCTGCTACACATAACATTTTTCACTGTTGCCAGCAAAGGTTGTATGTCACCTGCTGACTCCTGCGTCCTAACTTCTTCCCCTGGGGAGAACCTGTCCCCTCTGGTTTGCTCATGACATCTGCCCTGTTCTCTTTCACAAATCCAAGGTTGGTCTCACCATGTCTGACAGTTCCATCCAAGACTTACAAGGTGTTTTAGAGGCACTAGGGGCTTAGCAATGAAGCTGGTGCTCCAGAATGACCTAGTAGACAGGTCCTCACTTGGCCTAATGTTATCAACTCACTCGCCTTATTTTCTTGTAAAATGGTTTTTGGACACTGCTCCTTATAATTTCTTACTACTCTGCAAAGTCTCAAGGTTTCCCACTGATGACCACTTTACATGTCATATCTAATATTGAAAAATAATTTGGAAAGGAATAAAACTGCTTCATCACAGAGATGACTAAACATCAATGAGGAATTTAATCTTTATTTCATGATGTTAGCACAATAAACTCACACAGTAGCATTGATCTGTACTTATTTAACAAAATACATTTATAGCAATTTACAAATTCTTTTCCATTTGAAAACATTGCATAACATTTTATTAAACACAATACTTTATATAGAGAATTCTCATTTAAAAACATATTTTATTTTAAGTATTTTCTTTTCTCAGTAAAGCATAGCCTAACAAAGAAATTCGTGCCTTTTAGCAAGTAAGAAAATCAGAACACTAAGAAGATGTCACCTGTCAATTTATTTGAGTAATTTTTAAATTAAGGTACCAGTGGAATGTAAACAAAGAGTAATTTTACAAAAGGCTCCTTATCAAATATACATGCAGAGGTCTGAGTTCCAATGTATATATTATTACATTTCTGCTCTCTAACGCAATATAATTTGATAAGCCATTATTAAAAACAGTAGCCTTTGGCACTTTGAGTAAAAAAGAATATATCAATATTTATGTATAGAACACAATTTCAATGATTACACAAGAGCTTTAAAATCTTTTCTTAAGAAATAGGAAACCTTAGGAAAAATATCACACTGCACCTGAAATAGTGCAGCAAGTTTCAGAGTAATAAAAGCAACACATATGCCAATATATATCTGACTAAAACCAAGGAATAAAGAACAAACACTCCCACCAGGAATCCTGCTGTTTTCAAAACAGCTAAATTGCCAGAGGGAACATTTTATAATCTTTGCTTTATTGCCATTATTCTCCATTTCAATTTTCCATTATTTACAGGTTCATCTACTTACGTTCTTTTCCCCTGCACTTACAAACTAACAAACAATAGCATCTTATTTCCCTGCATTGATAGGCCAACAGTGTTTGTGTCTTACCCATTCCTTTAAAGCTAATCCTACCTGCTTTATCATGTAGCTAGACTAAACTAAAACCAAAGGGTTTTGTTCATGACAGTTCAAGTGTTTGTAATTCCTAGGCATCTTGTACAAAATTTGATATTAAATACCAAGGACTAAAGATTCATCCTTTTGAAAAGAAAAAAATCCTGAAAATACTAGAGTCTGAGAACTATCTCTAAAAAAACTACTTTTTTTTCCCCCTGGTATCTAGGATTATTTTTCCCAGCTACTGTGCCTTAAAGTGTGTCTTCAGCATACTGTGCCTTTAATACACACAATATGGTGCAACCCTACTGGGTAGCTTCTTACAAGTAACCTGCAGAATACTTTCTCCCAATCAGCCCAAGTATGACGGGGTCATCTTCTATCACTAGCAGAGAGGGTATGGTCATTTTCTTAAGGACCAACTCTCTTCCACAGCATTGGGTGATGGGCAGGTGAGGGAAGCATTGCTTGGCACGGTTGGCTGGCAGCAAGCACTCAGCTAAGCCTGGAGCACCAGTAAAACTGGGAAGGTATATAAAGCTTTCCATTGACTCTCAGTCTTTTCCTCTATACAGATTAACAAACACTATCCTCATACTTGTGAAATTACTTAGGGCTGGGGTTGGGTTTGGGATTTTGTTTTGGTTTTGAGGCCTTTTTTTGGGTTGGTTTTGTTTTTTCTTTTTTTGGTCTGTGTGTGTATTGTGCTGTTTATCTTCTTGAATGGGATGATTCTTCCTTCTACCTCCTAATTGGGTAGAATAGGGTGGGTTTTTCCTTAGAGTTCTGTGGGGTAGGGTCTGTAGACAGGTTTGACTATGTAGTATGCATCTGGTTCTCTGATACCCTAAATCAGAAGAGGACTTAGACCAAAATAGTCCTCTCAAGGAGCCAGAGAACAGACCTGATCTGCTACTATTTATTCATTGAGGGGACTGCTAAGCCTTTCCCTCCCCCTCCTAGCAGGGAGCTGGGAGGTGTCTGACAAGTTTTTTCAGGAACAAACAGGAGAGAATGAGAAGCTACAGTGGGCGAGCACTGCCCCTGGCTTCCTTCATGGTTTAAGTCAGAGCCAAATGTAATGAGGCATTTCTTCTAGCATGCCCAGGACATGCTATGCTTATTCCTTTCAGAACTTATCCTTTCAATAATTTTTGGCAATGGAGATTTTTAGCAGGCAAGTTCTTTCGTTATATTCAAAGCTCAATTTACTAAAATAATCCATGCTCTCTCAGGTACAGAGACCCTTCATGTTCTTAAGTAGCAGTGGTGGGAAAAAACATCATGCTTAAGAAGGCTCTGGAGGGAAGTGAACAGTAGTAGTGGCACAATGCAACACTCATTCAGTGATTCTGCAATACCAAGACATTCCATTTTTTAAAACGAAGCACAAATCCCCTAAATGATGGTGATTGGGGTGAAACTTGTGATTGTTCTTGTGGCATACTAAGCAAGTGAGGTGAATGACTGCTCCTAAGTGTGAGCTACTGTACCAATTCCTGTCTCCTTGGAAGCTGGTCAGGAAAGTGGCTGTTTATTTTTATTTACTCATGGCTTGCCTTTCACATTTGCACATCTTGCAGTTATTGGCGTCCTACATTGTATGTTTAAAAACTAATAGAAAAATGGAAGGGACACTGAAGGACAGAATAAGAAGTTTAGAAATGTAAAATCTGAATTACTTGTAGTACTTGATAAGACCCCTTAAAAAACATAATTTAAAATAATTCTACAAGTTAGCCCACTAAGAAGCAGCCTCTTCATTAGTAGCACCTGTTCTTAAACAAAAATTGAGCAGTAGCAGCAAAACTATTCAAAATAGATAGTCATTCCATTCTAATGGAATGTCACCCACACATTTTTTGTTGCAGTAGACATCTTAAAGAACTACACAAAACCTTTGCAATCTTTGAATGTGACAGATCCACTATAACAAAGCTGTAAATATTTCCTACGCTAAATGAATGCAGCCAGCATCATCATAGTATTAGCAATATTACTTTTAAAGTAATTGCACATCAATATGTCATGTTTGCAGAGTCTAATAAGTACGCAATTTTTCAAAACATGTAAAGTTATCATCAGCACCATCCTATATTAAAGATTTGGTGCAAATTCTGCAAAGGTGAATATATACCACTGATACAGCTTTTGCTGTGAAAAAGTCAATTTTGGACACAAATATAAAATAAAAAGTTGGCACATTCAGGAAATACAGTGTCTATGTTCAAGACCATTGTTTTGATTGACATCATCACCCTCAGATAAACGTTTTTGAGTCTGAAGAAACAAGTTGCATGAAAATGTTTCACATTAGTTCTAGCATTGTGCTTTTGCCCTCACCACATGCTTTCCACAGGCTCATGCACACTGCTCATCAGCAGCTGGTTGATAATTTGGCACATAAAGGAAAATATCAGCTCAAAACAAAGAGAGCAGAGCCTGTGTCAAGATGTGCTTACTTTGTGGTGGTATGGGCCAGCTGATATGTCTCCTCTCATTCCTTGTATGCTCGTGTGGGCGATGTGCCTTTATAGAAGATGTTTCTGGTGTTCTCTGGACTGCTCCCTCTCTCAGGGATTAAAATGATGTTACCTTTTCTCCGAAGTGTTGAGTCCCGGCTAGAAGAAATGGACAGAGTCTCTGAGCCAATCTCACTTCCCTCCACTGGTGTGACTCTTATTGTGGTGATACCATGATGGTGATGCTCACTGTTATCTATGTTGCTTCTTTTCCTGTCACCTGACCCATAACTGTCTTTTAAGGAGTCACAGCTCTCCGAGTCTCTGTTAAGATCATTTAGCTCATATGTCTGACGAAGGGTGACTTTTTCAGGACCTTTCCATTTCCATGACCCACTTCCTTCTCCTTCTGATGGCATCTGAATTACAGGTCTGTTATTTTCTGGATGGGCCTCAACTCTAACAATGCTACTTGGCTCATGGTCTGTCAAGGTTTTGTATCTGATGGCTCCTGTACAGGTGACTGCGCTTCCCTCTGAACCTTTTGGACTGCCCTGAAGCACTCCTTGCTGCTTAGACATGGCTATTACTTGCATGATTCTTGGCTGGCTATTGCTTCTACATGCAACACTCTTCTCAGCAGCTTTGAGCCATTTAGCTCTAGCTGAACTAGTTTTGGGTGATGTATTCACGTTCTCTTGAGTCTCTTCAGGAATATGTACTAGCTGGGATGAGCCAGGACGTGACTGAATGGACACCCTTGGACCACCAGAAAGACCTGAGTTGTTACAGCCTGGTACACTCCCAGGTTGGATTTTCAGGTACTGGCTAGTTGGGCCATGATGATCACCATTTACACCCACTCTGGAGGGTTCGGAGCTTGACCTCATTTCAATAGCCCTTGGTGGTGACTGCCCAGATTCGGTCTCTATTACTTGCAGTGACAACTTTCGACTTTCATTCTTGTTCTTCCACTGGGAAAGCAGCTGTTTGGAACGGGCCGAATCCATTGATGCATGTATTGTTGCATTTCGTCTTGCTGGATCTTCCATGGATGGTGTGTTGACTCTTGGCAAAGTGTTGCTGAAAGTAACCATGTTTTCCTTTCCCATTGGGCTTCGTGGTGTTATTATTTCTACGTCAGCATTTGCTCTCTTGAGATTGGTCAGAGATCCTGAATCTCTGTGGTTTCTATTCAGGATACTTTCTGTACGGTGAGAGACAATGCCATCGCTGCTGCTACCATTTTTACCTGGCAGGATCCTGTTGGCATCTTGACTGAGGTCTGTCAAAGACCTTAGTGGTTCTCTGTGAAAATTGGGGTGAAATACATTCTCATCACTTGGTAAGAAGTTCCCCACAGCATACAGGCCCTAAGATATTTGAAGAGAAGCATCAACAATCAGTAATGGAAAAAAGACACATTTATAGTACTTTAATTACATTCTTTTGCCTTTAAATGGATATTAAGGTACATAATTACGCTTTGCTAAACCCAAATTCTGTCCTCAGTTTGGTACATCTGAATATGTATGAAGTAGTCTTACTAGAATAACTAGGGCATATAATTCATGGCAATAAATAGTTAAGGAAAAGATTTAGCCTCCATGAGTTTTCTTTTTATCAAACAACAGATATAGCTACAGAAATAAAGTTTTGTTAGGAAAATAACAAAATAGATTTTTGCAGTCTCTTAGGCAGAGCTATTTTACAACTATACTATTGTCTAGTTTGATTTACTGAATCTTGTTATGGCTTGAGTTGTTCTCTGCCATAACAGATTCTGCCCTTTCTACCGCATAATAACCGTGTAATACAATACCTACATCACAGAACAGTTTATCAACTTTAAATCAATTGCTTTTCAAGCTGTGCAGAACTGTAATAAGATTTAGTTAAACAACATTTTCTTAATAAAAAGACTCTGCTGAGAAGTGACCCTTCTATGAAAGGATCAAACACCTGACTCAGACACTTGAGTTACTTGATCTTTACACTCTTTTCAGAATTATGTACAGTTTCATGTTACTTCCCCTCCTCTTCCCCTTATTGGTGTGTAGTTTTCAGGGAAGATTTACTGAATATTATGTGCACTCTGATGTATGTTGTCATGCAACAGTATATGAAAATCTGACAAAGCGTAATTGTGGATTTCAAAAATGGGAACAACAGTTCCATTTATGAGAGTTTATAGCAGCTTAATAATTTGAAATAATATCCTCAACAGAGTGCTTTTCTGCTCACAGTGCAATCATAGAAACTGACTTTAGTACTCATGGGGTTTCTGTTACTACCCTGGCTGCTGTTTCTTCTGTCACTGTGAAGACAATTTTTCCCCTGCTCACCTTTGTAGACCATCTTCATGGACTTTAGGTTATGTAATCACAGAAAAAAGGGGACAAGAAATGAACTTTAGTATTATACTAGACTTCATCATTGACTTAGCAGTGGTTGCTAAGACTCTTCTGTTCACCTGCCCACACTGGAGCAGAAACAGTGTCAGAAGAAGCTTTGGTTGCTCACAGGCACCTGTGTTGCTGCTGTGCTGAGCAGCCAGGGTAGCAGCACTCCTGCTGGGGACACACTGAAAGTAGCAAGCAAAAGCAAATGCTTCGTGAGCTTCCTACTGGCAGATACAAACAGGCCTAACCTGCATATATCCTTACAGGACCCTTCCAAGGTGTTTCAACCCAGTACAGGGGAAAAAGCATAGGAGTAACCTGGTTTCACCATCCTTTTCCCCCTGCGTAATATCCTGAAGAACTCCAAAGAATCACAAGTGTATAATATTGCCTTTGGTTTCTTGTAGGTTCAGCAATTTAGTAATTCAGCCATTTTTTGAGATCATAAAGCTAACACTGGCAATATAAACTCAGGTCAGAAACAAATACCAATTCATCCAATATTTTTCTTGTGTTATGGTTTTTAGTGTGGAGTAGAAAATATGAGTATTCTTAAGTATTTAACAGAGGACATAAGGTTAGAGCTGTTTCTGTGTGCCATGCCAGGTGTTTATATTTTACTTTGTGCACTGTTATGGCACTTCACATTGAAATACATATTTGTTTTCTTTCTGTCTGCTTTTAGGGTGATTATCCCTAACTCATCATCTTCAACACATTCTGACTATATTTATAACTATGGCACGTGACCATAATGAAAAGTTTTAATAAAAATACCAGTACTTCTATTACAGCCTTATCAGTTTTATTCGCTAGAACTTAACTTTGACTATTATATTTACCAAATAGAGGGCAATTCCTCCTCCTATGAGAAAGCCACAGTAAACATCAACTGGATGATTCTTATACTGGGTGATACGAGTCAGACCGCATATAATTCCACAGATGATAAAAGCAAAAACCAGGAGTGGTTTCAGAAGTTTTGAAGAGTCTGTTAATGTAGAATTGAAGTACATCTTGAAAAAGAAAGAAATGAAGATGCAGTTGAAGAAACTTAAATTTATCTAAGTGGATATTAACTTCTTACATACAATGTTCTTTCACACATAGATCACTATTACACAGTAATAGTACAAATAATCATTTTAATTTTATTTTACAGCCGTGTTAAAATTTACTCACTTGTGGAAATATCTGAAATCACAAGGAAAGGATTTCCAAAAACACAGAGAGTGTTGCTTATTGGCATCAATTAGCATAAGGATTTTATGCCTAAATACTGTTCACAGTCAGCCTAAATGTTCTGCAAATATGACTAAGGAGCCACCACTTGTGAAATACAGAAGCCAGATGTCACGCCAGATGAAAGCAATAACCTGTTCTAACAAAAGCTACCACCAGATGCTTTAGAGAGCCATTTCTCAACTGCGGGCCATAATGTCAGGCAGGTCACAAAAATTAAGTGGAGTGGTTCAGTACTATTCCAATTTTTTGCCTTTTCCAGGGCAGAATAAATACTGGCAAGCTCCCAGTATGTGCACAATTTCTATTATCTAATGTGCTTAACTTGTCACTGGTTTTTTTGCTCTGATTTTTACTGCAGGAGTGATGGAATTACATTTTAGACTTCAAGTACTTGTACAAACATCGTAGGCCATACAGAAGAAATGTTACTGGTCAGATGTGGAGAATCATTTGTGATTGCTGCAGGACATCCTACAATTCTCTAGTGACTGATGGGTTTTATTCACTTGCATTGCAGTAGCACCTTCAAGGCCTCTGGGAGTGATTGTGCTGTTTCATCCAAACTGCAATTCTATGGAGGTCAAATCAAACTACATCACAGGAACATGTGGTACTTAATGCCTCAAGTTTAAAAGCAGCAAATCAAGTGAAGACAGCAATAAAGAAAAGGCAGAATGCATAAAGGGTAATTTGAATGGTAAGTTAATATATCACTCTATAAGACAGATAAACACTGCATTTCATATGTGGATTATATGAGGCATTAAATATACTTTGACATTACATTTTTGTTGCTTAACAAAGGATGTGAAACAGTTGAATCTTTTCCTTGTTTTTTAACAACTACAATAAAACTAGGTCTATTAGTAGTTTAATTTTGCTTTCAAATTGGGAGGATAAAAACTTACATCCACACAAGATATCCAGGCAACACACCACTTTACAATATAGAGCAAATTACTTTCTGATTTTTGTCTTGTATAAGAGAAACCCAACAGAGTTGGTTACTCACCGAAATGTACACTGCTGCAAAGGCTGCCAGGGTGGCATGTTGAGAAGGGAATGACTTTCTGCCAAGGAAGGACAATCAAATTATGCTTCTCAGTTTAAATTCACTGTGCTAGTGCTCATTGAAAAAACCACTGGGTGGTACAGTCATTTTAATCTTACACCTCCTAAGCAATATGTGATTTCTCAGTAACATTCAATTTCTAAATTTCTTTTCTATATCCTGGAGAAAGGACCAATGTTAATGAAATGCCTTTATTTTGAAGTAAATATTTAGTGTGAAACTCTTTTTGTGCACTAAGTGAGCAGTGGGAACAAGCTAAACTGCTTACTTGATTGAGAGAAATATCTATAAATTTATTTCTAAAAATAACTTTCCATAAAAGTACTTAAATATAAAACTTACTAAATGCATGAACTTTGATCTTATGATTCTTCTCTTTGACTCTTTTCAAAGTAAAGATTCATATACTTTGATAATCAAGCCCAAATTTCAGCAACTACGTTTATCATCTTTGTGCCCCTGCTTTGTTGCTTTAATAATGGGGGGATGACAGGGTGATATTTATCTCAGAGAGAGGCAAACTACATCTTTATTAGCTATGTGTCTTTAGGTTTATTTTTTAAAAAAATTCAGCACTTTATAACATGACAGGAGTGAATTGGAGCACAAGAACGTGGAGAGGGTTTTTTAAGAATAACTAGGCTCCTCCCTGATGCCCAGAACAAGAGGATAAATGAAAATATGACCAAAACTCTAAAAGACAATAGGCAATATCAAGTCTATTCTTGAAATTGCTGAGGGCCTTCTGCTGCCATCCAAAACCTAAACACTTGAATGAGGTGGACTGGGTCATGAGTCAGAAACTTCAGATATAAAAATTAAAAAGTGACAACTTACCTTCTATTTCTCTGACAAGAAAAGGAAGGGTTGTGTAAGTAGAAGCTACACAGAACCATCCCATGAGGCTCTTTAACATTTTAAAATTATTCTTATAGACCCATTTCAATCCTTTAAAAACAATTGAAGAAAAGTGATGGGAACATGAAGGAGAGATTTTTATGCAGTAGAGGGAAAACAGCTAGGGGTGGACTTCTAGAGCATAGCTTGTAGAAGCCCTAAAAGCTTCTATGACCTCTGAACTCTAGATGTAGGGAAGATGCATAGCAGTTTATATCTCTATCTCCTTAAAATGGTATGGACATGTAATATAACATGCTGGCTGACTAGTGAACCAGCAGCTTTCACCTGAGAAAGCTCAGCTTGGCAGGAATGCCTTTAAGCTTGAACAATCATTTGGCTTAAACAATCATCTGGCTTCACAGATGGGTCTTGCCACCATAGCTGGTTTCCATGTACAGCCATTTTCCTAGCAGCATTTCCCTGAGTTAGCTAGCTTAAAACAGCTAAACTGAAACTGAAAGCCCTTTAACTTTAGACAAAGACATCTTTCTCTGCAAAGCATCAGTCTACTTTCTAAATCTTTTTCCTATGCATTTTGCCTTGTCTCTTCTACATAATTAATTGGCAGTCAAAGATGTGCATGTAGTTCAGCATGAATGCTGCACTGCTGACCTGAATTTGAGCCCATGGCTCCAGCAGATTCATGACTCTGGCCAAGATGAAATCTGCAGGATTCCTTTTTAATTTCTAGAGGCAGACTTAAATTCCTCCTTTTTTTTTTTTTTCCTCTTCCCTCCCTGAACAAACCTTTCACAAATAGTATCCCTGGGGAACAAGTTCAGGGTTGAGGATGGCCAAATAGAGACATGAAAAAAAAGTAAGTGTTTATAATAGCTAATCAACTCCTTTACTCTGTGCAGGTTTTAGTGAAGCATAAATCTACTTACAGTCTCTGTGGAGCTAATGTGTAGATTTGATTCTAAGAACTTTAGTACCACTCAGAACTTAACCTTAATTTGATGGCATTTTTACAGATACAAGGTGTGTCACTATGCTACAGTCAATTTTCTCTTTATTTTATTTTCTGTTCATATGCTTTCAGGGCAAGCATAGACTAAATGTGCTCTCTGAACTCTCTAATGGTGTCACTGCTTTTGTTCCTCTATTTTTTATTATCTTTTAATCTAAAATGAAAATAATTCAAGCCAAAAATATATAGCCTTTTTGTATGGTTCTGTATTAAAAAGGTGAACAAAGGTCTCAAAAAAAAACATGTCCCGAACTTGGATGACAGTGTATCACTCTAATGCTCATGCATGAGGATGTATAGAGGGGGAGCAAGGAAAGGAAAGAGTCATACTGAGAGAGAGAGTCATACTGAGTCAGAACATCAGAAATGACAGAGGATAGAGACCTCACTGGAGATCTGAATAGATATGATTGAAAAGGCTCTTTGAAGATAAATAGAGGGAAAGATGGACAATAGGGACCACTGGATATTTGGGGACATTGCAGAAAAATTATTTCATGTAATTAGCTGGACAATTATGTGTTTTTCTCTATACTTTTCCTAGGGGAGTCTAGAGGCAAATTTCTGGAGCCAAAGTTTCTGGGAAGTACAAATAAAAAATGAAGGCCTTTAGGAATCTTGGAACAAGTCTCCTACAAACTGAAATTACTGAAGTCAGACTAACCTCCTGGACTGTAGAATTTATAATTCCTATAGCAGATGCTATACATATTAATAATTGTATAGGAAATTGTCTCCTTTGAAGGAGAAAAAAGATACTAATGACTGTGCTTCAGAATCTGACAGAGTCTTCCAAAGCCCACTGTTAGACCAGGATCTTTAAAAAGAAAATTGAACATCACTAAAAAGACATTTATACCCTCACCTTTGCTATAAAAAACCAGACAAACTCATTCAGACTTTAACTAGAAAAAATCTTGAAATTGAGACAGAAAATAAAAAAATAAAACGAATACTTAAAAATTTAGGCAATGAAGGATAGAACCAACCTTCCAGCATTGATAATATTGAGATCAGCTCCTGAGCAAATATCTTCCACAACATATGAATTCTCCGAGCAGGATACATTTAAGGATGTATAGTTAGGCTTGCAAACAGTCAAGAAATATGGTGCCTGATATCCTGTTGATAGCTGTATAATATCAGTAACAAGAGCAGTTGCACAAAGACCAAACACATGAACACCTAGGAAAGAAATCAGCACAGCTTGTCAACTTTATTATATGCATTAATTAGAATAATTAATTGTGCAAAATACATTCAACAGTACTCTGTTGGCTTGTGTCATTGGACTTGAGAGAATTTAACTCAAGAATAAGAGTGTTTTTTATGAAAGCTTATTGCAAAGTTGAATTCTTTAATATAAAAATTAGAATAATTTATGCTTGCCTTCTTCCTGTTGATACTTAACATTTTGTTTGATGGCTTGATGTCTTCCAACATCCTTTCATAGAAGTGAACTACACTGGAGCTTCTTCAGTTTGGAAAGAAGTTCTCTGAACAGACTAAAGGATAGCCAGCTATTTGAGGAGAACACATGTGCTTATCTGGTCCTTTGACTTTGCCACTGCAATATAAGCTCTGAATAACATGGGCAGGTGCCCATCAGGTCATTGCCCTCAAGACCTGTTCTCTTTTTACCACCACAGAATCACCAGCTGGTGATAACTGGCTACATTCACACCTCTGATGTTTTTTTAATATTGTGTCCTTGCCTCTAATCCAAATATCTAAGTCTATTTCATATGGGATCAATGTTTCTGTCTGATTAATAATGCCAAATTCACAAGGCAATTGAAGTAATGCAATTGCTTTACTGAACACTTTCAACTGCATTTCTCCTAAACATTTGCCTGTAATTCCCTTCTTGTGTTCATATAGATAAATCTATTTTTCATCTTAAAATTGAAAGGACGTTAAAGTCATTAAAATATGAAAGAAACTGCAGATCCAGAGTATAAATCAGGAATGAAATTCATGTGTCTTTGAGCTCGTCTTTTTGCTGATGGAATACCTAACAGGAGAAGAAATGGACATGGGGTGTCTTGGCAGTTCTGCTTGCTCATACTGTAATCTACCAGCTCTCTGCTGACTTCCTCAGTGCTGCTCTTCAGAGGATGCTTTGCTGGTCACAGACTGTATAACCTTGCTTGTCAGTACCTTCTTAGACTACCTTGCTAGACTACAGAAACACAGTGAAGATTTGTCCTACCAGGTTTGCAGTCTGCTGTCCTGCTGGTTGTCTTAGCCTAGCCTACCCTCTCTAATGAATTTCAGAAACAGAGTAAACCTTTTCTTTAGCCTCTCATCAGTACAGGAAATTAACTGTAAGAAGAGGATCAAAGTCCAGTTGCCTTTTCAAATACAGTTTTTCATAAATGACAATTAAAACAAAGTAAACCAAAACAACAGAACATGTTCCTTTGCCATTTAAGTTGCCAGATTCTAGCCCTTTATGAGAGGAAGATAAACACATTCCAGAAAAAGCATGTCAGACCTACTATGAGTTTCTGACAAGCTTTCACCATCGTGCTGAATAGTGTGACAGGTGGGTTGAATCCTTATGATGCACTGTAGACAGGCAGGGGAAACTACACTGAAATCATTAAAAGGCAGCCAGCTCAAGGTGGGCAGGGAAGGAAAAACAAATTATTCTTTTAGAAATACTGACAATAGTACAGGAAAGGAAAGGAAAGGGAAAACAGAGACTGTAGATGCTGCATTACTGAGTATGGGGCTGCTCTGTTGCAGTCTGGCAGTTTCTTCTCACATTTTCTAGCAGAAGATGTGTGCCAGTGACGGTTCTGTTCTGAAAGGCTGTTTCAGAGAAGGAAACCTGCATGCTGAAAATTAGGTGTATGTGGAAAGCTCTACTTTGTGACTAACATTTGAAACCCACCAACAAATCTGACAGCTCTTCTAAGAAAAGAATTGAAGTTGCATCCTCCTGCATTAATATTGGCCTCTGTTCCAATCCCATTTCTTCTTTTGGACAGGCAACAGTAGAGAATTCCTTCTCCTATCATTATCTGCAATGACAAAGGAGCCATTAAATTAAATGTAGCACTTACTCAGAAGATCCTGATTGAATTTAAAGGGCTTAAATATAACTGTACCACAACCAATGTCATCCACTGACATGTACTCGCCTTTAAAAGATTTGTATCAATATGTGAACATAGAGTAATGCAACTTAGCCTGTGTGAGGGCAGGCAAGAAGGTGGCCTGAAATTAGTTGCAAATAGCATACAGAATACAGTGCTCAGTGGTATCCAGGCCTTGATCTACAGCTGAAACTTAATGCTTCTACAATAAAAAAGCAATAATCATAAAATCTCACCTCTAAAATAATCCAGAACCACTGCAATATCCTAGTGGTCCTGAGGTAGTTTTAGTATTCAGTCTTGGCTGCAAGCCTAGCAAACCCTAGCAGCTTCTAATTACATGACAGCCTGCTCTTCTGTATTTGTTTAATTTGGCTTGGGTTTTAACCAGATCCACAGCAGCAGAAAAAGTTCTGTCCTTATGGTTCCTCTGAACACACCAAGCAAAACAGATTATGACCAAAGTCCTGGACAAGAGTTTACAAAGGGAAGAATATAAATGAAAAATAATGTTACTTGCTAGAAAATCCAGGCTGATTTACATATTTGCAGTCTCAGATTCTACTGTCTTTCTTGTTCAATAGTACAACTTGGAAATCTGTACAGGGCTTGTACAGAGTTCAAAATAAGGGCTGGATTGAAATATTGAAATTAATGAGGCAGTTCTCACCACTAAAAAGAAGTTCAGCTTGCCTAGCCACAGCTGCATTGAAAATTAATACATGCAGTGCACAAAGCTTACAATGCAACAAGATGCCAAAGCATCTGAATTATGCTGAATATGCTATAATTACCACTGAGGTTTGTCCACACTAACACCCCTCACCCTAAGAGAAGGGAGATAAAATGGACAAGCTTAGTCTAACCTCCTGTTTAGCTAAAGTTTTAATAAACTGAAATTTCTTCGCCAGAAAAGCTGAAGTATTAAAGATTTCCTTATGACATGGAAAAGTCAGTGGTAAGGGTTATTTAAGGAATTTTAATTAGCTGAGAACTATGTTCACTATCTACATTGGAGCAATTTGCAGCTGAAATTCCCCAGAGAAATCAGCAGTATTTCAAACTCAAAAGCCTGAGAAATTCTAATAGTTTTTAGCCAAGCTTTAGGGAATGTCTGGTACAGGGAAAACAGCAGACAGATGGATTAGCTTGTGTGATAGAGAAAAAAAGTCCTATGTCAAAGAAAATTGAGAGACTGGTATTTCTAAAGAAACAAACTCCCACAATCGAGGAGGCAGTAGGACTGAAACTGCCAGCAGTGAATTTCTCTTGTGCAAATTGATTTCCCAGATCAATGTGATCTAATTTCCTGGTGATCTCTGTAAGAAAGGACCTTTAAGCAGATTTTTAGTCAGTGGCTGATAGGAGTTTGAACCTACACTGACACCATTAAATAACTGGTCCAAACACTTCTGAACCAGTAACTAGAGAGAATATCTGTCAGAGGATCAGATTCAGAGTTCTTTGAAGCAAATGGCAGTCATGTTGCAATTCAGGCATATCTATATTCCAGATTTAAAACAGCCATCTTGGTAATTCCTTCAAATCCAGTTGTTCCACTCTGAAGTTTCCTGTGGTTTATGAATAGATGTAGAAAATTTAACCCATGCCACAAGATATAAGACATATGTCAATAATACAGGTAGTTATTTTCTATAGCCCTTCAGGGTTACAGAACAGACCTGTTTAAAAGCATTTGCTACTCACTAATAATGGGCAAAAAAGCCCAAAGGAAAAAAAACCAAAACATAAAACCCCAAGGCCACACAGATCTTTCTGTAATAATGGCTTGAGAAAATAAATTATAAAATGTTAGATTTTTTTTTGTAAAAGAAAAAAAATAAAGTGACTAGATTTATATATATATATATATTTATATATATATTTATTCTCCACTCTTGGGAAAAATATTGTATCAACAAAAATAATAGAGAAAAAATTAATTCCTATTCTAATATGTGTGTATATATATATATATATATATATATAAGGCTTTAAGGAGGGACTGAGACTGGACTTTGCTTGTCTTTTGCCTACACAGTTTTTCCTTTTNAGCCCAAAGGAAAAAAAACCAAAACATAAAACCCCAAGGCCACACAGATCTTTCTGTAATAATGGCTTGAGAAAATAAATTATAAAATGTTAGATTTTTTTTTGTAAAAGAAAAAAAATAAAGTGACTAGATTTATATATATATATATATTTATATATATATTTATTCTCCACTCTTGGGAAAAATATTGTATCAACAAAAATAATAGAGAAAAAATTAATTCCTATTCTAATATGTGTGTATATATATATATATATATATATATAAGGCTTTAAGGAGGGACTGAGACTGGACTTTGCTTGTCTTTTGCCTACACAGTTTTTCCTTTTTTTTTTACTCTTTTGATAATGTTTAAAACTTGGTTTAATCACACCTGTATCTCATTGAGTCTTGACGACCCCCTGCAGTGGGTACCTGAGGAGCAGACAGAGGTTTGGATATGCTGCGTTGCTGGAGATCCTCAACTGCTCACATAGCTCATGCTTTCTTTTCTACATTTTACAGGCTTTATAAAGTGTATAATTAATTGAAATGTTAATGAAAAGTATCTTATAAAATGCTAAACTCTACAAGATGACAATGGCACAATTGTAATCTTTCTACACTGAGCTTCATTGACTATTTTTTCAAAGAAAAAATGACAAATTGGACAAAATATTCCAAATTTTTTTTTACTTCAGAAGCTTTTAAACTTTGAATAACAAGGAGCTAGTGCCTTCTTGCGTTTATTGAAGGAAGTTGTGTATTTTGCACTACCACTCCCCAGTCTCCAACTAATACAAGCATCACATTAATGATCACAGCAGTTAATGAATTACACCTTCCTAAGGCCGTCAGCTTTCAGCCAGTTGTACAAGACTTTGGGATTTATTTTGTTTACCAAACTTATTTTTTACAGGCGTGTGCAAGTGTGGGTTTTAGTTCCTCACATGGCATGCTTTTCGTCAATATTCTGTACTGCTGGGAGAATGATTCAAGCAAGAGTGACATTTTCCATTGCAAAATTCTATGCAAAGCTGAAACAATTTAGCTGTAATGAAAGCTCTTAATACAGTTCAGTGAAATGGGCATCTTTTATCTTTATATAAGGTGTTTGATATTACGTAGGCTTGACGTAAACTCTTTGAAGTAAAAATCAGGTTTTATCCCTTTACTGTGGCCCAAATGAGTCTAGATAGTTTCCTTCTAAAGCTATTTGAGAAAAGTCCACTTTGCTATTAGCAGAAATGCTGTCTAACTTTAAGAAATCCAGTCAAACTGCAATAGTGAAGTTTTGTTTTTATCACAGTATTTGGTGTTTGCAGCAATCATTTGCATGAGGATGACTAAGAGTAATACATCCCAGTTCCTAAATGAGTAAAATTTTTAGCCTGCTGCTTGTGCAGAATCCTCCAAAAGTTATTTCTAAAGCAATGAAAATCGAATGCAGTGAGACCAGTTAAAAACAAAGAGAAAAGAACAAGAGAAAACATTCTGGAAAGCAAAGAGAGAACAGCACTTAATGATTCTTTTACAGGCATCACATTTTATAGATTTTTTTTAAACTGTAAATTGGATAGTATCATAAGAGGAATGAACTGGTTGAATTTAAGGGAATTCAGAGGAGCTGGCAGCTGAGATACACTTGCAGCTGGCCTTCGAGAAGTGCCTGTCTGAGATGTGTAGTCACTGCTGTTATGGGAGAGAAGAGATCCTTTCAAAAGGATGATTCAGCTTTCTAGGTGCCTGCTCAAGGTGAATTTCTCTCTCCATTTGGCACACAGGAGTGGTGTGACAGTAAGGTTCCTATCTGAACTGCTAAAATCAGACAAAATGAATTCACTCTATAAATATGAAGTCTTTAGATTTAATTTTAATTGAACACAGCAATTCCAGGATGGAGAACACAGCTGTATGACAAAATTTGTACTTTTTTTTTTCTGTAAAAAGTGACCAAATGGTTCATATTCTAACAGGACATTTCTGTTCTGCTGAAATCATCTCCTCTCTTTGGGTGAATGGTTAAACCAGTACCCTTTGGCCTGCTCTTAATGACTAACTTGCAATTTACAGATGTTCCAGTGTTATTTGGGAAAATGTGGTTGAATTCACTGATAAGACCGATATAACTTCTCACTGAATAAAACTAGTTCCAACCCAAGTGGCAAGTTCAAACCAATTTCCAACAAAATCTTTAATTTTTGATGTATCTCAGAGTATGTTGTAGAGCACAACAGAATGATTCAAGTTATTCTCACCCAAATGTAGATGCTGTTTCTTAACATTGATGCCCACAATCAGAATAGTGAGAGCAGATGAAGTGCCACAGGGGAAGTTTTAAGGAGCGTGTCTCCTTTTGCTACAGAAGAATTAAATATGAATTTAATGAAACCAAAGGAGCTGTTTACTTTATGCCAACTGAAACTCTGTTCAGAATCCTTATTAAGTGACAGTGGCACCTCAAACTTACCGTAATTGATGGTCCAGCAAAAACCAGACTAAGCAACATCAAGAAGGGAACAGATTCTTGTGTAGGTTCAATGTATGGCATACTCAGGCTCTTGTCATAGCAATTAAATCCAGAGTGAACTGGCTTGAAGACATCAGTAAGTTCAAGAAAATAGAGACTAACAACAGAAGATGCCAATATGGGCAACTAGAAGGGAAGAAAGCAACAGATTACTGTTTGGAAATGGAATAGCAATGCTTTTGCAAAGACAACAGTCTGTTAATAGATCTCTGTGATGTTTGCTATTTACATCTTGCTGCTCCTTGTCATATCCATTTTATTATCTTTAAATAATTAATTCTCTAGAGATATTATACTGTTCAGTTGATATCAATAAGCATGCTGCCTACCAAGCTAGTCAAAACACCCCGTCCAATCTTCAGCACACATCATTTAGCATTTTCATCTATGAATCATTAATAGACAAACTTTGATTTCAATTTTTTTAAGGGAAGTAACAGGACTACAATCTCCCATGTGGGGTCTCAACATTCTGCTGTTCATCAATCACTCTTTTTGTCCTTTAGCAACTCTCTGTCATGTGCATGACAGTCATTACATCAAAGACTGTTTATATTAAATTTCAAAGTAATAGTTAATGAAAACCAGTATCCAGTGCTTCCATAGAATCTAAATACATGATAAAATAGCGTTCTGCCTTTGCACATCCATTTTGCAATTCTATCAAAAAAGCAATTAACTTTGGCGAGACTCAGTCTGTTTGGAACCATGACAACTAGGGTCTTTTATCCTCTATCTACTTAGTGATTTTACCCTTCACAATTACTTCCAGTAATTTATTAAGAGTGGAGTTGGCCCTTCTGGGGATTAATTCACCCCTACTTGCCACCAGCCCCTGAAAGCTAATTCAACCAATAGGTCTCTGTGGAAAGAAGTCATTCAAGAGAAGAAATAGCAAAAAGGTGTTTTAAGACCATTGGTTTGTAAGTGATCAAAGAGGGCAACCCTGCCCTCAGGGTGAGTTTTGGGGCATTCAGAGGTGACCAGCAGGATGTGGTTATTCTCTGTATCCTCTTAGTAAATACTCAGAAACACTTTTTGTCTGTTATTTTCCAGAGTCCTCCCTGAACCAGACAAAACTAGAACAACTTCCCGCTCCACCACTAAGATGCAATGACTCCTTCATGGTGTTTCTACAGCAGTGAAGGTACCTATGGCTAATAGCATCTTATATTGTGAGAAATAGGCGTTGTTCTAACATAATTTGGGGCATACTTAGAATATATTCTTCTTGCAATGTTCAGTTTACATTTTCAAAAATAACTGATTGATTAAAATCAATGTCATTCCTCCCATTCTACAATAAAATTAAAAAAAGTAGAGGTAAAACGGGTTCAATATGTGTTTTGGAAAAAGGATGAATAAGATCTGCTATACATGACAGAGGGACAAGGGATTCTTGCATTAACTGGCAATTTTCAGATTTTGAAGCATTGGGCTTTTAAAATGTAGGCTTTTTGTGCACAAGAAATGTAATTGTGTATGGATAAAGTCGGAGGGTTCTAGCTAAATTTAATCAAAGCATCTTTTAATATGACTTAGTTTTTGTATTAAAAGAATAGCTTATCTTTGATGTGCTCAGGGACAGATTTGAAGAGGGTGAGTTGTATCTTCCAAGTGTTCCAAACAAAATCTGAAGAAGGTGGAGAATGGAAGAATTTTGCGTATCTGGTTATCCATGTACAAGTTGATTGCATTATAATGTCTCATGGTACAGAGGCTGTTATTTCATAGAAAGGGAGGAATTGTATATTGGCACACAGTTAAGTGTCCTTCTGAATGAAGGCTGCCACAGTGCATGCTGTCCTGGTGTGCAGGGAGCTTGCACTAAGTCTCTGCTCTTCATGGGACCAAGCATTTATACCAGTACACAAACATACTAATGAGCTAAATGGACAAAACAGGCAGAGTGCCTATTGCCCTTCATTTCAGAAATTACACCCTTTTATCAAGATGTCCCCAAAAGTTCATTACCTAGAACAGAAACATGGAGCAGGCAAACTCACGGAACACCTTGCATTCAGAGTTTCATCTCCAGTGTGTATTTTTCCATTTCTCCAACACCAGAAAAGGGGGTCTCTCCTTGAACAATAGGCTATGCATTACCCACAAGTCCAACTCCACTTTGATCATTGTATTCTTAGGAAGGCAATTGTTTTAAATGGCAATATTCAACTATCAAAAATAGGTGATATGTGAAGTGGTATTTTATTATGAGACACTAAAATAAAAGAAATGGATAACTTTTTTCTAAACTACTGTATGTAAGCTATAATTTTATTATTAATTACAAAATCAAGGTATTGTAAGAATTGCATTTTACTGTCTTATGACTTCAGTACAGGACTCCCATATTATTTCTGACTGTAATTACCCATTCTGCTAAAAGAAAAGAAATAATTTTAAAGGACTATGAACCTCAAATGTAACTGCTTACAATACTAATGAATAGGTTTGTAGTCAATTTGCTATATAGAGTATGTCAGAACCCAAAGGGCATTTTTCTTCCAATCTTTTTAAAAATACAAATATAAAATGCATCTTCTTCAAGTCTAATATTTCTTTAAAAAAAAAGTAAATGTTTCTCAAATCTTCTAAACAGTATAACTGGCTATTTAATATATGAATATTCATGGAGCGTTCTGCTTAAGGCAGCAGCATTTCTGTAATTATAGACTTCAACTCCCAACACCTTGAAAATGTCAAATATAATTAGATGGTAGAATGTGTATTGTTTTAATTACAAAATGGAAGAGAAATTTTCCTGTTCCCAATTAGAATAATAAAACCCCCAATGTCAATTCACATATTTTAACTAATAAGTCTTTACACTCTTACTTCCTTGGTTGGCTGATGGAGAAAGATCTCTGTTTATCTTGCAATTTAGATGTGTAAATGTAGAATTTGATCCAAATGGTCAAACTCTGTTTTTGCTTAGATCCTTAGAAGTCAGAACCGTAATCAGTACAGGTGCTGGAAAAGTTTGATTTATGGTCTATTTATTAATTTCCTTTTTTTCCTCTCCTGCCGTTTTATTAAACTGTAAGTTAAAAGCCTTTGTTAAGCCATGGACTTTGCTATTAATAATAATTAATGTTACTAATATTTTAAAAGTTTTTGCTGTATTGAGCTAGGAATTGTCCAAGCATCAGAAAAGATGTTCTCTGTTCCCAAGAGTTCAACAAGGACATAAATACCCAGAGATCTTGTAAAAAGAAAACATCCTGTATGTTATAAACTGCAGGAAAAACCAAAACAGCACTCAGTGGCACAATTTCTCTGAACTGATGGGACAAGAGCCAAAAGATATGTATTACATATTGCAGAGAACTGAAAGAAGAGATGGTTGGGAGAGGAGTTCAGAGGTAGGAGATAACAGTTTTCCAGGTTGCTCATCACTCTTCTGTGGGACATGCTGTGATTGCTCTGGGGGTTATTTTGGGGCGCTTCTGACTTACTGGCGAGGGTTATGGTTAACCAGGATTCACAGTGCCAACCCAATTATTTACTGGTCACATGGTATAGACTATGCATGGAAGCTGTGCTGGTCCTGCCCCAAACCTGGTTATCCCTTAACCAGCAAGCCCAAACTTGCTGGGGCATTCCCAGATAGATGCTTCTGTTAAACTGCCTTATGATTAGTTTTTCATGGCTTCGAATGCATGAAACAAGGAACCTGTAGAGCTGTAGCCCCCTAAATGCAGTATCCTCATTGCTACTAACAAGCCACAGATTTTGTACTGAGTTTGCAAGGACTCAGGACCAGGGCTTGTCAAACATGCTTTGTACGTACTTGTCTTGACCTGCCTGGAGCTTTGTTTTCATTTGGTTTTAGAACTGTACCAGCAGTTTTCCTAATGACCTTAGAAATAAGGCTATGACTAATTTGTTTTACTTTCTCGTATCTTTGTATGGTAAATCTCTGCATGATGTTTGTATCTATATCTAGTAGTAACAAGTCAAAACGAGCTATTTATGACTGTAGTGTGGAGCACCCCAGATCCTTTCTCAGGAGCAGGATATATGGTGATTCTTCTCCACATTAGGAACTGCCTTGGTTCACTTTTATGTTTGTTAATATACTTTTACACCTTACTCTCTCTTTTGGTCTGTCTTTCAGGTTACTATATTTACTATATGCAGCATGGTTCACATATATTGGATGATTATTTTTTCTTGTTTTTACCCCTTACACCAGTTTTGCCAGCTGCAGTTCTCCATTTCTTTATCTGACCATTGAGTGAGTTGTTTATAACCTTGAGGTCTCCAGTACCAGTATGCGCCCCATCTCTTATCCTACACCTGCAACTCCACCACATTGCACACTTTGTAATGCAGGAACACAGGTCTGATATGACACCAGAGGTCTTGAAAATGGGTCAGCAGAAGATCAAGCCTTAGAAGGAAAACCTTAGTAATGGATGGAACCCAGTAATCCCTGGCTTCTATAAATTCTATTTCTCCAAAACTGTATACTGCTAGTTTTATATCTAACTCTCATATTTCTAAGCACTAAACTAAAGAGACCCTGTTTATCTTCAGGAGAATACTATCTTAGAATTCATGGGCTTTGTGAGAATCCAGTCACAGAATGTCACATACTCAAATGTCTGAACCTGTTTTTTAGGTTGCAGTTATGTGACTTTTGCTTTGTTAAATGCACTACATGGGTGTTACCTCCTATCAGGATATACAGATCCTGTGGTGATGTTGCATTGTGTTGGTGTGTTATGATCTGGTTATTAAAATTATTAGAGATGCCTCTGCCTGAATTAAGGTGCAAACGAGGCCATATGCTGAAGTCACAAGTACAGATTTTTATTTAACAGTAAATATGAGGTAGAGAGAGATAGAAAGAAATAGGAAAAGGTGGTGGTGGGGGAGAGTGTGTCAGAGAGACAGTTTGAGTAGCAAAAATATCACCACTCCATGGATTCCAATGGCATCCCATTGGTCTTCTTCTTGTGGTCTTTTTGGAGGTGAGAGCCCCAGCCTTTTCAAAGTGATGGTTTGGCCAAGGGAAACCCATGATACACAGAGTCCATATGGGTGTGTATTGTGTTTAGGCTAGGTAGAAACAGTCCTGGTACCTCCACAATCTTATGGAATGGTCCCATCACAGTTTGAATTAGGAGGCATATTTGAGGAGGCGTGGTGTGAACCAAAGTCCTTCAGTGATTTTAACAATGTTTATGCCATTAACCATTTCAGTCTCTCACATGAAGGCTACCAGTAGATACTCTTTCAATATAGGTTACAAAAGTGATTAACCTGCACTAAATTTCAGTCAGAATAACTAGGGAGAAGGACAAAATGCCTCTCTTGTAATTGAGAATATTTAATTGTAATTGAGTTGAATATTTAAGTCACTGCTCAGTGCATTGGCTGGAATGACCTGAGTGATTTTCCTCGAGACTGGATGCAAATACAGAGGCTGTGGAATTGATTAGTTTTACCTGCCCATATAAAAGGTAGGCAGAAAAGAGAGAAGCAGCACGGATGTAGCTTGCAGAGAAAGTCACAACATGATTTGCCAGATGCAGAATAAAGACAGTAGGACTAGCCCACCTGTCAAGAAAAGTGTTAAGGGATCCCTGATACACTATTTGGATATTTTATATTGTTTAAATAACTTTTAGACTTGGATGGTCAGGAAATTATCAGATCCTTAGGTTGTTCTGCAACCTTTCCACAGCTCCTGAGCATGGGAGCTATGTTCTGGTGTTTCTCGTTTTCTGGGAGATGGATAACAAATGTCATTGGTTTCTCATCATGGAAAAAATACCAGCCAAGTCTTTGGGAGAAGGACGGTCTATTTAATAACTATGTTGAGGTTTCATGGCAAGGCTGTGATATGGTGTAAGATTTTATTAAATTTATCATAAATGTCAGTCCTTGTGCCAAAGAATTCATGGTCTAAGTGACAAGGCACAACAAATGATTGAGATAAGAAAGAGGGTTGTGGTGGGTTGGAGGAAACAAGGTATTCTTTTCTTAGCCAGCTGCTAACAGTGATGGCAGCTTTCAGAGGCCCTGGCTGTTGTCCTGTTGTACTTTTCTGTGGGATTCACAAAGCACAGAAGAGAATGGAAAGAGCTCTCTTTTATCCTGGCAGGAATGAATACTGAGGTCATAACTGTGACTGAGTATCTTCCCTATAAAGTCAGTATTAGGAAGTAGTATCAGCTAAATTCTGCCATTTTCTCTTGGTTTTGAGAACCCATTACTCCTTGAAGAGAGACAACTAAGCATAGGACAGCATAGAGCAGGGGGACTTGCTTGACATAAAACTTGGATTCTTAGATTTATTTTTATGTTCTAAACTTAATTCTTAAATGCCTCAGGCTTATAAGAGAAGGCATTCAGGCTTTTCAGAAGTGTAAGACTTGCATCTGTATAAGGGTTTTTTTTTGCTTTTCTCTCTGACCTCAAGTTTCTGCTGCTTCTTTTCCCTTTTTTGGATGCAGGTTTCATCTATCCCAAAAGCTATAAATAATAAGTCTTTTCTCTAAAGGATTTTTACCTCACCATTGTCTAACTTTTGGAACTTATGTGCAGAAACCTGAAATAATAATCTTTTTTCTAGACTCAACACTATTTGATTTAATTTCAACTCCAAGTTTAATTTCAAATCCCAGATGTAATTGAAATCAATAATCATTACCATTTTGTAAAATTAAGTTATCCACATTTCCAACACTGATTTTAGAATTTAACCTAATTGTTTGGTGACTGCCAAATAAGAGTCTAGCTTTGGAAATACAACTGATATTAAAAGTCTTGATCTTTCACCAGATTTTATAGAAAGCACTCAGTACGTGTAAGACCAAAAGCAGAGCTGATATACCACTGATACTATTTATTTCAGAAATCTCAGTCATGCTGAATGCATGGTAATCCTAAAAGTACTTTTTCTTTTTTATTTTTTTATAAATGTATGTGAAGCAGCAGTCACACAAGGAGAAGCAAACAAAATAAAAATTGTTTAACAAAAGTATTTTTGGGCAGGAATAATCAAAAAATACTTTGCAAATATTTCTATTTAATTATGTATATGTGTTTAAATAAAAAGTAAATCCTTAAGCATAAGCTTAAAACACAGAAGATACCATTAATTAATATTTTTTCAATGTGACTTCAAATGTAATTAATGATTCATAATCTTAATTATTATTGCTTAATTAAATCAATGATTAGTTATAATCAATTAATAACTATACACACAATGAGAGTTAGGATATTGCACATATTGTTGATTACAAAATTAACTTTATGCTCCTGCTCCTCCTGTAAGTCAAAAATAGGAACACTTCAAAAAAAGGAGGTTGTTTTCAGGTCAGTGCTACCAAATTTCAGCAAGAAATTTCCTTAAAAACCCCATCTCTAAGGGACAAAGCTGCAAGTCCCTACACAATGCTACAATTTACTGTATTCTTTAAAACATGCTGCTTCCCATATATACAAAAAAATTAATAAATCCTGTGGGTGCCAGCCTCTCTCCAGTGACTTACTCCCATGTTGTTTTGCCACTTCTGAACTCCCTACAAACTGAGCTTTTAAAGCTACAGGAACATCAGTCAAGATAAAATGTTTGTAACAGCTCAGCTACTGGGCATGTTAAGGTTCCACAGTATGCTGGGGTTTTTTCACTTTGGCTGTGGAGTAACAGATTTTTAACAATTACAGAAGAAAATCAAAGTAGGTGGAGGTTATTAGTTTTTGGAAGAGGCAGTAACTTGGAAAAATGCATCTCCTTTAATTTCTGACATATTCAGGCCTTCTTTTACTACTGGAAGTATTAGGTCAAGAGGCTGTTGATGGACTAAAAGGGGAGCAGGGCCTTCATTCACTAAGAACTACTCAGACTTACACTTGCCAAGCACAAACCCAAAAACAGAAGAGACATCTAGCTTGTCTCATTTGCATTTGTTCTCCCAAGACAGCCTTGGCACAAGCCTGACACCTCCTTTTTCACTCCCCTTTTCTGGTCATCTCCTGCTAAAGGCTGGCAGGATGCAGGCAGTACAGCTCTTCTACAGGCACAGAAGTGATGTGGAGGATGTAACACTGATGACTTGGCCAACAAATTATAAAGCTGCTTTGAATGCGCAGCAGCCTCCTCAGGCCTCAGATAGCCCCTAATATTTTGGGGATGCTACTCTCTCATGCACTGTTATGAAAAAAATCTGATATCTCCTCCAAGCCATATGATAAGGTCAGCTCAATGGGCAGACAGCTAAGCATACTTCTTCCTCTGCTCTCACACATGGTTGACTCTTTTGAGAGAAAAAGCCATGTATTTAGGAAGTATTATGCTACTTTGACAGTATGGGGATCATTTCATCTTCTGCAGCTGGTGTTTTTTGGGGGGAGGGCGGGGGGGGTGGTTTGCGTGGTCTCCTGCCTCCTCCAGTTAAGCACAAAAGAAAACCAATCTAGAGAGAGATAGGCACAGCAGTACAGCTTAACTCTTACATTAGATCCAAACATCATGTTCTTAGGAAGAAAGATTTAGTCCTACAGCCTGTTCTCCTTCTCTTCTAGTCAGCGCACTCCTCTTTTCGTGCCTCTTGCAGTCACACCTACACGTGACTTGCAGATGACTATAATTTAAATGTTGTGGGTCATGCATGACTGAACAGCTGAAAAATATTCCAGATGTGACTGAGAAGTGGCACTGAGCTATCAATGGTATTTCAAACACAGCTCTGTCAGTGTATTTTAGAAACAGACAGAAACAAACCATCTGTTGCTGAGACACAGTGACCATTCTCTACAGGTACTTATTTCAATGGAAGCTGATGACCTCCCAAGTTTTGCAGCCTGGAGTCTTACATGATAACAGATCTTTGAATTCTGCTGGTGAGAATTCCAATTCCTTTGGGGAACAACAATAAGTGGTCTTCCAGTACTAAAAGAAGTGTTTCCAAACAATCCTGGCATAATTAAGGCCTGGCTGAGCTTATGAAAATGCAGCAAAAAAAGCTACCTGCATCTGTATGCATGCATCATACAAAGAGTCTAGAAGACAATGTAAGGAAAAAATATAACTGTACAGCCAATATTGCCTAAAAAAGCTCCAATTTTAGTAACTGGAACTTAAGGAACTAACAGACAAAGGCTGTGCCACAGGAACCCAATTTAGCTGGAGAATAAATGCATCAACTCACACAGATTGACAACACCTTGACCTTTTGCAATTCCACATCTGAGGCACTGGATGAAGCAGTAATGCCACTGAAGTCAAAGGAAAAATTTATACTGACTTCTGTGAAAACAGGATTTATACCAGAAGTTTTTGAAGTGGGGTAGCATGAGTGCTGACAGTCTTTTTCCTTCACCAAGGAGAAACGTATCTCTCTGTCTTGCCTCCTAAGTGTGACCATTCTGCCGGGAATGGAAACTACGTAACTCTGGAAATTTTCCAGATTCATATGAAAATGCAAGACACCTATATTTCTTCTGTAAGGGAATATAATTACAATATACTCTGAAAATGCTGACAACAAAGTCAGTTAACAAAAAGCAAAACTTATTCCAGGAATACTCATCTTCAGGATCTTCCAGAGGCATATAGACTTTTTACCATGAAAAGTAATTCCCACAAGGCCAGAGGGTCTATGAATTTTCATGGGAAGTTTTGTCTTTCTCAGCTATGCAAATGAAATTCAGATAACCCATACTGTCTACAGAACCCTAAAATACCATAAGCATAATTAGGAATAAAACAGACCTAACTGCCTGGCAGTACTGATTACCACATCCTTCAGGTAAGTATGCACAAGGCAATCTAAAATTATTCAGCTCTCAGGAGTCTGTGCTAATCAGAGGTTCTGCTAAGCAGAAGTATTACCAGTCCTTTAAAGTAACCTCTAAAACATTCTTATGAGACATAGGATAAATCATCAAGTTATTTTATGAATCGTGAAACTTGAAAATATGTAACTGAAAATGTGTTAAGATTTACTTCATAATAACTGTTTATTTGCCTCTGACGTTCTTAGGGAAAGACCCATCCTCATTTTTCAAAAGCTGTCTCTTCAATTTCTTTCCTTTACAGTTCTATGTCTTTCAAAGCTTTAGCCCAATTCTCCTTTTGCTTTTCCTTTATAAATGAAGAATAACTCTAGTGATCTTAAGAGGGGCATATTTGTTTTATATTTTAACTCTTTTGTTGGCAAAACCTGCTAGTTTGAATTATCCATCAGTTTATAGAATATGTCCTGAGTTGGAATGGGCTTACAAGAATAATCAAAATCCAATTGCTGGCTCTGCACAGGACCATTCCCACGAGTCACCCCACGTGCATGACAGCGCTGTCCAAATGCTTCCTGAACTCTGTCAGCCTTGGTGCTGTGACCGCTTCCCTGGGGAGCCTGTTCCAGTGCTCAACCACCTTTTAGTGAAAGGACCTTTTTCTAATATCCAACCTAAACCTCCCTTGACACAACTCAGGCCATTCCCTTGGGTCCTGTCACTGGTCACCACAGAGCAGAGATCAGTGCCTGCCCCTCCACTTCCCCTTGTGAGGAAGTTATAGACTGTGATGAGGTCTCCCCTCAGTTTCCTCTTCTTCAGGGCTGTTATATTCTCCAGGCCCGGATATATTCTATGTAACCATATTTTATCTAACCCTAGAAGTTGTTGTCACTAAACACATTTGTTTACAGGAGTTAGTCTCGTTTGTAACACATTCTTAAGGATCTTAATAGCTGAAACCCCTCAGTGTCAGAACCATATTTGCTTGCTGCTATTTCTGAAGTTCTGCATGCCTTCATTATATTGGTTGTTACATATACTATTTCATTCTTTAAAGTATATTTCATTTGTATAACATGAACACTTCCCTTTCCTACCACTTTTTGAATTTGCAATTCCTCTTCAACCCAACTTCCTTTTTTCCAGGTCTATCCTTTTGTCTAGCATTCAAGAGAAGAAACCAGCACCTTTTTATAATGTATTTTCTAAACAATCTGCTTCTCCTTTGGCCTAGACCTCTTAGGTAGGTCTTGATGGAAGGTGAATGTCAGTAAAATCCTCATTTTCTCATTTGAAAGTGTAAACTTTCAAACAGGCTATGGCTTTTTTTGTTGCAATTCAGACTAAGTGGGAAGGGACTGTCTGCTATGAACACAACAGGGAAAACAGAAGTGAATGAGCGCCAAAAGGAAAAAAAAACCTAAAAGAATTCACAGCATTCAGAGGTGAGAGGTTGAAAGCCTGATTCTTATCATCCATACATAAAAGTAAAAGCTTTAAAATTCAGAAAGCTTTAAAGTGGGTATTGTTTTCAAGTAATTCTCTGGTTTTAGATTGCATCAGGAGCTTACCTTCTGCTTTCAAAGGAAATCCATATTACACAGTAATGCCAGTCAACCACACTAGGTGAACTCCTCTATCCCTTGCACTTGCAAACTTCTCATTGCAGTTATCTCTGATTAAATCCCTCTTTATGGAGTACAACTTAATCTTTGTTTCTCTTTGAGCCAGGCGCAACAGAAGTATCTAAGTCATCATGTCCTTTGCCTAATGATGCTGAAGTGCTGGCATTTGCGATGCAACAAATCTTTAGAAAGGCATTTTCATTAGTCTGATTAGAATTTGTGTGTGTGTGTGCAAATACAGAGTAGGCACACCCAATAAACACAAGCTGCATATTTCTTTCTAAATATATGGATTGTTGCTACCCTTTCACTCAAGTGACTTGAGTACTCAACTGAAATGTGAGAGATAGTTTCAAATCCTCCTGCTGTGTAATGGGAGAGGGCTGATAACTCACCAAAACTTTCCTAATCAATGTTTATGCTCAGGTGTATTGCAGTCAATTGTTTTTTCTTGATGTTGCTTTTACTTCTTAGTTCAAGATGGGCCATAAGTCCACAGTTCAATAATTAGAGCTTGCTCTTGGTGGGGAAGGGCTCATGCAGGCTCTAGACTTTTCTCCTGTGACTGTATAACACAGAAGTCCTAAAACTTCATTAGGAGACCATTCCATTAGCTGAGAACTCTGAGTCTTTCTCAGAGCAACTGGGTGTTGAAGAGATCTCCACCTGTTTTTAGATGTAGCTGTAAATAACTTGCTGAGGGTCCTAAGAGTCCATGCCAGAGTAGAGAACTTGCCTGCCTCATGTGGGAACTATACACAGAACTCAGCGTAAGTTCTTCACTGCTCACAGAATCCTTTGTCTTATTCCTTGTAACATCTGCAGGGATCTTCTAGGGGAAATACTAGTATGCAATCAATATTATATAAGGCATCTCTTAAGAGTAGCAGGCACACATTTTGTGCTGTTGCTCTGTATTTTGTCCCATCTTGCTGCAGGCCAAGCACAACCCACCAAACAGCACAGGCTCTGTTGTATATTCCAGGATCTCTACATCATCCCCTGCATTAGAGTTTTGCCCAGGCTGAGGTACAACAGCCTCCCTTCCCGTTTGGATTCCCAAAGCTGCAAAGGTAGCACAAAGAGTAAAGAAGCCCCTACTTTTTCTTAGGGCTTCTCCAAACGTGACTTCTGCTGCCTATGCAGAGCTAATGTAAGATACATGGCACAACAAGTCCTTCCATCAAAGGGTTTTTCTTGAGCAGGCCTAATTATATTGATAGGTTGAGCCTGATGCTTCCATATAACCAGCCTCTGCAAAGCTTTCCAGTTAGTGCAGCTTACTTAGGTTTAGCTGCTGACCGTGACCAGGTACTTAGGGAGCAGAAACACTCCACTATTACCTAAAATTCCTTCTCAGCCCAACCCCTTTTAATATTTTATACATTAAGTATTGCATATATTTTTGAGTGCCAGCTATAGTTAACTTACACTGTATTTTACCATTAAGTTCTTCATATTATTTCAGTTTCTCTCTTAGGTAAGTTACATAGTGCCTCAAAGTGCCTCAGGCTCTCTTCCCTGTGAGTGGGGTCACATGAAACATTTTCCTCAATCCATAAAACATTTTTACCTTCCTGTTACTGCTGTGCCATTAGACAAATCCTTAAGCTTAAACTGTGTCTACTCATGATCTTACAGAAGCACCTAAGTGACTGTACTTTCCAGGGAGGCTAAATGCCTCCAAGTGACACACGAAGCAGCATCTCTGCAACTCCACCTGCTACCAGCTGAGCAGCCATAGCAGGTTTTGCTCTTTAAGATGCACTGAGAACCTAATTCTGTTTTCCAAACAGACATTTTTAGCTGTGATAGAGGAAGCACGTAGTCCAGCAGTCAGCAAAAACATACCAGGGATTATAATTTTGAGACCATTTCTATTTTTCTAAGCGTTCCCGTATGAACGTGATTTTTATTCCATCAAAGCAATGTGAGCAGCGTTTGCCTGGAAGCCAGCCCTTCTCGAAACATGTCTACCCCCGAGAGGTTCCTGTGCACACACCACACTTTAGTCGAGCAACCCTCTAATTTTCTGAGTAATTCTTAGAAATAATTCCCGCTTCAAAAGGCTACCAAGAAGAGGCTAATTTATGCCTGCTCCTTACAGGGCGCTTCGATGCCGATTTCGGTGAGAGAAAGCATCACGTAAGGGCTTTGCACCAGCTCGCTCCCCGCGGACCGGCCACTCACCTCCACGAAGTAGAAGCAGGGCAGGAGGGTGACGCTGTCCTTGGTGACTGTGCCCTTGTGCCGCTCCTTGGCGGACATGCTGGCGGGGCTGCGGGCTGCCCCCCGCTCGCCGCGGGTCGGGTGCGCTCCGCCCGTGCCCGCCGCGCCGAGCGCTGCGCCCAGCGCCGGGCTGGCTGACGTCAGGAGGATGCTCGGCGGCGGGCGGGGGTCCCGGCAGCCTTAACTCCTTCGGGCCGGGGCCGGGGGAGCCCTTTGCTGTGCTGTCCTGTGACTGTATAACGCAGTGACAGTGTAACACAGCCTTGGCTGCCGCCAGCGGTTTGCCAATGTGCGCGGTCGGGCGAGAGAGACCTGAGAAGGATCCCCGCGAGCAGAAGGGTGTTCGGGATGCTCCGGGGGGAGCCTGCGGCATTTATCTTGTTTCTGCGAAATATTTTTTCTGAAACAGAGTAGGAGAATTGCCCTGGGAGTGGCATTCCTATACGGCCAATGTTTTCTTGCAGGTGTACTCTTTTTGAGATCGGGTCGCCAATGACAATTCACCCCAGCCTCATCGCCAGTCACGGGGAGTGGTGTGACTGGGGCTGAGCCCAACTGAGCTCTTCAACTCCATGTGGGATCCTGAGGGACGTGATTTCTCTGACCTGTGAAGTATCTGGTGCAGTTCCTGCTGCAGTCTTGAAGAGAACAGAATTAACCTGAACAATTGTTTCCATGGTGAAATGTGTTGAGATCCTATTTATGGATCAAAGTTTGGAGCCTTTTCTCAGGCAAGCTCCTGTTGATGTCAATGAGAGGTACCCTGGTTAAGACCTGCAGCAGTTCTCTGCGCAAGGTAGCGTTTTCATTCATTGTAGCAGGTTAATAATGTCTACAAAAGTTTTCTTGCACCTGTAAGTTCATTTTTGCGTTGTGGTGTTTAGCTTTAGTGTTCAAGGAGAGAAGTGTGACTCAAGCAGTCATTGTTTATTTCCTGTCCCTCCTCTTTTTGGGGAAAATGGGAGATAATTGGCTGTTCTTATTCGGAAGGTTGCTAGTATTTTGGCTGCTATGGCAATGGAGGTGAAGATTCTCATCAGCCCCTTTTGTTTTCTTTGTTTTATCTCTCATTTATCCAGGGCAGATATACTAATCCATGCTCTGCAGTGAGCAGACAAGCAAAGACATTTCATGAGAGGGTAAAATCAAAAAAGTACTCCATGCCTGAAGGCAGGTGTAGAAGGCACATCTGTAGTCTGACTCCAAATCATTGAAAAAGACTTTTCAGAGATGCAACATGTGTTGCCATACCAACACATATTCTGGTTGCCTCTGTCCCGAGGTGTGGCATGCCTGTCTCACACTGGTCTAAAGCTGATACTGATGGGCAAGTATGGACATGGCTAGGTGCATTTCCCACCCTTCTCTCTGGGCTTTCATTTAGGTTCTCTTTTGAGAAACTGGTTTCTCAAGAGTAAGGTACAGTTAAGGTGCCACTTCATCATATCAGCCTTACTGTGCAGCCAGTAATGCATTCCTAGTTCCCACCTTATCTGCCTGAGCCTCAGAGGGAAGCACCTGATGGAATCAATGCAGAGGCTCTGTACCTTTCTTCACCTTGTAATATCCAGATAGGGCTGCAGGCATTTGGACCTTATGTCCTGAACTAACTTCCCTTCCCTTCCCTTCCC